>OZ024909.1:82582863-82689499 GCA_964017125.1 Flabesymbios commensalis
GGGTGTTGATTTATGTGCACACGGGGTAAAGACACCGGTCACACAGGTAATTAAACCAGGAGTCTCACTAACAGTAACTGTAGAGTCAATCTCAAACAATAAAAAATCAAAATTTGGCTCCTGTGTTATCTCCTCATTTTGTTTGAACTTGTCCAACGAAAAATCTCCTTAGCGACACACGTTTTGTCCCATATTCGTGTGTACTATACAAAAAACAGCAGTAACTGCTCGCTTGTAATGTAATCACTTAGCATCGTTTACCTTTGAAGCCCAGCACAAGCGTTTTATCAAAGTCTAAGCTAGTTATGATATTTACTGTATCGCTGCTTCTAATTATATCCGTTAGCTCTAACTTTATTTTGAGTACCAGTAGTTATGATGCACATTCAAATACCCTGATTTAAAGTGTACACATATAATGCGATATTTAGGTTATTTTATAGAACGAACCCTGCTGTAGATGTTGTATATAAATATATATTTTGTATCACAAATAAGTATAAATGAAGTGTTAAAGTTGCAACATTGCAACCGCACATGAAAGGAAACAGTCAATTATCATTATTACTACCAAACGTCAGTTTTTTTTTTAATTAAAATGTAGAAGCAATCTGACCCAACAAATGAATTTGATCTTTTATCACGTACGTATAAATATACTCTGTGGATGTAAAGGGTTGGTTTTCTAGTGTGAAGCGCTGAGTTTTTTTATAAGGATTTAGATGAGAAGAGTTGTCCAGTGATCCAGATCATGATTATGTCTGTGGTTCGTCCACAGGTTTCTACGTGACAACAGGGCCAGTCGTCTAGCGATTTGACATAGTGACCCTTACAAGCATGGTGGAAATAATACGGTGGAAATGAGGACAACATCATCATATTACTGTTTAAGTAAACAGTTACTGCTGTCTGCTTCTGTATTGCAAGAGAGTACTTTCTCAGCTAACAGGCGATGTTGGCCAAACTCTATATCAATGCTTAAGCAGCAGGGGATGCTGGTCCATCTTTATAATTTATCAATGCTGGGCCAGCATGTCTAGCGCTATATCAAGGCTTGGCTAAGTTGAGCCAATGTTGATTTAACGTTGGCCCATATACTTCTCTGGTGGATCCGGAAATGGCAGGAAAAAAAACAATAAACATATCAGGCCGAGACCTGAGCAACAGGAAATAAAGTCAGCAGAGGACAACCCAATAACCATATCAAGCCAAGACCTTAGCAACAGGAAATATAGTCAGGAGAGGACAACCCAATAAACCTGTCAAGTTAAGACATGAGCAACAGAGAATGTAGTCAGAAAATAAAAACCCAATCAACTAAGTCAAAACCCGAGCAACAGGAAATATAACCAGGAAAGGGAAACCCAATAAACATTTCAAGCCAGGACCTGAGCAACAGGAAATATAGTCAGGAAAGGGAATCACAATAAACATATCAAACCTAGACTTGAGAAGCAGAAAATATAGTCAGGATAGGAAACATTAATAAACATATCAAGCCAAAACACATGAACAACAGGAAATATAGTCAGGAGAGGTAAACTCAATAAAGATATCAAGTCAAGACCTGAGCAACAGGAATAAAGTCAAAAGAGGGGAACTCAATAAAGATATCAAGTCAAGACATGAGCAACAGGAAATTTAGTCAGGACAAGAAAATCCAATCAACCAAGTCGAAACCTGAGCAACATGAACTAAAATAAAAATCACTTCAGGATCGAAACTGTCTGTCTGAAGGTCTCTCCTGAGATCAATAAATGTTCTCTACAAATAACTAAATCAATATGTCATGTGGAAATCATTGTTTTTCATGAGTTTATTATATAAATAAAAATACAATTACAAAAAATAACAGTATCAGTACCGCCTGGCTCATTATGTCAGAGCAGAATGGGTCAACGTCCCTCAGTAAAACATAACACGAAGTCCTTCCAACAATTAGGGAAATTATACACATTTTGTCGTGTACTCTGATCTACCAATGCTTGTTTTTCATTCTGTGGAGCTATTCCCCTATGCTCCAATCTAACACTCATTCATTCAGTGGAGCTATGTCCCTACACTACAAATGCAATAAATAGATTACTGGGAATATAAACGATTATTGAACTGAATTAAAAAATTAAGATTTAGACATTAGGAAAATCGATATAAAATATCGAGATAAACAATTATTAATCGTCAGGACGTTATTAGCACCAAAATGAAGGTCGCTAGCATGATGCCACCATTAAAAATACGTTTACGCTGGTCACGCATCACAGAAAAACATAATTTGCTGTCAAAATATCGCAAGATAACCTACTGAGGAAGGCGGTTCGCTCCACGGATGGGCTATTCTTTCAGTGAAGCTGTATTTTCCCAAATTTGTTTGATAACATTTCTGGAAAACTGGAGATTATGTCCCCTTGTTTTTCATTGGCAGTAAAGACATGAAAATGATGAAAAATTATTGTTAATGGCACGTTTGACCGTTCGTGGTTGTAAACCATAGAAATGGGGGAATACCACGGAAAATGTTGATGAAACTGTAGAACCGTCGTGCCTGAAATGCAATATCCACAAAGGGGGAGCCACGCTGATTAACGTGGGCCTACTGGTAAACTATGTACATTACTCGACAAAAAATTAGATAAATTGTTTTCATTTAGAATTGGATAAATGAGTCATTGTAAGGCGAGTCAGGCTAATGCATTAGTTAAATTTTACAGGTCAATTGTATATTAGCCCCGATATCAGATGTCCCCCAAAAGGCAGTTTTCATTATTGCCACAATAACATCTGATCGAGTTTTCATAAATTAACAATTACAATAATCAAATGCTATGATTGACATAAACTATTGTGTCTTTCTGTAGGACCCAGGTTGCTCCGTTAGATGTTTTCGATATATTTGTTATTCTTCATGTTTCCCATTTGTCCTGCAATTCTATGAATATCTCACCTGTGTACATGTATTAATGTGTCAGGCAAGGAGATTGTTATGGTGTTGTTTTCATCACTTAGCCTCACTTGACACCTGCTCCGTCTACTCAAGATGCCGGTACTACGAAGTCTATATGCTTGTATGACATCTGATAGCCACTCCTCGGCCTAAGGCAGTTATAGACCACGTGCCACGTGACCAATAGCTGTAATTACACATGTATACGGACGGCGCCCTCATGAAGTGGCTAGCTGTGCAACAATAATATCGACCGAAAAAATGTATAAGCGCAGATTTCGAATAAAGGACACCCACATTTTAAATATAAAGTACGATAAATGTTGTTGAATGCAAAGTTATTATTAAATTGCTGATAGACACCCTCAGGTCAGCCTTGGGAGGTTATAAGCCACGTGACCAATAGCTCTAATTACACCATGTATTAAGACAGCGCCCTCATGGAGTGGCTAACTGGGCAACAATAATATCGACCGAAAAAATCCAATGTAAAGCTGCAGATCTTGAACAAAGCACACAAACATTTTAAATATAAAATCCAGTTCTTAAATGCAGAGTTATTTTAAATTCGTTTGCTGTTGATATTGTAAAAGCAAAGCCATATTCAAAGGGCGGGGGATTTGGTACAGTGTTTTAAGCTGCCTGCTTGGAAAATCTGGAATCGCTGGTTCAAAGGTTCAAGTTTCGAAGAAACAAAATGTTTCTTTCCAGCTCACTTGTAAAGATTGAATTTTGTGGGGAGCCTCCGTGACCGAGAGGTAGCGGGCTCGACGTCAGAGCGCCAGGGCTCGAATTTTGAATCGTGTGTCTGGACGGCAGTGTCATCTCAGTTATTCCACCATCTTCAGGAGGTTCTCCTGACCCAGTTTAGCATACATGTGCACAATGTGTCCTTAAAAACCCTTTCGTTTCATTTAATTTGCCCCATTTAAATGCATTTAAAATGAACTGTATTAATAAATGTAGTAACCGAAGGACGGCTGCCATGATATAGGGTTATCACTACATCCTGTCACGTCACATATTGGAATTCGTTCCAGACTTTCAAAATTGAGTTTTTAGAAAAGGTTTTTTGTACGTCCGGTTTTACTGATTTATTACCGTTTCGCGTCAGTGATCCCAACGCGAGCCCTGATGGTTGACACAGTTACACAGACTGTTGATCCCAATAATCATTTGACGTTGAAATAAAGTAGGTTTAATGCTGGGCCAGCGTTGCAGAGAATGCGCCAACATTTATCTAGCGTTGGGTCAACGTCTTGGGCATGCTGGGAGACCGTTACAATATCCACTGTGGACATGAATTCTCACCATATTAGATCTATGCGGCTGGCATCGTATTTTTTTAATATTACGCCGCTGGAAGCGTATTTTTTTCGTATTAACACGGATTAATTAGGTCTACATGTCCGGTGATTAGTCATGTGATCTGGTGACAACAGACATCATTATTTTATCATTATGACGGTTTGATGCTTTCCCAGAATGAATGAATGAATGAATGGATGAATGAATGAATGAATGAATGAATAAATGAATGAATGAATGAATGAATGAATGAATGAATGAATGAATGAATAAATGAATGAATGAATGAATGAATGAATGAATGAATGAATGAATGAATGAATGAATAAATGAATGAATGAATGAATGAATGAATGGGTTCTTATGCCACATATATAAGCTAAACTAGACCAGTATAACCTCCTCAGGATGGTGAGATGAATGAAATGACACCGCCCTCCAGACACAGAATTCGACATTTGAGCCCTGGCGGTCTGAGACCGAATACGCTACCTCTCGGTCACGGGGGCTACCCACAACATTGAATCTTTACGAGTGAGCGGAGAAGAAACTATTGTTTCTTTTAAACCTGAATGCCAGAGCGGAGGACGAGTCCGCTATCTCCGACTTTCCAAGCAGGCAGCTTTACCCACCGGTATTTTAGCATGACGGTCAGTAATCATAATAAGTCCTTTGTTACATGGAGCTGGGAAAGTTGTTGTCAGTTTAGATTGTATTGATAATAAGTCCTATTTTAGCTGGGAAAGTTGTCGCCAGTTTAGATTGTATCATAATAAATCATATGTTAGCCGGGACAGTAAGAGTCAGTTTAGATTTTCTTGCCCATAGACTACTAAATACAGCCGTAAGACAATCACCTGTCATTAGATCAGCTATAATCAATTAACTAGAAACGAGTTATCCCAGACTTTGAGATTTAACTCTAGCGCTGGCTGTGGTTCCATCAAGAAAATCTACTTAATAGAGATGTTTTGTTTCCTTGGTGCTAAGCATCGCAGGTCACCATCCTCGTTCAGTCTAATTAAGGCTGCTTCACTCGAGAAAATAATGATTGAGCCAATTAATAAATTAAAATAAGTGCACTTGAACTATAAAACTGATAAAAAAAGACGTGAGAACCCGTCTCCACCAGAAGAAAATAAGCAATATTACCATGATTATTAAATGAGTACGTTTAGATCTTCTACATGTTCTTAATTTAGAGTGATTATCCTGACTGAGTGTCGGCGAAAACAGTATTACACCAATTGAATGTTAGCTTTGAACGAATTACACCAAATCGAGCGTCGACTTAAAACGAATTATACGTAACCAACTTAACCCTGACGACGCAGAAATATTTTTGTATAAACCATGGAGGCGAAAGGGCTTTTTAATTTGAAATCATCATTAATGTCTTAGTTTTTATTTTGCGCTTCATTTGAATACATATGTTATGGGGCTACGGCCATTAGAAATATTTTAATTCTTTCAGTGCGCGGATCATCTTCATACGTCAGAATCTGACGTCAATAGACGTCAGATTCTGACGTATAAAGATGATCCCCGCGCTGAAAGGGTTAGCAAAGAGTCCGCTTAGGCGAATGATAATGATACCGTCATTGCCAATTAAAAATCAAATATTCAGTCTGATCGTAAATTCAGATTTCTTCGGACGGCGACTGTGCAGAGCTTAGACAATCTAATCCCAGCCCTAGCGAGCATTACGTCTCAGTGAGGATTTATCTCTGACGTTCTGTCTTTTCCCATTCAATTTTTTGTCAAATTTATTCTCTAAAATTGTGTTATCTCTGTGATTTGAAAACGCACTTTCACTGTATCTTAATTTTTTTTTTCATTGATCTTCCCTTTTCCTTGAAAATGAAACAATCTGGATGAACTTAACCATGTCCAGCCCTCATGCTGCTGTATCTTCAGTCTCTACAGTAGGATTCACATTAACCGTGGTGGATGATGAATCTCGCATCGTAAAATCGTAAATCTCTAGTTCTTATTTCTTCGAAGCTAAAATCGCTAACGCTATTTCCAGCTTAAAAAGACGAGAAATATTATACTTATTCAAAATAAATATATCACAATTTCAATACTCTTAATAATTAAACATCTGCCACAAATTATTTTATCTATTTATTTGTTATTATTTGTTTTCATTTTGTTTAAAACGTGTATATAAACTTGTATACAGAAAGTGTATATAAACTTTTATAAAAAAATGTTAAAACTTGTATATGATAAACGTGTATATAAACAGTAAGGAATGGGTAGAATGGGTCTAAACACGAAATATTGAGCCAGTGTCGTAGTAATGTTAGCCCCACCGTCTGCGACGCTGGCCCAGCATTATCCCATCATCGGGTCAATATCTGGTGTTTGCTGAGAGCTAACGTGATCACCAATCGATTTTCTTGAAACCTGTCGCTGAAGCCTTCTTTGTGTTGACGCCTCTGGGTGAGAAACAGGATATCTGCCTTTTAGTCCAGGAGCAATACCTCCTCCAAATACAGTGGTGGTGAATATACAAAAAGTCCCAAGGAAATATTTATTGTCCTCATTTGACCGAAATATTTATGGAAGTTGTTTTAATATGTATGAAGTTACTTTTAAATAAACGTATTTGCATAAATTCAAAATGGCCCACATCAGTCATCTTGAATGTTTACCTTTTAACACAATACAACTAGAATCTAATGCAATTTCAACTTTGTAACTATTTTTAATACACTGACTGCTTGAGGTGTGCTTTGCTGAAATATAACATATTGCAAAACACTTTTGCCAAAATTATTATTTCCAATATCTCGAAAAGACACAGGCGAACTGTTTTTACCTATGCTCCTGGACTATTTGGGCGGAATTATGCACATGAGAACAGCATTTAATACAATCATTGTAAACTGACATGCGTGAGATTCATTCTCTTGAAAATGTTTGACAATGGATGGACATTCATAGCAAACATGAGACATTGACCCAATGCTGGTTAAACATAGCTCCACCGCCTGTGACGTCAGCCCAACATTAAACCAGGTATATATACCGTGTTTACTGGGTATTGGCTACAGCTTCATATAAGTGACCAGACACCTAGATTAATGGTGTTGTGTTCCTTGGAACCAAGAACTGCTGCCTCTGGTCGGTGAAAAACGTGCTGCGTAAACTGGAATGGTCAATTTTGTCTGGAGTCCGTGACAATGTGGGTGGACACCCGATCACGGTCTTAAATCATAAAGTCTGCAGCCCAGAAACCATCAGTCAATCAGCCAATATTGGTTTGATGTTGGCACACCTTCCCAGCTGTATCAGCGTCAAATCAACATTGGATCACCGCACGGCAGATAGCGAACACGTGTGTCCTAGCTTGTTCCTAAAAAAAATACTGTGACAACTTCACGACACCTTAAATGTTTTATTGTTGTCTGTGTGTCTGAGATGTGATTATTCTCAGTGTCTGTTGATTGTGCTTGGTGTCTGTTGATTGTGTTTGGTGTCTGTTAATTGTGTTTGGTGTCTGTTGATTGTGCTTGGTGTCTGGTGATTGCGCTTGGTGTCTGCTGATTGTGCTTGGTGTCTGTTGATTGTGTTTGGTGTCTGTTGATTGTGTTTGGTGTCTGTTGATTGTGTTTGGTGTCTGTTGATTGTGTTTGGTGTCTGTTGATTGTGTTTGGTGTCTGTTGATTGTGCTTGGTGTCTGTTGATTGTGTTCGGTGTCTGATGATTGTATTCGGTGTCTGATGATTGTGTTTGGTGTCTGATGATTGTATTTGGTGTCTGATGATTGTGTTTGGTGTCTGGTGATTGTATTTGGTGCCTGTTGATTGTGTTTGGTGTCTGTTGATTGTGTTTAGTGTCTGTTGATTGTATTCGGTGTCTGTTGATTGTATTCGGTGGCTGTTGATTGTGTTTGGTGTCTGTTGATTGTATTCGGTGTCTGATGATTGTGCTTGGTGTCTGATGATTGTGCATGGTGTCTGGTGATTGTGCTCGGTGTCTGATGATTGTGTTTGGTGTCTGATGATTGTGTTTGGTGTCTGATGATTGTGCTTGGTGTCTGTTGATTGTGTTCGGTGTCTGATAACTGACATTCACAAATAAAAGAAATTCTACTGATATTTACACTTTGGTTTATATTAAGACGAGTAACATTCAAATGGCAATCCTTCCTAATGTCAACGTGACAATAACAATCAATCTTCACTTCCAACTTTTGCTGTATAATTTGCATGGCCATTTGTAATATTTCTGGATACAAGTGACAGCGCAATGTAATGTAATGGAGTCGGAAGCAATGCGGTGCCAAACAATGCTGTACAATGCTGCAGGATGCTGGTGATCGGGAAGGAGATGAAAGTGATGAGTCATGAGTAAGTGGTTGGACTGGACCTTTCAAAATCATCTTGTCAGTCCTGCTCTATAGCATACATTCTAGAATACATTCTACATATCACGTACTCAGCAGACCAAGCTCAGAGGAGCCAGGCTGCTGAGGAGCTAAGGTGGGAAAGCCAGATCAAATAGGTGGGATTTAGGTGATTTCCGGAATGTTAAAATTGTTTCGGCATTACGCATTGGCACAGGCGCAGTTCCATAAGGCTGGGCTAGATATGGAGAGAGCTCTTGATCCAGTCTTAGTTTTTATACGATGACCAACAAATCGATTTGAAATTGTAGTGTAGATATTTTGAGCATTTAGGACAAACAACTAAGTTAGCTAGATATGCAGGTTGGTTGTCTTTTAGGGTTCGGAAAGTTATTGTGCATATTTTAAAATTAATGCTAAATTTGACAGGAAGCCACTGTAATCGTTTTAGAATAGGAACGGAACAACTAAAACGTGGGGGCCTTGGTTACCACTCCTGCAAGTCAGTTATGAACGCGTTGTTATCTAGCGATATCTTCTTCTGGCATATTTTGGAAAAGTGAGTCACAATAATCTAACTTGCTACTGACCAGTGCCACTGCAATTTGCTTGGAAAGATCTAAGGACAGTTATTTTCGAATTCGACGCAGGTGACTGATATGATAGAAGCATGCCCTATATGTTTGGGGTGTACTGTATATGTCTTTTTTTGGGGGATATGTCTTTTCGGAAATCCGGGCTACTGTCGAATACTACACCAAGATTTTTGGCTGATGCATATGGATTTGTGTCTTGAAATAGAATTAAGCATGGGGAATTATTCAAGATTTTTTCTCGCCGAAGTCCTACTAGGATTAAGCTTCAGCTTAGACCCTGTCATCCAGGCCGACACGGCCATTACACAATGTTGCAACTTCTCAAGAGATTCCTTATAGAGATATGAAAATTTGAGTATCATCGGCATAGAGATGGTGGTTTAGTAAGTAAATCATTTATTAAAGTCTCACTCTTATTTCACAAAGATCACTCAGAGTTTGAGTTGCGAGAGACACATATTAAAATATTCAAGACATACATAAAAACATAGTAATAAGAGATAAAAGTTATGAAAGGCGAGTAAAAAGTTGTGCATACTTACATACATACTTAAATACATACATACATAAATACATATATTCCCATACCTAATTATATTCATGTATTATCTTACATAATTTATCACATTGCTCCTTATATTAATAATTTTAAGGCAGGTTTTGGCACATTTTGAAACTATAGCATCATCATTAAATAAAAACCGTAGCTTAGCGTCTTCGTCATAAGACATAAAATCAGAGTTAATATAACACGCCTGCGTGAACAAAGCTTGCCGTACACCATTATACATAGGACAACTCAATAAAACATGTTTTTCATCCTCAACACAATTTTCACAAAAATTACAAAATCTGTTATTTACAGGTATACCGAGGTAGCGACCCAGCTCTGAGTTAATAGGCGCTACACCACTTCTGAACTTGCTAAGCGCACTCCGCTCTTTAACAGATTTTATCTTGATCACATACTGCTCTACACCATATTCATCTTTCAACTGCCTATATGTTCTTAACTTATTTCCACCGACACCTTTTCTTCCCGTTTCCCTGTTGATCGTACTATGCCAGTCACTTACACATTTACAGATACAATTATTCCTCACGAGGCTGATCATTTCTTGCTTGCTATTACAACACTCTATCTCCTTCTCTATTCCTAACTCTTTAAGAAATTTACCTACGCGACCAGGCCAGCTCTTTTGTCTTATACCTGATGACGTGCCTGCCCAAATAAAAACACTTTTATTTAGCCTATTATCTAACATAATAATTAATCGATGGTACTGTCTTGTCATCTCCACGCGTTGTTTACATAATGGTGGTATGAGACCCATGTCACCTCTAGCAGCGGCAGTGGGCGCGTGTTGACCGAGCCCCAGATAAAACCGACAGGCCCTATTATGTACGGCTTCAATGGCGGGGTAGCTCCGATTGCCCCACACAGATGCCCCGTAATTAACAACTGACCAAACTAGACAATTATATAATTTTACGAAGCATTCATATGGAACACCTCCATTTATTTTTATTTTTGAAATCAGTTTTCCCAAGGCTCTGTGGGCCGACAGAGCTACTGCCTTCACAGTCACGTTAAAATTTAAAAACTCATTAATAATTATACCAAGGTACCTGTAGTCAGATTTAAGTAAAATAGATTCATCCCCACAAATAAAGTTATGATGTGTAGCTGAAAAAGACTGTGGGCGAAAATGTATCACAGCTGATTTTGTACTATTGACCTCTAGCTGCCACGTTTTACACCATTTATGTAATGTGTTAAGAAGAAGCTGTAATTCATCATCTGACTGTGCTAATAACACTAGATCGTCAGCATACATTAAAACTGGCATTTTCTTATCCCCAATTGGAATTCCGACACCTGTTTGTGTCAATTTCTCAGCTAAATCATTTATAAATAGATTAAACAGTAGAGGGGACAAAATACATCCTTGCTTTAAGCCAGCCGATACATTAAACCAGTTTGAATATTTTGCATTAATCCGTAGGCGACTTTCTGTGCCTATATAGATTGCTTTAAGTGATTGATACATGTTCCCACTTACCCCATATTCCCTTAGCCTAAACCAGAGCATAGACCTGTTAACACAATCATACGCTTTTCGTAAGTCAATAAAAGCGGCAAAAGTTGATTTATGTTGTGACTTTCTTTTCTCCAAAATAGTAATAATAGTGTTTATTTGGTCAATGGTTTATGTCAAAACTGGAGATAATAGTGATGAGTGGTGTAGTGTATAGGATAAAAAGCACTGGTCCCAGCACTGAGCCCCATGGAACTCCACATGAAAGTGTGACTTTATCTGACAGACTGTCTTTAATTTTTACGGATTGGTGCCTATTTTGCAAGTAAGAAGAAAACCAAATGTGACCCTGCTCATATGTAGATATTCCATACCAGTCTGAAAGTTTATTAGGTAATGTAGCATGGTCAATGGTGTTGAAATCAAGAAATCAGAGCTGTAACTTCACCTTTGTCCATACTAATAATGATATCGTTTTGTACTTTCAGTAGAGCTGATGAGTGATGTTTCCTGTAAGCTGATTGTAATGGACTAAATAGACGGATATGTTTTATATGAGCTTGCAGCCAATTGGCTATTACCTTTTCTAAGATTTTGGAAATGAAATTCAAGTAGGACACAAACCTGTAATTTTTCAGTTAATTTAGGAATATATTTTATTTTAAGTAGTGGCCTTACATGAGCTTCTTTGATTTTTTTAGGAAATGTACTTGTGTCCATTGAAATGTCAATTATATCAGTGATGGGAGCTACCAATATATCAATACAATTTTTCAGCACGTTTGTAGGAATAAGGTTCAGAACACATGATTTTGATGATGAGCTCAAAATAACTTTTTTAATTTCATCTTCTATCGCACGCTCAAAAGGGTTCATTTTGGATCTAATTTCTGGCTCTTGCACTGATGGAATATTATGTATTTTATCTGGAAATTTGGAACGGATAATTGCAATTTTATCCACAGAATTTTTAGAAAACTCTATCACAACTCATTTGATCATTTTCATTTGGTTTGAAACTTCCTAAAATTCGTGTTTTCGTACAAAAGACAAAAAACCATACCTTGGTATTAGAGGCAGATATATCACTTCATAAAGTGGCAAATACGATTCTCTAATACCAAGGTAACGATATAAAGGTCGTTGTTTGGAATAATACGATACAAGTAGATATTTCTACAAGGCCTTATCTCTCTGGGACCTGACGGGCACCATAACTCAGAGGCGATGCAAGGATCATTTGTCCAGGTTTCAGCGTGGTCATTGTGAGTTGATTCCGGGGCCCGTCTACAACTGCAAAGACTGAAGACGCTGAGGGCACTAAATGAAGTTTGATTTGATATGGCAACTTACAATGTCACTCACTCACTCACTCACTCACTCACTCACTCACTCACTCACTCACTCACTCACTCACTCACTCACTCACTCACTCACTCACTCACTCACTCACTCACTCACTCACTCACTCACTCACTCACTCACTCACTCACTCACTCACTCACTCACCCACCCACCTACCCACCCGACCACTCACTCACTCACTCACTCACTCACTCACTCACTCACTCACTCACTCACTCACTCACTCACTCACTCACTCACTCACTCACTCACTCACTCACTCACTCACTCACTCACTCACTCACTCACTCACTCACTCACTCACTCACTCACTCACTCACTCACTCACTCACTCACTCACTCACTCACTCGCAGATTTGCATGAAATATTAGTGAAGTGCACAGAAGCAGATTTTGACGCCTTTTTTTTAAAAAAAAACCTGTCAGTGTGGTTCAATGACCGAGGGAAAGTTGTTGGTGCCAACATTGTGACATTACATGGTAGAATATATTTTGACACAAGCATATTGATTATACTGTCTCAAAACGGCCAGCATTCCTTGCGCACGGCCTCATTTGATCATGCAAATTGCGTCTTTGTTAATACTTTTGACGTAAAAATAGCAATCTGGATCAATCTATCTTAATTATTTTCAATTCAATTTATTTCACAACGTAATGGTTTTCAACAAGATAAAAGTGCCAGCTGTTTTTTTTCTGATTATTTGCTCAACATATTTAGTGTCAGGTGTGGATTGAACAAAAATATATTAAACAAATCAGAAAATCAGATAAATATTACATATTTTATTTGCATTTGTTCAGAGAACACATTTAAAGCAGCTCCTTGGGATGACATCAATTTTCGTTTTTTATTTTGTAATGAAGTAGTGTATCCCACAGATCATGATTTTATTTTCTACGGGATTTTTTGATTTTTTTAAATATTTTTTATTCACACTTTTATGAATCCGACTGTAACCCAAACAAACTTTTTGTATACCTAAACACCTGCTAAAGGACGTCTGAATGTTCCTACAGCATTGGGCCACATGTTGATGCCGTCGGCCCAGCGCTGAGCAGACATTCGGTGCTGCGGGGCAACCCCCCTGGTCAGCCCGTTCCCACAGCAATTAGGGCGGGAGCTATCGATGTAACTATGTGGTTACTTTGAACATGCCGTCTGATTTGATCATTATTTGCCGTCTATATTGTGGTATGCTGTAAACAAACTTGTTTACATATCAGTATATGTCTTGGAAATAGAGATTGTTTCGTCTTTTTCAGCGCCTTAACATTGTTTTTGTTACATTTTTATATTTTATTTAAGATCAGTAGGTTATATAGCTTCATATAAATTAAAATTTCAAAATTGACAAAATTGAAAATTCTCATCCCAAGGGCAGTTTTAAATCAATGAACAATGGATAGCAAAATTTTCTGTGTTATAAGGTGCGTTTGGATTTGCAAGGGTGTATCCGACACTTCACGAAGTGACAGATACACCCTTTCAAATCCAATGCCGATATATTAAATAACAGCCATTTATTTGTATTTTTTCTACTTTTCATTACATAATCTTACTGCTGCATGCAACATGGCCTGGCAGAAAAGACAATTGACCGATTGATTGATTGATTGATTGATTGATTGATTGATTGATTGATTGATTGATTGATTGATTGATTGATTGATTGATTGATTGATTGATTGATTGATTGATTGATTGATTGATCGATTGATTGATTGATTGATTGATTGATTGATTGATTGATTGATTCATTGATTCATTCATTCATTCATTCATTCATTCATTCATTATTCATTCATTCATTCATTCATTCATTCATTCATTCATTCATTTATTCATTCATGCTCTAGTTTGTTTGTTTATTATTTCATTCGTTCAATAATTAATTAATTAATTAATTAATCAATTAACTAACTAGCCCACTATGAAGCGACAAACGATTTTAACACATACTGCTCACCTATTGTATTTAAAAATGAATGGAAATAAAATACACAGCTGGGATACATCAAATAAAAGCTCGAAACATCCTTGCTATTTTGAGGTATCGTAGCATCTTGTTATGAGACGATTTTATTAAAGAAAAGACACACATAGCATATATAGGATACATGCATGCCGAAATCTTAAAATACTTGTTTTATATTGTTTTAATGTTCAACTTGAAATTAAGCCTCTATTAATGGTTTCCCCCGCAGGATGTGTGAACTCCATAAACATTGGGTTTTATTTCACACCTGAGAAAAGTGGATTGTTAAACAATCTGGTTAGAAACACAGCGGTGATTATGAACATTTTACTACAGGACAACCCGTTGTCACAGTGGTTACTAGGGACACTTTAGTACAGCTCAAACCGCTGACACAATGGTAACTAGGGATACATTTATGTGTTAATGACAGAGGTGACTGGAACTTAACGGTGGTCTCTAAATAAGCGAGCTGATGGCTGAAACGTGTACTGTAATCTAATCAGTCCTGATTAAAGCTGAACAGAAGGATTCCAGAGCCGCGGAAGAACCCACAATCTCCGACTTTCCAAGTAAGCTGCTTTAACCACTGCACCCCCCCCCCCCCACCCCATTACAACGAGACATACATAGACATAAGATGGATATGTGATGACATAATCACACTCTACGTGATGTCAACGGTGACACCATCTAACAATCATGGCATTATCACTTATGGTGTATTTGTGCTATTGCCATGTGGAATAAACTATACACAACAAATGAAATTAAAAGTGTTAGCACCTACCTATAAGTGGATTATGCGGATGTAAATGTTCGGTAGTCCCAAGAACTGTATATTTATCAATTTATTTTCTGTCCCGAGTATGACAGCACACAGGTTTTATTATGATATAGATGAGAATGGCTGTCCAGTGACCTAGATTATGTCTGTGCTCGATTCTTGTAGCTGGTTCTACGTGACAGCAGGACCAGCCGTCCGCTAAACACCAGACATTGGACCAATGTTGGCATAATGTTGGGACAGCATCACAGACGGTGAAGAAGTCAAGAAGTAGAGCAAAAAAATACCCGGGAAACCGTGAGTCTAGAGTTCCATTAGATTTCCTTCGCATTCACGATCCCATAAATCAACTCATTATGTGGAACCTACTTTTTTTCAGTATGACCGACAGTATGACCAACTATTCACACATTTGTTACAAATTTGAATCAGAAAAACAATTGTTATTATGCCGTGCAGATGTCAACAACTTCAGTAGTAAGTAGTTACTGCTGCAGTAGGCTTGCGGCTCAATTGGATTGTACACATACGTGTCATGTGCTGGGTTGTAGAGATTAATGTCTGCTGCAGACTGGATACAATAACAGTAACCTCTACTCCCAAGGTCACCATGTTTAGAAGCGTTCACTGATGTATAAAGGCGAACACCTGCAACTGCTAACGTTTTAAGTTAGCAGTTACTGCTGCTTGTTTTAGCAATACATACGAGAAAGCGATGGCATTCATATCAAAGTAAAGATTCAGGAAATATCTAATGAGAACAAAAGCATAATGTATTCTGCTAAATGCACCGGGTGTTGATTTATGTGCACACGGGGTAAAGACACCGGTCACACAGCTAATTAACCCAGGAGTCTCACTAACAGTAACTGTAGAGCCAAACTCAAACAATAAAAAAATCAATATCTGGCTCCTGTGTTTTTTCGTCATTTTGTTTGAACATGTCGAACGAAAAGCCTCTCTGGCGACACACGTTTTTGTCCCATATTCGTGTTTACTATACAAAAAAAAACAGCAGTAACTGCTTGCTTGTGATGTAATCACTTAGCATCGCTTACCTTTGAGGCCCAGCACAAGTGTTTTATCAAAGTCTAAGCTAGTAATGATATTAACTTTATTCGCTGCTTATAATTATATCCGTTAGCTCTAACTTTATTTTGTGTACCGGTAGTTATGATGCACATTCAAATACCCTGATTTAAAGTGTACATATATTATGCGATATTAAGGCTATTTTATAGAACGAACCCTGTTGTAGATGTTGTATATAAACGTATATTTTGTATCACAAATAAGTATAAATGAAGTGTTAAAGTTGCAACATTGCAACTGCACATGAAAGGAAACTATCAATTATCATTATTATTACCACACGTCAGTTTTTTTAATTAAAATGTAGAAACAATTTGACCCAACAAATGAATTTGATCTTTTATCACGTACGTATAAATATACTCTGTAGATTTGAAGGGCTTGTTTTCTAGTGTGAGTTTTTCATATGGATTTAGATGAGAAGAGTTGTCCAGTGATCCAGATCGTGATTATGTCTGTGGTCCGTCCACATGTTTCTGCGTGACAACAGGGCCAGTCGTCTAACGATTTGACATAGTGGAGATAATACACTGGAAAGGAGGACAACATCATCATAATAATAATAATAATAATAATAATAATAATAATAATAATAATAATAATAATAATAATAATAATAATAATAATAATAATAATAATAATAATAATAATAATAATAATAATAATAATAATAATAATAATAATAATAATAATAATAATAATAATAATAATAATAAACTTTATTTCAAGAGGGTAACCATTTAGCAAATTTAATTGCTAATTTGCAATGGGCCCTCTAAAACATATATACAAATTCAAAATACAATATATACATTTCAAATTAAAAAGTAAAGTACAAATCAATAGGTAGGTATAATAAATATATATATATATCAACTAATTTAGAGTAAACAATATATTCAGCATATGGGTGATCATTAATTACCGAAATAATGTTGAGTATATGAATTTTTAAAACTTGATAAAGGAGGTGCAGTTTTAATGCTATTTGGAATTTTGTTCCAAGAATTTACACCAGTATAAGTGAAACTTTTCTTGTGACATATCTGTGCGTGTAAATGGTTTGATTTAAATGATCTAGTACTATAGTTATGGATATTTTTAGTGTATTGAAATACTTCATTTAGACCTTGATTGTTGTTGTTATTTAAGCATTTATACACCTGTATTGATCTATGATAGTCTATTCTATCTGCTAAAGGCATCCAACGCAGTTCAGAGAAAAGTACATGGCTTCTTGTATTAATATCTTGGTTCAATATTATCCGCGCTGCCCTTTTTTGTATTTCAAACATATCATTGTTTCAGTAAGCAGTTACTGCTGTCTGCTTCTGTATTGCAGGAGAGTACTTTCGCAGCTAACAGGCGATGTTGACCAAACTCTATATCAATGCTGGAGCAGCAGGGGATGCTGGTCCAACTATATAATTTATCAATGCTGGGCCAGCATGTCTAGCGCTATATCAAGGCTTGGCTAAGTTGAGCCAATGTTTATTTAACGTTGACCCATATACTTCTCTAGTGGATCCGGAAATGACAGGAAAAAAACAATAAACATATCAGGCCGAGACCTGAGCAACATGAAATAAAGTCAGGAGAGGAAAACCCAATAAACCTATCAAGTTAAGACATGAGCAAAAGATAATGTAGTCAAAAAATAAAAACCCAATCAACCAAGTCAAAACCCGAGCAACGGGAAATATAGTCAGGAGAGGGAAACACAATAAACATATCAAGTCAAGACCTGAGCAACAGGAAATATAGTCAGGAGAGGGGAACTCAATAAACATATCAAGCCAAGACCTGAGCAACGGGAAATATAGTCAGGAGAGGGAAACTCAATAAACATATCAAGCCAAGACCTGAGCAACGGGAAATATAGTCAGGAAAGGACAACACAATAAACATATCAAGCCAAGACCTGAGCAGCAGGAAATATAGTCAGGAAAGGAAAACACAATAAACATATCAAGCCTAGACCTGAGCAACAGGAAATTTAGTCAGGAGAGGGGAACTCAATAAACATATCAAGCCAAGACCTGAGAAGCAGAAAATATAGTCAGGATAGGAAACATCAATAACCATATCAAGCCAAAACACATGAGCAACAGGAAATAAAGTCAAAAGAGGGGAACTCAATAAAGATATCAAGCCAGATGTGAGCAACAGGAAACATAGTCAGGAGAGGAAACACTAATAAACATATCAAGCCAAGACACATGAGCAACAGCAAATAAAGGCACAAGAGGGAAACTCAATAAAGATATCAAGTCAAGACATGAGCAACAGAAAATTTAGTCAGGACAAGAAAATTCAATCAAACAAGTCAAAACCCGAGCAACATTAACTAAAATAAAAATCACTTCGTGATCGAAACTGTCTGTCTGGAGGTCTCTCCGGAGATCAATAAATGTTCTCTACAAATAACTAAATCAATATGTTATGTGGAAATTACTGTTTTTCATGAGTTTATTATATACATAAAAATACATTTAAAACAATAACAGTATCAGTACCGCCCGGCTCATTATGTCTGAGGAGAATGGGTCAACGTCCCTCAGTAAAACATAACACGAATTCCTTCCAACAATTAAGGAAATCATACACATTTTGTACTACTAATGACTCTGATCTACCATTGCTAGATATTCATTCCGTGGAGCTATTTCCCTATGCTCCAATCTAACACGCATTCATTCCGTGGAGCTATTCCCCCATGCTCCAATCTACCACCCATTCATTCTGTGGAGCTATTCCCCTATGCTCCAATCTAACACTCGTTCATTCAGTGGAGCTATGTCCCTACCCTACAAATGCAATAAATAGAATACTGGGAATATAAACGGTTATTGATCTGAATTAAAAAATTAAGAATTAGACATTAGGAAAATCGAAATAAAATATCGAGATAACCAATTATTAATCATCAGGACGTTATTAGTACCAAGATGAAGGTCGCTAGCATGATGCCACCATTAAAAATACGTTTACGTTGGTCACGCATTACAGAAAAACGTAATTTGCTGTCAAAATTTCGCAAGATAACCTACTGAGGAAGGCGGTTCGTTCCACGGATGGGCTATTCTTTCAGTGAAGCTGTATTTTCCCAAATTTGTTTGATAACATTTCTCGAAAACTGGAGATTATGTCCCCTTGTCTTTCATTGGCAGTAAAGACATGGAAATGATGAAAAATTATTGTTAATGGCACGTTTGACCGTTCGTGGTTGTAAACCATAGAAATGGGGGAGTACCACGGAAAATGTTGATGAAACTGTAGAACCTTCTGCCTGAAATGCAATATCCACAATGTGGGAACCACGCTGATTAACGTGGGCCTACTGGTAGACTATGTACATTACTCGACAAATAATTACATCAATTGTTTTCATCTAGAATTTGATAAATGAATTATTGTAAGGCGAGTCAGGCTAATGCATTAGTTAAATTTTACAGGTCTGTATGTTAGCCCGATATCAGGTGTCCCCAAAAAGGCAGTTTTCATTATTGCCACAATAACACCTGATTAAGTTTATATAAATTAACAATGAATTGCTATGATTGACATAAATCATTTTGTCCTGCTGTAGGCTCCGGGTTGCTCCGTTAGATGTTTTTGATATTTTTTTTATTCTTCGTGATTTCCATTTGTCCTGCATTTCCAGCCATCTGTGTACATGTGTTGATGTGTCAGGCAAGGAGATTGTTATGGTGTTGTTTTCATCACATAGCCTCACTTGACACCTGCTCCGTCTACTCAAGATGCTGGTACTACGATGTTTATATGCTGGTATGACCTCTGATAGCCACTCCTCGGCCTAAGGCAGTTATTGACCACGTGCCACGTGACCAATAGCTGTAATCACAGATGTATAAGGACGGCGCCCTCATGAAGTGGCTAACTGTGCAACAATAATATCGACCGAAAAAATGTATAAGCGCAGATCACGAAAAAAAGCACACAAACATTTTAAATATAAAGTACGGTAAATGTTGTTGAATGCAAGGTTATTATTAAATTGCTGATAGACACCCGAGCTCAGCCTTGGGAAGTTATAAGCCACGTGACCAATCGCTCTAATTACACCATGTATTAGGACGGCGCCCTCATGGAGTGGCTAACTGGGCAACAATAATATCGACCGAAAAAAATCATATGTAAAGCTGCTGATCCCGAACAAACCACACATACATTTTAAATATAAAGTCCAGCTCTTAAATACAGAGTTATTTTAAATTCGTTTGCTGTTGATATTGTAAAAGCAAAGCCATATTCAAAGGGCGGGGGATCTGGTACAGTGTTTTAAGCTGCCTGCTTGGAAAATCTGGGATCTCTGGTTCAAAGGTTCAAGTTTCAAAGAAACAAAATGTTTCTTTCCAGCTCAATTGTAAAGATTGCATTTTGTGGGGAGCCTCCGTGACCGAGAGGTAGCGGGCTCGACGTCAGAGCGCAAGGGCTCGAATTTTGAATCGTGTGTCTGGACGGCAGTGTAATCTCAGTTATCCCACCATCTTCAGGAGGTTCTCCTGACCCAGTTTAGCATACATGTGCACAAAGGTGTCCTTAAAAACCCTTTCGTTTCATTTAATTTGCCCCATTTAAATGCATTCAAAATGCACTGTATTAATAAATGTAGTAACCGAAGGACGGCTGCCATGATATAGGGTTATCACTACATCCTGTCACGTCACATATTGGAATTCGTTCCAGCCTTTCAAAATTGAGTTTTTAGAAAAGGTCTCTTGCCCGTCCGGTTCTACTGATTTATTACCGTTTCGCGTCAGTGATCCCAACGCGAGCCCTGATGGTTGACACAGTTACACAGACTGTTGATCCCAATAATCATTTGACGTTGAAATAAAGTAGGTTTAATGCTGGGCCAGAGACATTTACCTAGCGTTGGGTCAACGTCTTGGGCATGCTGGGAGACAGTAACAATATCCACTGTGGACATGACTACTCATCATATTAGATCTATGCGGCCGGCATCGTAATTTTTTAATATTACGCCGCTGGAAGCGCATTTTATTTCGTATTAACACTGATTAATTAGGTTTTCATGTCCGGTGATTAGTCATGTGATCTTGTGACAACAGACACCATTATTTTATCATTATGACGGTTTGATGCTTACCCAGAATGAATGAATGAATGAATGAATGAATGAATGAATGAATGAATGAATGAATGAATGAATGAATGAATGAAAGAATGAATGAATAAATGGATGAATGAATGAATAAATGAATGAATGAATGAATGAATGAATGAATGAATGAATGAATGAATGAATGAATGGGTTCTTATGCCACATATATAAGCTAAACTAGACCAGTATAACCTTCCCAGGATGGTGAGATGAATGAAATGACACTGCCCTCCAGACACATGATTCGACATTTGAGCCCTGGCGGTCTGAGACCGAGTACGCTACCTCTCGGTCACGGAGGCTACCCACAACATTGAATCTTTACGAGTGAGCGGGGAAAAAACTGTTGTTTCTTTTAAACCTGAATGTCAGAGCGGAGGACGAGTCCGCTATCTCCGACTTTCCAAGCCGGCAGCTTTACCCACCGGTATTTTAGCATGACGGTCAGTAATCATAATAAGTCCTATGTTACATGGAGCTGGGAAAGTAGTCGCCAGTTTAGATTGTATTGATAATAAGTCTTCTTTTAGCCGGGACAGTAGGCGTCAGTTTGGATTTTCTTGTCCCTAGACCACTAAATACAGCCGTGAGACAATCACCTGTCAGTAGATCAGATATAATCGAATAACTAGAAACAAGTTATCCCAGACTGTGAGATTGAATTCCAGCGCTGGCTGTGGTTCTATCAAGAAAATCTACTTAATAGAGATGTTTTGTTTCCTTGGTGCTAAGCACCGCAGGCCAACACCCTTAAGTCTACCTAAGGCCGCTTCACTCGAGAAATTAATGATCGAGCCAATTAATAGATTAAAACAAGTGCACTTGAACTATAAAACTGATAAAAAAGACGTGAGAATCCGTCTCCACCAGAAGGAAATAAGCAATATTATCATGATTATTAAATGAGTACGTGTAGATCTTCTACATGTTCTTAATTTAGAGTGATTATCCTGACTGAGTGTCGGCGAAAACAGAATTACACCAATTGAATGTTAGCTTTGAAGGAATTACACCAAATCGAGCGTCGACTTAAAACGAGTTATACGTAACCAACTTAACCCTGACGCCGCTGAAATATTTTTGTATAAACCATGGAGGCGAAAGGGGTTTTCAATTTGAAATCATCATTAATGTCTTAGTTATAGCTTTCCTCTTCATTTGAATACATATGTTATGGGTCTACGGCCATTAGAAATATTTTAATTCTTTCAGCGCGGGGATCATCTTCATACGTCAGAATCTGACGTCAATAGACGTCAGATTTTGACGTATAAAGATGATCCCCGCGCTGAAAGGGTTAATAAAGAGTCCGCTTATACGAATTATAATTACACCGTCAGTGACATTAAAAAAGGATTTTTTTTGTCTGATCGTAAATTCAGACGGGGACTTTGCCAGCTTGGACAATCTAATGCCCAAGCGAGCATTACGTCTCAGTGAGGATTTATCTCTGACATTCTGTCTTTTCCCATTCAATTTTTTGTCAAATTTATTCTCTAAAATTGTGTTATCTCTGTGATTTGAAAACGCACTGTCACCGTATCTTAAATTATTATTTTTTTCATCGATCTTCCCTTTTCCTTGAAAATCAAACAATCAGAATGGTTATAACCATGTCCATCCCTCATGCTGCTGTATCGTCAGTCTCTACAGTAGGATTCACATTATAGACTGGTGGAAATCGGAGCAAAATAATGACCCAGAGTAGGAAGTCTGCCCATTTAGTTTTTTCACCACTTTTCTCTAAAACGTTCTATTTCGCGATTTAAATTATGACGTCTAAATCATATCATTAATATATTAAATCTCGTCATATCACTATTAGTTTGGCAGAACTAACACTGGACCGCTTTTTGGGGTGTAACGTTTTTGTATTGTTGATTATTGATGGTGAGGATATATGTAGTCAGAATTTGCCGGGAGACATCTTGTCATTCTTAACCACTTTGCAGTATGGGGTGAATTCAAGGTCAAAGTTCAATTTAAAGGTCAAATATGATTTTTCAACAAATAAAGGCAGAAACAACTGTAATACCTCATTTTTGTGTAATTTTGACTGTAAAATTCATTTCTGGTACCAATTTTGTGACCGGAGTCATCCTTGGAGACAGAAGGTCAATTTCAAGGTCAAAAGGTCAATTTTAAGGTCAAGTAAGCAAAAATATGATTTTTACCAAATAAAGCTAGAAACAAGTGTAATACCTCATTTTCGCGTGATTTTGACTTCAAAATCGATTTCTGGAAATTTTTTGGTGATTTGACGTCATCCTCAAGGTCAAAAGGTCAATTTCAGGGTTAAATATATTTTAGCATATGGGACCCTCCATGCGAGAAGGTACGTCCCCGCAGCTTTGTTACAAGTATTTATGGTGTCATTTGAAATTTAATTTTAATGATAACATAATTAAATTCAAAATATTAGAATCTCATAATACACAAAGTCATAAAGAATAAGAGCAAAAAGTTATTGAAACAGAAAAGACTGCAGATTATACATACATAGACAAGGCCACCAGGGGTCATCGAAGTATGGTACCCTTGACCCCTAGGGTGGTATGAGAACGTGGCATATACACACTGTCAGTGGAAAGGAGTTTTGTTCAAAAATATTTCTTTTAAATGGATTATTGGACCAGCACTTCCAATAAATCGATCGGAACCCAACCCAAGTACACATGGAGACATGGGTTGGTGTTGGGTTTCATAGGGAAGTTATCCAAAGGCCGATCAAATCTGCTTAAAACGGTTGAAAAAAGGTTATTTTTGTTGTTTTTGCTAACATTATGTTCACTTGAAATGTACACGATGTCTTGAAACATATCTAGATCCCAACATGGACCTACACAACCCCCCCCCCCCGAGAGGTTGCAGAGATAACATTCAGGGTTGGAGGGTTTTTTACCCCCCCCCCCCCTTCAAATCACCCTTGTGTCAATACTGTCTCATATGGCACAATGTACAAAATAACACACTGATGTTATATTTTGACCAATGACCAATACATTTATTACATCTGGTAAGGCCCAACCCAAATATACATGGTGAAATAGGTTGGGGTTGTATTTCACAGGGTTCTTACCCCAAGGTCATGACAAGGTCATCTTAAGGTTACAGCAAGGTCAAATCAGTTCAAAATGGGTGAAAATAGATTATTGAACCTAAACTTCCAATAAATAGGTCGAAACACAACCCAAGTACGCAAGGTGAGTTGGTTTGGTGTTGGGTTTCATAGAAGAGGTATCCCAAGATCATGGTAAGGCCATCTCAAGGTCACAGTAAGGTCAAATTAGCTCGAAATGGTTGAAAAGAGCTTATTTTTGTTGTTTCTCCTAACATTATGTTCACTTGAAATGTATAAGATGGCTTGAAACATACCTAGAATAGTAGATCCCAACACGGACCTATCCCAAAACACCCCCGCGAGGTCATAATGGATAAGTCACTATTTCTATACAGATTATAGCATAATTTTCTAAATAATAAAAATAAATTAGCATCAGTGTCATAATACGTAGAAACATAGGTGGTCAGAATAATTTATAAGCAATAATAAGCCCAGTTATCTTCACTAATAGTGGCCCAACATTGCCCCAACATTGGCCCAACATCACCCATATGAATTGCAGATATCGTAGGCGGCCTAAAAGCTGCTAAAGATCAAACTATAGGCATTTTGTAGGCATTATCATATTTTCTGCTGGCATATTGGGCATCATAGGCGTGCTGTATTACGGCCGCCGATAATCAGCCTATCCATCTAAAAAATAAAGTATACTATTGTCACACTCCTAACAGCCGTGTCTATTATACACAGGGATGACGAATTGTCCTCTTGTGGCCCAATCATATTTGTAACAAATTGTCAACCGTCATCAATAACAAACACCATGTTTTCAAATTTGGTCACAGCAAAATTACATTTTTTAAATGTATCTTTCAATTGCAACATCTAGGCCTACTGGCAGGAGATATCAGCTTAAATCCGGGTCCCTCCGGCTCAAATGACATAATTAAATAGCAACAATCAATGCGAGATCTATCAAACCGAAAACAGTCCCCTTCTTTGAATATGTAACATCGAAAAAAAGGGCGGGGGCCCTAGGGCAGTGGTTAGCACCGCCGCCTTTCACGCCAGAGCTCGGGGTTCGGTTCCCGGTCTCGTCGGTTTGAAAGAAACAAAAATGTTTCTTCCCCATCCACGTGTGAAAGTTATTGTGGGGAGCCTCCGTGACCGAGAGGTAGCGTGCTCGGCCTCAGACCGCCAGGGCTCGAATTTCGAATCCTGTGTCTGGAGGACAGTGTCATCTCAATCATCTCACCATCCTAAGGAGGTTCCCCTTGCCCAGTTTAGCCTATATGTGCACAAAGGTGGCCTAAAGCCCGATTCATATCGAAAAAATCTGGACATTGTGGCAGTGACAGAAACAGGGATAAGACATGATAAAACGCAATCATCGATAGCTGATATCTCACCTCCTTTTTCATGAACCTTGTGCGGATCAGCGGACAGGACGAGGTGTAGGCATACTAGTGGCTGACCAAATAAGAACTGATATTCATCCTCTGCTATCATTTAAAACGTTCGAGGCGATCTCTGTACGTATTGGAAACAATTCGTTCAGTAGTTTCGTTGTCTGCCTGTATAGGCTTCAAAACGGTACATGTCAATTTTTGATGAATTTCAAGCTTTACTAGAAAAATAATTCCACTCTATGACAATCTGTATATATTGGAGATTTCAACTTACATCTAGATAACTCAAATGGACAAGCCAATAAATTCAATGAAATCCTCACATGTTTTGATCCCAAGCAGCATGTTAATTTTCCAACTCACGTTCATGGTCATTGGCAAGATCTTTTGATCACCGAACGCATTTCTAATTCTATCAAATCAGTTTTTTTGGGCAGCAGGTATTACACACCATCTCTCTGTCATATCAGAAATTGACGGTTGATACACGAAATGGAAAAAAGAAAAAACCATCGTTTCGAAAAATATACGAAATTGGTTATGAATCGTTTCATTCAGATATTCTCATTTTGTATCCAATGAAAAAATCAAGATCTCTTACGACTCTGTCGACAGTATGATTCTGTCCTTAGCTCTACTTTAGACAATAATACGCTCTTGTAAGAGAAGTTAGAAAACCACCATATCCATGGATGACTCCAGAAATAATGAAGGCTAAAACCCCTCGCCACTTTCCCAAACGAGCATGGAGCAGATCCCGTACACATCTATATCGTTCTCGTTACATGAGTGCCACCTGTGTAACAGAATGATGACAAAGCAAAATCGAAATATTTAGCTGATCTTATTTCAGAAAATTCGGACAATCCTCGTCGTCTATGGAACTCGATAAATAAATTTCTGCATAGAATTCCACGCGCCGGTTCTGCCAGAATTCACATCAGTAAAATCACTTTGTGACCATTTCTTTAAATATTTTGTTGATAAAATTGAAACCAATTTCCAGATAAAGTACAGAATATTCCATCAGTGTAAAAAAACCCCAGAATTTAGATCCATAATGAACGTTTTTGAGCAGGTGACAGAAAATGAAATTAAAAAGCTTATTTTGAGCTCATCGTCAAAATCATGTGATCTGGACACCGCTCATACAAGCGTGCTGAAAAAATTGTCTTGATTTATTAATAAATCCCATCACTGATATAATTAACATTTTAAGGAAACTTTCAAAGAAGCTCATGTGAGACCACTACTTAAAACACCTCTCCCTAAAAACGAATTGAAAAATTATAGGCCCGTATCCAACTTGAGTTTCGTTTCCAAAAAGGTAGTAGTAAATTGGCTGCAAGCTTATATAAAACATAACTATCTATCTAATCCATTAAAATCCCCTTACAAGAAACATTATTCTACAGAATCAGCTCTACTGAAAGTACATAACGATATCATCATTAGTATGGACAAGGGTGAAGTTACAGCTCTGACCTTGCTTGACTTGTCGGCCGTTTTGGTTTTCGACTCCATTACCCAAGCTACAATAACAAATATACTTTCAGATTGTTATGGAATATCTGGGCAGGCTCAAATTAGGTTTTCTTCTAATTTGCAAAATAGGTACCAATCCGTAAAGATTAAAGACACTATGTCAGATAAGGTCACAATCTTATAGGAGAGTTTCATAGGGCTCTGTGCTTGGACCAGTGCTTTTTACCCTATACACTACACCACTCAGCGCTCCGTTTTCCGCTTTCAAAGCTAAGGAATCCCTTGAGAAGCTTAATGCTAGTAAGACTGAATTTCACATTGGGACCAAAGTTAAGAGGGAAAAATTCTTAAATAATATCCCTTGCTTAATTCTAGGTCAAGACACAAATCCATCTGCTAGAAAGGCTCGGTAACTTGACCTTATATTATATGATGGCAAGGGCCAAGTGCATATCTTCAAATAAATGAAACATATTGACATTATTATCCAAACGGACAAGGGTTAATACAGATGTCAACTCTGGTACCACCCATGAGGACATGGTTTTAGATTGATATGACTGCATAGTGGCTGACATTTGGTTGTTCAGCAAACTGTTTGATAAAGTGATTATAAAAAAAACTTTAAATCTACTGAGATTATAAACTACTTTGATATATTCATAGCAAATGCAAGTTCGAGTCGAATCTGAGCCGGATGTGGAATATGTTTGTGCATAAACAGTCCGCTAAAATGTTTTATGGGTTTGGAGTATGCTCTTCTCTTTATGCAATAAATTCTGTAAGTAACCAATTAAATCATCCTATGAGAGTAGGGCTTCATCCCTACCTCTTGTCGCGGTTGTCCAAATTATGGACAAATTTTGAAAAAAATTATGACAACTCACACACCGATTTACCCAAGGCATTTGATATATATTTCTATAAATATGATACATGTTTTATATATTGATGTATTTTGAATTTGTGTTATTTGCGTGGACATCATGATTGAAAAACGTTAGTTACGTAGGCATGATAATCTCTCAATTACATATTACGTCATTAATATCGCTATGGATTTTATAAATTTATAAATGACACAGTTTTCTTCTTGAAATTTAAAAGCTGGGTGTAGGTACCTTGTTTGTGATGATATCATGATTGATTATTGAGATATTGCTAAAAATGTATATTTCGGTAATGGCGGTACTAATCAGCGATTTTACGATATTTAGACCAATTATTCTAGATTTTTGATATTTGTGTTTCAGTTTTTGCCATTAAAGTACATACCATTAAATGAATGATGTTGCAATTTTGTCTCAGTTGCACCTTTTTTGCACATAGGATGGCTGTAGGCCCATCTTACTCTTAGTGAAATTAAATGGTCAAAACTTTAATTATAATATAACAAATGCTATATATTATATCATGCACTGTCAGCTCTTTAGCTAAGAAGAAATCTTTAATCAAACAGTTTTCCCAATAAAGACCATTTTGGGGCTCAAAAATCGCTTATTGAAACACCACACTATCCTCTTAATATTTTGAGCCATACTTTACTCCTCGTTGTATTGGGGTACTGGGATAATTGCTAGTAGTAGTACTTTACGCCCCCATTCGGAGAGGGTCATTAGGGATCTGTTCCGTCTGTTGAATGCGGTGTACAGCATTGTACAGAAGCACTAGTCTACAGCAATCATCCAAGAGCAGCTGCAGCCTCCTCGTATCTGGCCATAATCTTCGGGCGGATTGCCAGTGGTGTACCCTGGTTCCTCTGCTCAACAGCAGAGCCAATGCAGCACCCGCATCAGTGCTGGCGCTGGTGTGGGCCGTGGAAGCCTTAAATAACCGGCAATAGCGTGTTTGATGACATTAGGGCTCTCACACGGGAAATGAATGGGGTTACCCTTCATATTGTTTCTCTGGGGATTATCCGACCCGAGGAAAGCGGAGCTGCGCGAAATGCCACGGAGTTTCAGCATTAAATTACACAGCGAAACCCAAGTCTCCGGCGTTTAGAACCCCTTATCGGACGAGCGAAGGAAAAAGCTCTCAATAACCTACCATGCCCTATCACCCCTCCCTTACAGCATCATCTGTACATCATTCATCTCATAAATTGACTGCAACTTTTTCATCGTATTACAATGTCACTTGAAAGACAATTTGTGCCGAAAAGTGACGTTGTATTATTGATTAATCCCTGTGGAAGGGATGTCAACATTCCGGGATATCTCCGGGATATCTCTCTAAAGGAACTCCACCATTTATGTTTACTAAGATACCTAGACATGAGTGGTTCTCCACTTTTTTCCATAATATGTGATATGTATAGCATTTACAGAAATATATCTGCCTTATCCATATTGTGAGTGGTCCGCACTTATTTATTACGAAACAGTGTGCATTATGACTAGCCCCAGTGGCTGAAACAGGTTTCAGCCACAGATTGACCGCGTACAAAATCGTGGGACATTTCTTTGGACGGTCATAAATAAGACTTCCGGTGGGCTAATCAGGTCGAAAATAGATTATTTCAGAACCAGTAACATTTGAGCTCAAAGGTCGCACAGTCATTAAAAAAGTATGGACATTTTTCGGACCTTGGGGTCGGGATCGCTCTTAGTCAACGCCATGTTGGATTTTTTGGGTAAAGCAAATACATCAATCCACGGAGTCGGAGAGGACGACACGGCTACAATATAAAGAGGTTTTTCTATATTAAAAAGCAAAACAAGTTACCAAAGTCGTTATCAAAATCTGTCCACTATGCCTACGAAGACCTAGTCAAATCATGTTTTTTATAAAATTATTAAATAATGTTTGCTGTATATACTGTCTTTTACTCAGTCATTATGCCTGCCGATCCATGTAACGTATTAATCTTAGTATTACATAATTTGTATATGTATTCTTATATATCTTCGCTAGACCACATAGCCTATTCATTACACAGAAAGGAACTTTAATTAATTTTAGATTTTTTTGCAGATACAAACTAGCGAATTCGAATGTAACAGATTTTGGGGCGACTTCAGCATAAATTCACTTAAACAAGGGATAATATAGGCCCTACTACTTTTTGGAATTCTCTTTATTAATACAATCACCACTATATGTCCGTCAAAATCAAATAATCATGAACAATCATGAACAATGAAATGTCAAAGACGAAAATTTATTTATTTTATTTATTCGTTTATTTATTTGATTTTCCAGTTTAAAACATGCAAAAAAATGGTAAAATATCATTAATATGATTTGAGTAGTTTTGTTCTACATGCTATCAACTTTGGTTGATGGGAACAGGCCTTCTGGCCATTGGTCAAAACATAACAATCACATTGTCAATTTGTCTATTTTCATTTATCAGGCAGGGGTGATATATGACTAAGTGTGAGTTGATAAGGGTAAAAACCCTCCGAACCTTATATAACCCATGTAATCTCTCGGTGAGTATACGGCAGGTTTCCACGATTCATTCAATTATTTTGTATGTATTGCTAAAAAAATAATATCATATATTTACTTCTCCAATAGCTCAGAAGAGTTTGAAAATGGTTGCAAATAATGTAAAAACAAGGTAACGGCGGGCAAAATTCCCGATTATCGGTATTTATTTTTTAATATGCATAATATTCGTAAAACTTTGCCAGATAGCTAAACAATCACTATAGAACATACGTGCAGTTTCAAAGAGGGATATCTCCTGAAAAATGTCAGCTTGATCAAATTAAAAATGACCGACTTGACATAGACATATCAAGTGAACAGAATTGGAGCAAAAACATAAAAAATCGTCTATTTTTACTTATTATGAGCTTCTTGGACCTTACTGTGACCTTGAAATGACCTTAGAGCGACCATGGTAATACCCCCATGAAGCCCAAGCCCAACTCATGTCAACATTTACACTTGGGCTGGGTTTTATCAAATGTATTTATTCACTGACTTATCAGTGTGTGCCACAGTAGGCCTACGTCACCCACTGATTGTTCAGGGGTGTTGTTTCGTCGCAATTGCTCTTAATCAACACCAGGGGTATCTTTTTTATTTTTTATTTCATTTTCATCTGGACGCGGCAGTACAGACAGTGGCTGTGAAATCTCTGACCCCTGGTGGTGACTATTAGGTAGTCGGGGGGGGGGGATGTGAATACCAGTGTCTGAAGTAGAGACACTGGTGACACGAGTGTAATGTATTAAAAGTAGGCCTTCTGGCCATTGGTCAAAACATAACAATCAGTTTGTTATTTTGTCTATGTTTCTATATCAGAAAGGGGTGATATAGGCCTAAGGATGAGTTGATAAGGCTAAAACCCCTCGAAACCCTATATTACCCATGTAATCTTTTGGGTGTCTATGGCATAGACACGGTGTCTAGGCGGGTTTCACCATCACCGACATTTGAAATGAACATAAGTGTAGCTAAAGCAACGGAAACAAGCTATTTTCACTGTTGAGCTGATTTGACTTTGCTGTGACCTTCAGATACACTGGCCATGACCTTGTGGTCTCTCCCCTACGAAGCCCGACTCCCACCCATGTCACCATGTGTACTTTGGATGGGCTTCATTAGATTTATTTAGATATCGGTCAAACATAAAATCAGTGTGTTATATTTCGTCCCTTTCTGCCATATCATACAGGGCTGAAACAAGGGTGATTTGATGGGGTATAACCCTCCCAACCCTTTAGTTACCTGTTACACTTTGGGGCGTTTCTTGGTATTGGTCCGTGTTGTGGGTCTAGGTATGCTTCAATCCATCATAGACATCCCAAGGGAACATACTTGTAGCAAAATCAACAAAAACAAGCTATTCTCACTCGTTTTGAGCCGATTTGACCTTGCTGTGACCTTGAGATGACCTTATCATGACCTTGGGGTAGCACCCCTGTGAAATCCAACCAAAACTCATTTTAACATGTGTACTTAATTATGCAATTAATTAGGATGCAATTATTGTATACTGGCCATTGGTCAAAACATAACATTATTGTGTTATTTGGTCCATTTCTGCCATATCAGACAGGGGTGACACGAGGGTGATTTCACGGGGAGTAAAAAACCCTCCAGCCCTTATATTATCCCTGTAACCTCATGGGGTGTTTTGGCATATGTCCGTGTTTGGGTCCAAGAATGCTTCGAGCCATCATAGACATCTCAAGTAAACATAATTTTAGCAAAAAATAAAAACAAAGGTATTTTCAACCGTTTTGAGCTGATTTGACCTTGCTGTGACCTTAAGATGACCTTACCATGACCTTGGGGTAGCTCCCCCGTGAAGCTGATCACCAGCACATGCCACCATGTGTACATGGGTTGGGCAGGGACCGACTTATTGGAAGTGCTGGCCATCGGTTCAAATACAATGTCACCCCTTTCCTCACATCAATTCATGATATTTGCAAAAATACACAAAATATACATTATGACGTCATATTTTATTCTTCAAAATAAACGAATTTCGCGGATTTTTTTCGCTTGACACGACCTCGCATTCGAATCGCCATACCCTAAAATGGTTAAAAATGTTGAGAAAACAAAATGGGCAGAGTTCCTACCGTGGGTCACTTTTTCTGAACGATATCTCAGATTTCCACTAGTCTATTAACCGTGGTGAATGTATCTCGCATCGTAAAATCGTAAATCTCAGGTCTTCTTTCTTCGAATTTAAAATCGCTAACGCTGTTTCCAGCTTAAAATGACGAGAAATGTTTATACTTATTCAAAATAAATATACCACGATTTCAATAATCTTAATAATTAAACATCTGCCACAAATTATTTTATCAATTTCTTTGTTTTCATTTGTTTTTATTTTGTTAAAAACGTGTATAAACTTGTATACAGAAAGTGTATATAAACTTTTATATAAACTTGTTAAAACTTGTATCTAATAAACGTTTATATAAACAGTAAGGAATGGGTCTAAACACGAAATATTGAGCCAGTGTCGTGGTAATGTTGGCCCACCGTCTGCGACGCTGGCCCAACATTACCCCATCATCGGGTCAATATCTGCTGTTTGCGAGAGCTAACGTGATCACCAATTGATTTTCTTGAAATCTGTCGCTGAAGCCTTCTTTGTGTTGACGCCTCTGGGTGAGAAACAGGATATCCGCCTTTTAGTCCAGGAGCAATACCTCCTCCAAATACATTGGGGGTGAATATACAAAAAGTCCCAAGGTAATATTCAGTGTCCTCATTTAACCAAAATATGTATGGAAGTTGTTCTAATATTTATGAAGTTACTTTTAAATAAAAAAGTATTTGCATAAATTCAAAATGGCTGCCATCAGTCAACTTGAATGTTTACTTTTGAACACAATGCACCTAGAATCTAATGCAATATCAACTTTGTAACTAATTTTAATACACTGATTCCTTGGGAATGTGTTTTACTGAAGTAGGACATCTTGTAGGACACTTTTGCCAAAATTATCACGAAAAGACACAGGTGAACTGTTTTTACCTATGCTCCTAAACTATTTGAGCGGAATTATGCACATGAGAACATCATTTAATACCATCATTGTAAACTGACATGCGTGAGATTCATTCTCTTGAAAATGTTTGACAATGAATGGACATTCATAGCAAACATGAGACAGTGACCCAATGCTGGTTTAACATTGATCCACCGTCTGTGAGGCCGAACCAGCATTAAACCAGGTATATATCCCGTGTTTTCTGGGTATTGGCCTCAACAGGTAAGCGGCCAGACACCTAGATTAATGGTGTTGTGTTCCTTAGAAGTAATAACATCTGCCTGGTCGGGAAAATACGTGCTGCCTATATCGGGATGGTCAGCTTTGTTTGGTGTCCGTGACAGTGTGAGTGGACACCCGACCACGACGGTCTTTATTAATCATAAAGTCTGCAGCCCAGAGACCATCAGACAATCAGCCGATATTGGTTTGATGTTGACACACTTTCCCAGCTATATCAGCGTCAAATCAACGTTGGATCACCGCGCGGCAGATAGCGAACACGTGTGTCCTAGCTTGTTCCTAAAGAAAAAATACTCTGAAAACTTCACGACACGTTAAATTTTTCACAGTTTTCTGTGAGTTCGAGATGTGATTGTGTTCAGTGGCTGATGATTGTGATTTATGTCTCATGATTGTGCTCGGTGTCTGATGATTGCGCTTGGGGTCTGATGATTGTGCTCGGTGTCTGATGATTGTGCTCGGTGTCTGATGATTGCGCTTGGGGTCTGATGATTGTGCTCGGTGTCTGATGATTGTGCTCGGTGTCTGATGATTGTGCTCGGTGTCTGATGATTGTGCTTGGTGTCTGATGATTGTGCTCGGTGTCTGATGATTGTGCTTGGTGTCTAATGATTGTGCTTGGTGTCTGATGATTGTGCTTGGTGTCTGTCGATTGTGTTTGGTGTGTGATGATTGTGAATTATGTCTCATGATTGTGCTCGGTGTCTGATGATTGCGCTTGGGGTCTGATGATTGTGCTCGGTGTCTGATGATTGTGCTCGGTGTCTGATGATTGCGCTTGGGGTCTGATGATTGTGCTCGGTGTCTGTTGATTGTGCTCGGTGTCTGATGATTGTGCTCGGTGTCTGATGATTGTGCTTGGGGTCTGATGATTGTGCTTGGTGTCTGATGATTGTGCTCGGTGTCTGATGATTGTGCTTGGTGTCTAATGATTGTGTTTGGTGTCTGATGATTGTGTTTGGTGTCTGATGATTGTGTTTGGTGTCTGATGATTGCGCTTGGTGTCTGATGATTGTGCTTGGTGTCTCATGATTTTGCTCGGTGTCTGATGATTGTGTTCGGTGTCTGTTGATTGTATTCAGTGTCTGATGATTGTGCTCGGTGTCTGATGATTGTATTCAGTGTCTGTTGATTGTGCTTGGTGTCTGATGATTGTGTTTGGTGTCTGATGATTGTGCTCGGTGTCTGATGATTGTGTTCGGTGTCTGATGATTGTGATCGGTGTCTGATGATTGTATTCAGTGTCTGTTGATTGTGCTTGGTGTCTGATGATTGTGTTTGGTGTCTGATGATTGTGCTCGGTGTCTGATGATTGTGCTCGGTGTCTGATGATTGTGTTCGGTGTCTGATGATTGTGCTCGGTGTCTGATGATTGTGCTCGGTGTCTGATGATTGCGCTTGGTGTCTGATGATTGTGCTGTGTCTGATGATTGTGCTCGGTGTCTGATGATTGTGCTCGGTGTCTGTTGATTGTGCTTGGTGTCTGATGATTGTGTTTGGTGTCTGATGATTGTATTCAGTGTCTGTTGATTGTGCTTGGTGTCTGATGATTGTGTTTAGTGTCTGATGATTGTGCTTGGTGTCTGATGATTGTGCTCGGTGTCTGTCGATTGTGTTTGGTGTATGATGATTGTGATTTATGTCTCATGATTGTGCTTGGTGTCTGATGATTGTATTCAGTGTCTGTTGATTGTGCTTGGTGTCTGATGATTGTGTTCGGTGTCTGATGATTGTGATTTATGTCTCATGATTGTGCTTGGTGTCTGATGATTGTGCTCGGTGTCTGATGATTGTATTCAGTGTCTGATGATTGTGTTTGGTGTCTGATGATTTTGCTCGGTGTCTGATGATTGTGCTCGGTGTCTGATGATTGTGTTCGGTGTCTGATGATTGTGCTCGGTGTCTGATGATTGTGCTTGGTGTCTGATGATTGTGCTTGGTGTCTGATGATTGTGCTTGGTGTCTGATGATTGTGCTCGGTGTCTGATGATTGTGCTTGGTGTCTGATGATTGTGCTTGGTGTCTGATGATTGTGCTCGGTGTCTGATGATTGTATTCAGTGTCTGTTGATTGTGCTTGGTGTCTGATGATTGTGTTTGGTGTCTGATGATTGTGCTTGGTGTCTGATGATTGTGCTGTGTCTGATGATTGTGCTCGGTGTCTGATGATTGTGCTCGGTGTCTGATGATTGTGCATGGTGTCTAATGATTGTGCTTGGTGTCTGATGATTGTGTTTGGTGTCTGTCGATTGTGTTTGGTGTCTGATGATTGTGCTGTGTCTGATGATTGTGCTCGGTGTCTGATGATTGTGCTCGGTGTCTGATGATTGTGATCGGTGTCTAATGATTGTGCTTGGTGTCTGATGATTGTGTTTGGTGTCTGTCGATTGTGTTTGGTGTCTGATGATTGTGCTCGGTGTCTGATGATTGTGCTCGGTGTCTGATGATTGTGCTCGGTGTCTGATGATTGTGCTCGGTGTCTGATGATTGCGCTCGGTGTCTGATGATTGTGCTCGGTGTCTGATGATTGTGCTCGGTGTCTGATGATTGTGCTCGGTGTCTGATGATTGTGCTTGGTGTCTGATGATTGTGCTCGGTGTCTAATGATTGTGCTCGGTGTCTGATGATTGTGCTCGGTGTCTGATGATTGTGCTCGGTGTCTCAAGATTGTGATCGGTGTCTGATGATTGTGTTTGGTGTCTGATGATTGTGTTTGGTGTCTGATGATTGTGCTTGGTGTCTAATAATTGTGCTCGGGGTCTGATGATTGTGCTCGGTGTCTGATGATTGTGCTCGGTGTCTGATGATTGTGCTGTGTCTGATGATTGTGCTCGGTGTCTGATGATTGTGCTCGGTGTCTGATGATTGTGTTTGGTGTCTGATGATTGTGTTTGGTGTCTGTCGATTGTGTTTGGTGTCTGATGATTGTGCTCGGTGTCTGATGATTGTGCTGTGTCTGATGATTGTGCTCGGTGTCTGATGATTGTGCTTGGTGTCTAATGATTGTGCTTGGTGTCTGATGATTGTGTTTGGTGTCTGTCGATTGTGTTTGGTGTCTGATGATTGTGCCCGGTGTCTGATGATTGTGCTCGGTGTCTGATGATTGTGCTCGGTGTCTGATGATTGTGCTCGGTGTCTGATGATTGTGCTCGGTGTCTAATAATTGTGCTCGGGGTCTGATGATTGTGCTCGGTGTCTGATGATTGTGTTCGGTGTCTGATGATTGTGCTCGGTGTCTGATGATTGTGCTCGGTGTCTGATGATTGTGCTTGGTGTCTAATGATTGTGCTCGGTGTCTGATGATTGTGCTGTGTCTGATGATTGTGCCAGATGTCTGATGATTGTGCTCGGTGTCTGATGATTGTGTTCGGTGTCTGATGATTGTGCTCGGTGTCTGATGATTGTGCTTGGTGTCTAATGATTGTGCTTGGTGTCTGATGATTGTGCTCACTGTCTGATAATTGTGGTTTGTGTCTGATGATTGTGCTCGGTGGCTGATGATTGTGTTTGGTGTCTCATGATTGTGCTTGGTGTCTGATGATTGTGCTCGGTGTCTGATGATTGTGCTCGGTGTCTGATGATTGTGCCCGGTGTCTGATGATTGTGCTTGGTGTCTGATGATTGTGCTTGGTGTCTGATGATTGTGCTCGGTGTCTAATGATTGTGCTTGGTGTCTGATGATTGTGCTCGGTGTCTGATGATTGTGCTCGGTGTCTCAAGATTGTGATCGGTGTCTGATGATTGTGTTTGGTGTCTGATGATTGTGTTTGGTGTCTGATGATTGTGCTTGGTGTCTAATAATTGTGCTCGGGGTCTGATGATTGTGCTCGGTGTCTGATGATTGTGCTCGGTGTCTGATGATTGTGCTGTGTCTGATGATTGTGCTCGGTGTCTGATGATTGTGCTCGGTGTCTGATGATTGTGTTTGGTGTCTGATGATTGTGTTTGGTGTCTGTCGATTGTGTTTGGTGTCTGATGATTGTGCTCGGTGTCTGATGATTGTGCTTGGTGTCTGATGATTGTGCTCGGTGTCTGATGATTGTGCTTGGTGTCTAATGATTGTGCTTGGTGTCTGATGATTGTGTTTGGTGTCTGTCGATTGTGTTTGGTGTCTGATGATTGTGCTCGGTGTCTGATGATTGTGCTCGGTGTCTGATGATTGTGCTCGGTGTCTGATGATTGTGCTCGGTGTCTAATAATTGTGCTCGGGGTCTGATGATTGTGCTCGGTGTCTGATGATTGTGTTCGGTGTCTGATGATTGTGCTCGGTGTCTGATGATTGTGCTCGGTGTCTGATGATTGTGCTTGGTGTCTAATGATTGTGCTCGGTGTCTGATGATTGTGCTGTGTCTGATGATTGTGCCAGATGTCTGATGATTGTGCTCGGTGTCTGATGATTGTGTTCGGTGTCTGATGATTGTGCTCGGTGTCTGATGATTGTGCTTGGTGTCTAATGATTGTGCTTGGTGTCTGATGATTGTGCTCACTGTCTGATAATTGTGGTTTGTGTCTGATGATTGTGCTCGGTGTCTGATGATTGTGCTCGGTGTCTGATGATTGTGCTCGGTGTCTGATGATTGTGCCCGGTGTCTGATGATTGTGCTTGGTGTCTGATGATTGTGCTCGGTGTCTGATGATTGTGCTCAGTGTCTGATGATTGTGCTCGGTGTCTGATGATTGTGTTTGGTGTTTGATGATTGTGTTCGGTGTCTGATGATTGTGTTCGGTGTCTGATGATTGTGCTTGGTGTCTGATGATTGTGCCCGGTGTCTGATGATTGTGCTTGGTGTCTGATGATTGTGCTCGGTGTCTGATGATTGTGCTCAGTGTCTGATGATTGTGCTCGGTGTCTGATGATTGTGTTTGGTGTCTGATGATTGTGCTTTGTCTGATGATTGTGTTTGGTGTCTGATGATTGTGCTTTGTCTGATGATTGTGCTTGGTGTCTGTTGATTGTGCTCGGTGTTTGATGATTGTGTTCGGTGTCTGATGATTGTGTTCGGTGTCTGATGATTGTGCCCGGTGTCTGATGATTGTGCTTGGTGTCTGATGATTGTGCCCGGTGTCTGATGATTGTGCTCGGTGTCTGATGATTGTGCCCGGTGTCTGATGATTGTGCTTGGTGTCTGATGATTGTGCCCGGTGTCTGATGATTGTGCTTGGTGTCTGATGATTGTGCCCGGTGTCTGATGATTGTGCTTGGTGTCTGATGATTGTGCCCGGTGTCTGATGATTGTGCTCGGTGTCTAATGATTGTGCTCGGTGTCTAATGATTGTGCTCGGTGTCTGATGATTGTGCTTGGTGTCTGATGATTGTATTCGGTGTCTGTTGATTGTGCTTGGTGTCTGATGATTGTGCTTGGTGTCTGTTGATTGTGCTCGGTGTCTGATGAGTGTGCCCGGTGTCTGATGATCGTGCTTGGTGTCTGATGATTGTGTTCGGTGTCTGATGATTGTGCTTGGTGTCTGATGATTGTGTTTGGTGTCTGATGATTGTGCTTTGTCTGATGATTGTGCTTGGTGTCTGTTGATTGTGCTCGGTGTTTGATGATTGTGTTCGGTGTCTGATGATTGTGCTCGGTGTCGGATGATTGTGCCCGGTGTCTGATGATTGTGCTCGGTGTCTGATGATTGTGTTCGGTGTCTGATGATTGTGCTTGGTGTCTGATGATTGTGTTTGGTGTCTGATGATTGTGCTTTGTCTGATGATTGTGCTTGGTGTCTGTTGATTGTGCTCGGTGTTTGATGATTGTGTTCGGTGTCTGATGATTGTGCCCGGTGTCTGATGATTGTGCTTGGTGTCTGATGATTGTGCTCGGTGTCTGATGATTGTGCTTGGTGTCTGATGATTGTGCTCGGTGTCTGATGATTGTGCTTGGTGTCTGTTGATTGTGCTCGGTGTTTGATGATTGTGTTCGGTGTCTGATGATTGTGCCCGGTGTCTGATGATTGTGCTTGGTGTCTGATGATTGTGTTTGGTGTCTGATGATTGTGCCCGGTGTCTGATGATTGTGCTTGGTGTCTGATGATTGTGCTCGGTGTCTGATGATTGTGCTCAGTGTCTGATGATTGTGCTCGGTGTCTGATGATTGTGTTTGGTGTTTGATGATTGTGTTCGGTGTCTGATGATTGTGTTCGGTGTCTGATGATTGTGCTTGGTGTCTGATGATTGTGCCCGGTGTCTGATGATTGTGCTTGGTGTCTGATGATTGTGCTCGGTGTCTGATGATTGTGCTCAGTGTCTGATGATTGTGCTCGGTGTCTGATGATTGTGTTTGGTGTCTGATGATTGTGCTTTGTCTGATGATTGTGTTTGGTGTCTGATGATTGTGCTTTGTCTGATGATTGTGCTTGGTGTCTGATGATTGTGCTCGGTGTCTGATGATTGTGCTCGGTGTCTGATGATTGTGCTCGGTGTCTGATGATTGTGCTCGGTGTCTAATAATTGTGCTCGGGGTCTGATGATTGTGCTCGGTGTCTGATGATTGTGTTCGGTGTCTGATGATTGTGCTCGGTGTCTGATGATTGTGCTCGGTGTCTGATGATTGTGCTTGGTGTCTAATGATTGTGCTCGGTGTCTGATGATTGTGCTGTGTCTGATGATTGTGCCAGATGTCTGATGATTGTGCTCGGTGTCTGATGATTGTGTTCGGTGTCTGATGATTGTGCTCGGTGTCTGATGATTGTGCTTGGTGTCTAATGATTGTGCTTGGTGTCTGATGATTGTGCTCACTGTCTGATAATTGTGGTTTGTGTCTGATGATTGTGCTCGGTGTCTGATGATTGTGCTCGGTGTCTGATGATTGTGCTCGGTGTCTGATGATTGTGCCCGGTGTCTGATGATTGTGCTTGGTGTCTGATGATTGTGCTCGGTGTCTGATGATTGTGCTCAGTGTCTGATGATTGTGCTCGGTGTCTGATGATTGTGTTTGGTGTTTGATGATTGTGTTCGGTGTCTGATGATTGTGTTCGGTGTCTGATGATTGTGCTTGGTGTCTGATGATTGTGCCCGGTGTCTGATGATTGTGCTTGGTGTCTGATGATTGTGCTCGGTGTCTGATGATTGTGCTCAGTGTCTGATGATTGTGCTCGGTGTCTGATGATTGTGTTTGGTGTCTGATGATTGTGCTTTGTCTGATGATTGTGTTTGGTGTCTGATGATTGTGCTTTGTCTGATGATTGTGCTTGGTGTCTGTTGATTGTGCTCGGTGTTTGATGATTGTGTTCGGTGTCTGATGATTGTGTTCGGTGTCTGATGATTGTGCCCGGTGTCTGATGATTGTGCTTGGTGTCTGATGATTGTGCCCGGTGTCTGATGATTGTGCTCGGTGTCTGATGATTGTGCCCGGTGTCTGATGATTGTGCTTGGTGTCTGATGATTGTGCCCGGTGTCTGATGATTGTGCTTGGTGTCTGATGATTGTGCCCGGTGTCTGATGATTGTGCTTGGTGTCTGATGATTGTGCCCGGTGTCTGATGATTGTGCTCGGTGTCTAATGATTGTGCTCGGTGTCTAATGATTGTGCTCGGTGTCTGATGATTGTGCTTGGTGTCTGATGATTGTATTCGGTGTCTGTTGATTGTGCTTGGTGTCTGATGATTGTGCTTGGTGTCTGTTGATTGTGCTCGGTGTCTGATGAGTGTGCCCGGTGTCTGATGATCGTGCTTGGTGTCTGATGATTGTGTTCGGTGTCTGATGATTGTGCTTGGTGTCTGATGATTGTGTTTGGTGTCTGATGATTGTGCTTTGTCTGATGATTGTGCTTGGTGTCTGTTGATTGTGCTCGGTGTTTGATGATTGTGTTCGGTGTCTGATGATTGTGCTCGGTGTCTGATGATTGTGCCCGGTGTCTGATGATTGTGCTCGGTGTCTGATGATTGTGTTCGGTGTCTGATGATTGTGCTTGGTGTCTGATGATTGTGTTTGGTGTCTGATGATTGTGCTTTGTCTGATGATTGTGCTTGGTGTCTGTTGATTGTGCTCGGTGTTTGATGATTGTGTTCGGTGTCTGATGATTGTGCTCGGTGTCTGATGATTGTGCCCGGTGTCTGATGATTGTGCTTGGTGTCTGATGATTGTGCTCGGTGTCTGATGATTGTGCTCAGTGTCTGATGATTGTGCTCGGTGTCTGATGATTGTGTTTGGTGTTTGATGATTGTGTTCGGTGTCTGATGATTGTGTTCGGTGTCTGATGATTGTGCTTGGTGTCTGATGATTGTGCCCGGTGTCTGATGATTGTGCTTGGTGTCTGATGATTGTGCTCGGTGTCTGATGATTGTGCTCAGTGTCTGATGATTGTGCTCGGTGTCTGATGATTGTGTTTGGTGTCTGATGATTGTGCTTTGTCTGATGATTGTGCTTGGTGTCTGTTGATTGTGCTCGGTGTTTGATGATTGTGTTCGGTGTCTGATGATTGTGTTCGGTGTCTGATGATTGTGCTCGGTGTCTAATGATTGTGCTCGGTATCTGATGGTTGTGCTCGGTGTCTGATGATTGTGCTCGGTGTCTGTTGATTGTGCTCGTTGTCTGTAGATTGTATTCGGTGTCTGATGATTGTGCTTGGTGTCTGATGATTGTGCTCGGTGTCTAATGATTGTGCTCGGTGTCTCATGATTGTGCTCGGTGTCTAATGATTGTGCTCGGTGTCTAATGATTGTGCTCGGTGTCTGATGATTGTGCTGGATGTCTGATGATTGTATTCGGTGTCTGATGATTGTGCTTGGTGTCTGATGATTGTGCTCGGTGTCTAATGATTGTGCTCGGTGTCTCATGATTGTGCTCGGTGTCTCATGATTGTGCTCGGTGTCTGATGATTGTGCTCGGTGTCTAATGATTGTGCTCGGTGTCTACTGATTGTGCTCAGTGTCTCATGAATGTGCTCGGTGTCTAATGATTGTGCTCAGTATCTCATGATTGTGTTCGGTGTCTGAGATATGAATGTGTGCTGCGATGATTTAGATCTTCAGTTAGGTGCCTGGTAAAACCAGATAATTGACATTCACAAATAAATAACATTCTACTAATATTAACATGGTTTATATTAAGACGACTGACATTCAACTGACAATCATTCGTAATGTCAACGTGACAACAACATTCAATCTTTACATCCGACTGTTGATGTATTGTTTGCATGGACTTTTGTAATATTGCTGAATACACGTGACAGCACAATGCATCATAATGGAGTGCGATATAATGATGTACAATGCTGCAGCAACACAATGCAGTGCGACACAAAGCAATGCATTGGATTACAGTGGAATTGTCGTGATCTTATTATAATCAACAGAATCAATGGAATGCAACCCGACGCAATGCTATACAGTGTACATTAAAATATGTATGCAATGTATGTAATACAGCACGTCATATAAAGAAGGATGCAATGCATGTAATGCCACATCACCAGCAGGAGTCAAGTGGCGCTTTCTAACATTACATGTTTGTTTTTGTCCAGCTTGTATTCTGGTAATAGTTTCTACGGATTGCCTAGATCACTGTGTTTGTATCTCTTATTCCCGGGTTTGACGACTTGACTTGGGAGCCCATTATATTACGTCTGGCTCGCTTTCTGATTCACCGGACTCTGGTCGTTGCCCAGTGTTTTATCTCTTTTTACCCGGTTTGATGACTTGTGAGTAATAAAGTTTGTCCAATATTCACCAGGAATCGAGAATGCAGACAATCTCATCCACTACGTCTGACTTTCTCTCTGATTTAAAGGACTCATGATCAACCTCCCGTCAACACTGGTCATCTAGAATTTGCTCTCTGATTCACTGTACTCCGGCAAAGGCTGGCCAGCAGTCAACAGGAATCGAGAAGCAGACTATATCATGTGCATACGGCATCGTAGGGAAGGCGAGATTGGCTCATCTCAGCACAAGTCCCCATATCAAGCTAGAGCCTTTACCAATGCTGGTTTAATGTTGGTCCAGCGTCGCACAGCATTAAACCAACATTGGTAAAGGGGACGGCCAACAGCATTAGTGCGAGAAAATTCCATCCATTACGTATGACTTTCACTATGATTTACTGAACTCTCATCATCTACATGTAGAATCCAGCCCATGGACCCACACCCATCAATAGCTGTTCCACAATGACCTGAAGACAGCAGGTAATATAATAGACCGAAGGGTTTTCCAATTTCAAATCATCATCAATGTCTCAGACAGCTCCTTCTGTTTCATTTGAATACCTATGTTATGGGTCTACGGCCATCATGCATATTTTATGCTTTCAGCATCGATTTTAGACGTCAGAATCCCGCCCTTTAATCTGATGTCAAAAGTCGATTCCCGCGCTTTAAGGTTCAACAACTCCATGTCCAAGCAAACACAAGACGTTGACTCAATGCTGGCCTAATGTTGGCCCAACGTCTACGCCGCTTGGCCAGCAATAACCCAATATTGAGTCAACGTTTCATGATTGTTAGGGTTTTATTATGGTCAATAAATTTATAATATATGAGTGGCCAGTCCTTAACAACGCTATGCAAGTCACGTTCTTCATTTTTTACAAAATCCGGATTAATGATCGATTCCGCCAGAATAATGTCAAGAGACGTGAGACGTTAACCGACATTATTTACATAATCGACACACCCACACCTACGCGCATGCACGAGCTCTTAGGATCAGAGCACGTCGTCGAGGGGTTATAGGTTAATGGCTTTAGCCGCTAAATAATTCAATCTGAATTTTCACCACCTTGAAGTTGTGTCTCGCTGACGCGATCCACAAACTTTAAGTGAGTGAAAATTATTCAGATTTGACAAAATAGTGGTCACCATTTTTTTATATATTGCTGATTGATGTCACATTTTATCTTTAATATGTTTAAAAGGGGGTTCTTGATGTGCTAATAAAAAATGAAAACCCAATTTATGCGGTACCTGCGGTAAATAATAATAATAATAATATATTTATTTCGTACTCAGGGTACATGTACATGCAATAGAACAATAACATTTAAAGTGTAATTATGTGCATATATAGAAAAATCACTCGGTGCACAGAAGATCGATCCCAGATATTATGTCCTCTCGTGGTATGTTACCTAAATGTACATTGTTTAGTAGTGTCAATAATTTATTAATACAGGCTGATACAGCGACACCATCGTCAGCAGGCGTGTCAAATTGTAATGAATGTTTGGACGTAGGTACATTATGGCGTGATATATTATACAGAAAAGATATATGGGTGACACTATTTGAAACGGCGGAGCTGCTGCCTTGCATTGTAAGATTATGGCATATTTGTATTATTTCATTTTTAGTCTTAGCATTCTTATTTACAAAATTTACAAAACGTTAATGAAGTTGAACATGTATGGGTTTAACATCCCACAAAACAGGTAATATAATTTTATGAGTTTTATTAGGTAATCAATCAATGCGCCAGAGACATTTCCTCCACACGGTATAAAATTCCTCAGGAGCATTGGTGGAATAGTCCCAAAGTTGGGAGCCGTACACTGCCATACGGAATTAATTAAAAAGTTTTCTTTTAACATTACTATGATAAAACCAAAATTTGATAACAACTGATTCGTTTTCATATACAAAGCATCAGTGGAGCGTTTTATACGTGAATTCATAATGTTAGGTCCTATAATATTTCCTAGGTGATATTCTATACTAGTATTCGTTAATGTTTTTTCATCGAAACATATTTGTAACTTTTCAGATTTAGATGAACTGCTGGGAAAATGTATAAATTTACTTTTATCAGCATTGAAAATCAAATCAAAGGTTTTTGAAAACTCGGAGCATATTGTTAGCATCAGCGACATAGCATGTTTAGTGGGGGCCAACAAAACAACGTCATCGGCGTAGGCTAGAGCACCTGTAAAAATGTTTCCTATGTGGCATCTAATTCCTGACTTTTTAAGCTTAAATAGTAGCTCATCTAAGTATATTCCAAATAGTATTGGTGATAATACACCTCCCTGTTTCACACCATGGTTACGCTCTTCATAATTGCCAAGGCGGATTTAACGGGATATACTGGACTTCATCCGCAGCTACGAAAACATTGTGACAATAAAAAAATATCGTTAATTTCTCAGATAATTTGTTGATTTTCAGTTAAAAACACATTGCACTAAAAAAAACTATGACATTACTAATGACACAATTTAAGCACAACCGCTCGCGCCCGAAATAAAAGCAAACTTTATTATTATCCACAATAAAAAAAATAATTTCTGCGAAACGCAGTGACGTCACTGGAAACCATTTTGAATGGCTACTTGGTGAAAAAATGTCATATAAGTACCCCCATACTTCATTGTATTTGATCGATGATGAAAATATTGCAGGTCAAGGCTATTGAGTTTAACAAAATACATATAAAATATCCGAATTAGCCCTTAGGTACTATTCGGAATAGCCATAAAAACAAGTGAGCGTCACCATATCACATGTACAAAAATGGCGAAAACTAAAAAAAGCCCCCATGTTGACCTGATCAACATTGGGATTCTCATTCCTGGATAGTATAGGTACAAGAAAATAACAATGGCAGCTATTTCCCTCCAGGTGACACCCCACCCCCATGGACGCCTGGTCTATTAGATTGCAAAGCTACAGCAGCACAATAGGCCTACATTGCGACACAACGCAATACATTGCATTACAGCGGAACGCAATGCATGGCATTGAAATTATTATGATTGTCTTATAATCAAAGGTATCAATGCAATTCTAACGACACAATGCTATGTATGATGCCTTAACGTTAGTACATGTTTGTATGCAGCACAGCGTAGCATATAATGAGGGAAGCAATGCATGTGATGGCACAGCAGGAGGCAAGTTGAACCTTCCAACAAGAAGCAAGTGGACCTTCCGAGCAAACACAAAACATTTGTAGGCCTATAACCTTCGTACAATGCTGGCCCAACATCTTCGACGTTGGCCATACATTGTACAAATGTTATACAAAAGTTCTGCATGTGCTGTATTTCTAACATTACATGATTATTTTTGTCCAGTTTGTATTCTGGTAATCGTTTCTGTGGATTGCCCAGATCACTGTGTTTGCCGGGTTTGACGACATGACCTGACTTGGCGACAGACACCCATTACGTTTGGCTGGCTTTCTGATTCACTGGACTCTGGTCATTGCCCAGATCACCGTATTTTATCTCTATTTCCCAGGTTTGGTGACTTGTGAGAAATAAAGGTTGACCAGCATTTGACAGGAATCGAGAAAGCAGACATTCTCATCCATTACGTATGACTTCCTCTCTGATTAACTGGTCTCTGGATCAACGTCCCGTCAACGCTGGTTATCTAGAATCTGCTCTGTGATTCACTGTACTCTACAAAGATTGGACAGCAGTCAACATGAGAAAGCAGACAATCTCATTTAATATGTCTGGCTTCACTCTGGTAATCTAGATGTAGAATATGGTCCATGGTTCCAAACCGGTCAATTGACCACAATGACCCCAAGATCACACTTTTTTTATAAAATATATGAATGGTCACCATGGCACAGTCCTTAAGAACACTAGTCATGCAACTCAGGTTCTTCATTTTATATTTAATAGTTTTGATTGTACTAAGACTGGGACAAACTGAAAGAGACTAGGTTAAAAACTATTTGGATGAGTCTGCAGTTGTATGATGGGCTTTTAAAGAAAACTAGCAAGCACATTGGCATTGACTCTCAAGCTGGTTTGATGTTGGTTCACTGTCTACGAACGTGGTACAGTTTAAAACCCATTGGCCCTCACTACTTTGGAAATCAAGACTGGGGATAAGCTCAATCTGACCGCAGCCTAATAAAACATAACGACTGAGCTTCAACATAACATGACTCCAGTCTAATAAAACCTATCCCTTACGGTTGACATCGTGGCATTTGACTGCGGAGCTGAGTGATCCACACATTACGCCGCCAGCGACGTATTTTATTTAACAGGAAATAGGTTTCGATTTCTGGCGATTATTCATCACAAAGTATTGATATCTGGCCGCCAGTCAACAAACGTGACTTGTAGGGTTTATGTTGGTTCAATGCTGGGCCAACGGTGTTGATACTGGTTCAATAATAATCCTTAAAGCGCTAAATTAATCATTTAAATTTGCATCCACGTGGAGTTGTGGGTCGCGGTAGCGAGACACAACTCCACGTGGATAAAAATGACCCATATTTGTTTAATTTTAGTCTCATGTCAACTACATGTAGAATCCTGTCAATGACTGTTCCACAATGACCCCAAAACCGCAGGGACTGTTTTTAATAATTATGGACATTACAATAATATATTGTCATCACCCCACACCCCTTAACCCTTATAACGCTGAACTATTTTGTATAAACTATGGAGACCAAAGTGTTAATTTCAATTTAAAAAGATCATAAATGTCTCAGTCAGCTCTTTCAGCTTCATTTTAATACCTATGTTATGGGTCTACGGCTATTATACATATGTTTACACTTTCAGTGAGGGAATCGACTTTAGACTCAGAACCTGACGTATATACATATATAGACGTCAGAATCTGACGTGTATATATATGTATGGTCGTCAGAATCTGACGTCTATAGATATATAGACGTCAGATTCTGACGTCTAAAGTCGATTCCCGCGCTTTAAGGGTTAATAACGCTATGTTCCAACAAAACCCAAGACGTTGACCCAATGTTAACCTGAAATAACAACATTAAACCAACATTGGGTCATCGTAATAATATAAATGGTCATCACCCCACAGTCCTTAAGAACATTATACACCTCACGTTCTATATTTTTTACAAAATCCGGATCAATGACGGATCCCGGCAGAATAATATGAAGAAACATGAGACTTTACCTTTGCCAGATGATTTGTTTATTTTAAGTTAAAATACAAAACATATCGTACTGATTAAGAGGTCAATCGTCTACGACGCTGGCCCAAAACTAATCCATCAATGGGTCTGCTGTATACGTTGCGCAAACACGTGGCATTTAACCAATGCTGTTTCAATGTTGACCCACAGTCTTCGACGCTGGCCCGTCATTGAAACAACATTAGGTGATTGTTCCGTGTTTTCTGACTGCTGCATTATGCGGGTGACGCTTTCCATCCCAGCGCCAGAAACACCAGATAACACTATACATTGGCCCAATGCTGATGTAATGCAGGACCCCCGTCTGCAACGCTGGGCCAACGTTATTCCAACCAAACCCTTTAAGGTATTAACCACAAATATAATCGTGAATATTTAATTTTGTTAAGACAAAAGTACTTAACCTAAGGACCTGAAACGTTATATTGGACATGTTCAAAAGGACTGGTGTACAGTGATGTGAACCGTTTCCCACACACAGCACCCCTCTTTCCCCTAAATAGAACACACTTTCAGGTAAAATAAACTTAATAGGCTACGGCCTATGGCCGAGCCTAATAATAATTGAAAAAAATATAACGTACAAACAAAAGACATATTGTGTAACGAGAGCTTCACTAAACAGCACCTCAAACATGCAGCCCAATCACGGCAGGGAGTAATTCCTTCCTAGAAATATACGATTGGATAAAGAAAACATTAAAATGACGCCACCATTCCATCACCCCAATAAATTGGGGATCAAATGGTTCTCACAATAAAACGAATCTCGCAATAACGGATTCAAATTAGATTTATCACCAAGCACTATGTCCATGACCTGAGTCTGACATCTGATACATGTTCTTAATTTAGAGTGATTATCCCAACTAAGTGTCGGTTTAAACAGAATTACACTTATTGTACGGTAGCTTAGAAGGAATTACATCAAATGAGACTTAGAACGAATAATACCAACTTAACCCTTACAGCGCTGAAATATGTTTGTATAAACCATGGAGACCAAAGGGTTTTTCAATTTGAAATCATCATTAATGTCTTAGTTATAGCTTTCCGCTTCATTTGACGACATATGCTTTCAGTGAGGGGATCATCTTTATACGTCAGAATCTGACGTCAATAGACGTCAGATTCTGATGTATAAAGACCGTCCCCACGCTGAAAGGGTTAGCAAAGAGTCCGCTTAGGCGAATTATAATGATAGCGTCATTGACAATTAAAGATCAATTATTGTGTCTGATCGTCAATTTAGACTTCTTCGGACGGGGACTCTGCAGAGCTTAGACAATCTAATCCTAGCCCTAGCGAGCCTTACGTCTCAGCTGGGATGTCTCTCTGACTGTCTCTCTTTTCCCATTCAATTTCTAATTTTGTCAGATATATTATCTTAATTGGTGTTTCTCTGCGATGTGAAACTCATTCTTCACCTTATCTTTAATTAAATGTATTTTTTTGTCATCGATCTTCACTTTTCTGTGAAAATGAAACAATCAGAATGATTGTAACCATGTTCAGTCCTGTAAAAGGTACAAAATAGATATATTAATAGTAAGAAAAACGGAAAATGGACTAGGTGAAATTTAATTTATGACTTTATAACTTTAAATACATATCACTTTTGATTGTTTGTTACTAGGATATTTTTATGATTATGTGTATTTATGGGTATCTCGGCAAACACGAGGTTCTGAGCCGGTGTTGATTTAGTGTTGGCCCGGAGTCGGAAACGATGCGCCAGCACTGGTCAACACTGGTTCATATTTGCTGGGAACCACGATAGCGGTTTGTCATTGTTTCAGATCACCAGTTATTATTTGTATTCATTATAATTATGAATATTTTTTATACATGTATGAATGTTTTTATATAAGATTTGTAAATACATTTTTTTCAAAAACAAACATGTCCAGACCTCGTGCCGCTGTATCGTCAGTCTCTACAGTAGGATTATCATTAACTGTGGTGGATTAATTTCGTATCGTAAAATCGTGTGTCTCTAGTTCTCATTTATTCCAAGCTAAAATCGTTAACGCTATTTCCAGCCTAAAATGACGATAAATGTTTATATTTATTGAAAATAAATCTATCACAATTTCAATATCTGGTGTTTGCTGAGAGCCAACGTGATCACCAATCGATTTTCTTGAAATCTGTCGCTGAAGCCTTCTTTGTGTTGACGCCTCTGGTTGAGAAACAGGATATCTGCCTTCTAGTCCAGGAGCAATACCTCCTCCAAATACATTGAATATACACAAAGTCACAAGGAAATACTTATTGTCCTCATTTGACCAAAATACGTATGGTAGTTGTTTTAATATGTATGAATTAATTTTAAATAAACGTATTTGCATAAATTCAAAATGGCCGACATCAGTCATCTTGAATGTTTACCTTTTAACACAATACAACTAGAATCTAATGCAATATCAACTTTGTAACTAATTTTATTACACTGACTGCTTGGGATGTGCTTTGCTGAAATATAACATATTGCAAAACACTTTTGCCAAAATTATTATTTGCAATATCTCGAAAAGGCAAAGGCAAACTGTTTTTACCTATGCTCCTGGACTATTTGGGCGGAATTATGTACATGAGAACAGCATTTAATACAATCATTGTAAACTGACATGCGTGAGATTCATTCGCTTGAAAATGTTTGACAATGGATGGACATTCATAGCAAACATGAGACATTGATCCAATGCTGGTTTAACACAGCGCCACCGCCTTTGACGTCAGCCCAATATTAAACCAGGTATATATACCGTGTTTACTGGGTATTGGCTACAGCTTCATATAAGCGACCAGACACCTGGATTAATGGTGTTGTGTTCCTTGGAACCAAGAACATCTGCATGGTCGGGGAAATACGTGCTGCGTAAACTGGAATGGTCAGTTTTGTCTGGAGTCCGTGACAATGTGGGTGGACACCCGACCACGACGGTCTCAAATCATAAAGTCTGCAGCCCAGAAACCATCAGTCAATCAGCCAATATTGGTTCGATGTTGGCACACCTTCCCAGCTGTATCAGCGCCAAATCAACATTGGATCACCGCGCGGCAGATAGCGAACACGTGTGTCCTAGCTTGTTCTTAAAAAAAAATACTGTGACAGCTTCACGACACCTTAAATGTTTCATTGTTGCCTGTGTGTCTGAGATGTGATTATTCTCAGTGCCTGCTGATTGTGATTGGTGTCTGTTGATTGTGTTTGGTGTTTGTTGATTGTGTTCGGTGTCTGATGATTGTGTTTGGTGTCTGATGATTGTGCTTGGTGTCTGATGATTGTGTTTGGTGTCTGATGATTGTGCTCGGTGTCTGATGATTGTGTTCGGTGTTTGTTGATTGTGTTTGGCGTCTGTTGATTGTGTTTGGTGTCTCTTGATTGTGTTCGGTGTCTGTTGATTGTGTTTGGTGTCTGGTGATTGTGTTTCGTGTCTGATGATTGTGTTTGGTGTCTGATGATTGTGTTTGGTGTCTGATTATTGTGTTTGGTGTCTGTTGATTGTGTTTGGTGACTGATGATTGTGTTTCGTGTCTGATGATTGTGTTTCGTGTCTGATGATTGTGTTTGGTGTCTGATTATTGTGTTTGGTGTCTGATGATTGTGCTTGGTGTCTGATGATTGTGCTTGGTGTCTGATGATTGTGCTTGGTGTCTGATGATTGTGCTCAGTGTCTGATGATTGTGCTTGGTATCTGATGATTGTGCTTGGTGTCTGATGATTGTGTTCGGTGTATGTTGATTGTGTTTGGTGTCTGGTGATTGTGTTTGGTGTCTGGTGATTGTATTCGGTGGCTGATGATTGTGTTTGGTGTCTGATGATTGTGCTTGGTGTCTGATGATTGTGCTTGGTGTCTGATGATTATGCTCAGTGTCTGATGATTGTGCTCGGTGTCTGAGATATGAATGTGTGCTGTGTCTGATAATTTAGATTTTCATTTAGGTACCTGTTAAAATACCAGATAACTGACATTCACAAATAAAATAAATTCTACTGATATTTACGAGACGAGTAACATTCAAATGACAATCATTCCTAATGTCAACGTGACAACAACAATCAATCTTAATTTCCAACTTTTGCTGTATATTTTGCATGGCCATTTGTAATATTGCTGGATACAAGTGACAGCGCAATGTAATGTAATGGAGTCGGCAGCAATGCGGTGCCAAACAATGCTGTACAATGCTGCAGCAACACAATGCAGTGTGACACAAAGCAATGCATTGGATTACAGCGGAACGCAATGCATGGCATTGAAATTATTATGATTGTCTTATAATCAGAGGTATCAATGAATGCAATGCTACCCGACACAATGCTATGTTTATGCCTTAACGTTAGTACATGTTTGTATGCAACACAGCGTAGCATATAATGAGGGAAGCAATGCATGTGATGGCACAGCAGGAGGCAAGTTGAACCTTCCAACAAGAGGCAAGTGGAGCTTCCCAGCAAACACTAAACATTCGTAGGCCTATAACCTTTGTACAATGTTGGCCCAACATCTTCGACGTTGGCCCAACATTGTACAAATGTTATACAAATGTTCTGTGTGTGCTGTATTTCTAACATTAAATGATTATTTTTGTCTAGCTTGTATTCTGGTAATCGTTTCTGCGGATTGCCCAGATCACTGTGTTTTATCTCTGTTTGTCGGGTTTGACGACATGACTTGACCTGTAAGCAGACATCCATTACGTCTGGCTGGCTCTCTGATTTACTGGACTCTGGTCATTACCCAGATCACCGTGTTTTATCTTCATTTCCCAGGTTTGATGACTTGTGAGACTTAAAGGTTGAGCAGCATTTGACAGGAATCCAGAAAGCAGACAATCCCATCCATTACGTCTCACTTGCTCTCTGATTAACTTGGTTCTGGTCATCTAGAATCTGTTTTCTGATTGACTGGACCTCGGTAAAGGTTGACCAGCATTCAACAGGAATCGAGAATAGAAAATCAGACAATCCCATCCATCACGTTTGGCTGGCTATATGCAGAATCTGTCCCATGGACCCACATCCAGCAATAACTGTCCCATAATGACCCCGAGACCAAATGAGCTATTTTAACAGGGTTATTATATTTGTAATATATAGATGATCATCATGTCACAGTCCTTAAGAACGATATGCAACTCAGGTACTTCAACTTATACTTGGAAGTGTTGGTTGTAGTAAAACTGGGACAAACTGAATGAAACTAGATTGAAACTATTTGGATGAGTCAGTTGTCTGATGGGCTTTAAAAACAACTAGCAAGCACATTGGCATCGGTCTTAAGTTGGTTTGATGTTGGCTCGCTTTTTACGAAAGTGGAGAAGTTTAATACCTATTGGCCATCACTACTTTAGAAATAAAGACTGGGGCTTTGCTCAATCTGACCGCAGCCTAATAAAACATAACGACTGGGCTTAAACACAACATGACTTCAGCCTAAAATAACCTATTCCTTACGGTTGACAGCCTGGCATTTGACTGTGGAGCTGAGTAATCCACACATTACGCCGCTGGCGACGTATTTTATTTGACATGAAATAGGTTTCGATTTCTAGCGATTATTCATCACAAAGTATTGATATCTGGTCGCCAGTCAACAAACGTGTTATGTAGGGCTTGTTCAATGCTGGGCCGACGGTGCAGATGATGGACCAAAGCTAATCCGGTGTTCGGTTCCCGGTCTCGACGTCTTGAAAAAAAAACAAAAATGTTTCTTCCCCATCCACGTGTAAAACTCAGTATTGTGGGGAGCCTCCGTGACCGAGAGGTAGCGTGCTCAGCCTCAGACCGCCAGAGCTCGAATTCTCGAAAACACGAATTTCGACACCTGTGTCTGGAGGACAGTCTCATCTCATTCATCTGACCATCCTCAGAAGGTTCTCTTGGCCCAGTTTAGTTTATATGTGCACAAAGTGGCCTAAAGCCCGATTCATTTCATTTTTTACTTGGAGTTGTGCGTCGTCCCCGCAACCCACAACTCCAAGTGGATAAAAATAACTCATGTTTGTTTTAATTTGTGTCTCATGTCAACTACATGTAGAATCCTGTCAATAGCTGTTCCATAATGACCCCAAGACCGCAGGGATTTTTTTTAATAATTATGGTCATTATAATAATATATTGTCATCACCCCACAGTCCTTAACCCTTATAACGCTGAACTATTTTGTATAAACTATGGAGACCAAAGTGTTAATTTCAATTTGAAATCATCATACATGTCTTAGTCAGCTCTTTCAGCTTCATTTGAATACCTATGTTATGGGTCTACGGCTATTATACAAATGTATAAGCGCAGATTTCGATTAAAGTACACCCACATTTTAAATATAAAGTACGATAAATGTTGTTGAATGCAAGGTTATTATTAAATTGCTGATAGACACCCGAGCTCAGCCTTAGGAGGTTATAAGCCACGTGACCAATGGCTCTAATTACACCATGTATTAAGACAGCGCCCTCATGGAGTGGCTAACTGGGCAACAATAATATCGACCGAAAAAATCATATGTAAAGCTGCAGATCTTGAAGAAAGCACACATACATTTTAAATATAAAGTCCAGTTCTTAAATACACGGTTATTTTAAATTCGTTTGCTGTTGATATTGTAAAAGCAAAGCCATATTCAAAGGGCGGGGGATCTGTTACAGTGCTTTAAGCTGCCTGCTTGGAAAATCTGGGATCTCTGGTTCAAAGGTTCAAGTTTCAAAGAAACAAATGTTTCTTTCCAGATTGAATTTTATGGGGGGCCTCCGTGACCGAGAGGTAGCGGGCTCGACGTCAGAGCGCCAGGGCTCGAATTTTGAATCGTGTGTCTGGACGGCAGTGTCATCTTAGTTATCCCACCATCTTCAGGAGGTTCTCCTGGCCCACTTCAGCATGCGTGTCCTTAATAACCCTTTCGTTTCATTTAATTTCCCACATTCAAATGCATTTAAGATGCACTGTATTAATACATGTAGTAACCGAAGGACGGCTGCCAGGATATAGGGTTATCACTACATCCTGTCACGTCACATATTGGAATTTGCTCCAGACATTCGAAATTGAGGTTTTAGAAAAGCAAAATGTTTCTTGCCCGTCCAGTTCTACTGATTTATTACCGTATAGCGTCTGTGATCTTAACGCCAGCCCTAATGGTTGACACAGCTACACTGATTGCTGAGCCCAATGAAACAAAGTAGGTCTAATGCTGGGCCAGCGTTGTAGACAGTGCGCCGACATTTACCTGCCATTAGGTCAACGTCTTGGGCATGCTGGGAGACAGTTACAATATCCACTGTGGACATGACTACTCACCATATTAGATATATGCGGCTGGCATGGTATTTTTTATATATTACGCCGCTGGTAGCGTATTTTATTTCGCATTAACACTGATTAATTAGGTTTTCATGTCCGGTGACTAGTCATGTGATCTGGTGACAACAGACATCATTATTTTATCATTATGACTGTTTGATGCTTCCCCAGAATGAATGAATGAATGAATGAATGAATGAATGAATGAATGAATGAATGGATGAATGAATGAATGAATGAATGAATGAATGAATGAATGAATGAATGAATGAGTGAATGAATGAATGAATGAATGGGTTCTTATGACACATATATAAGCTAAACTAGACCAGTATGATGAGATGAATGAAATGACACTGCCCTCCAGACACAGGACTCGACATTTGAGCCCTGGCGGTCTGAGACCGAGTACGCTACCTCTCGGTCACGGAGGCTACCCACAACATTGAATCTTTACGAGTAAGCGGGGAAAAAACTGTTGTTTCTTTTAAACGGAGTCCGCTATCTCCGACTTTCCAAGCCGGCAGCTTTACCCACCGGTATTTTAGCATGACGGTCAGTAATCATAATAAGTCCTATGTTACATGGAGCTGGGAAAGTGGTCGCCAGTTTAGATTGTATTGATAATAAGTCCTCTTTTTGCCGGGACAGTAGGCGTCAGTTTAGATTTTCTTGCTCCCTAGACTACTAAATACAGCCGTAAGACAATCACCTGTCAGTAGATCAGATATAATCGAATAACTAGAAACAAGTTATCCCAGACTTTGAGATTGAATTCCAGCGCTGGCTGTGGTTCTATCAAGAAAATCTACTTAATGGAGATGTTTTGTTTCCTTGGTGCTAAGCACCGCAGGCCACCATCCTTAAGTCCACCTAAGGCCGCTTCACTCGAGAAAATAATGATTGAGCCAATTAATAGATTAAAATAAGAGCACTTGAACTATAACACTGATAAAAAAGACCCGAGAACCCGTCTCCACCAAAAGGAAATAAGCAATATTCCCATGATTATTAAATGAGTACGTGTAGATCTTCTACATGTTCTTAACTCTTTAAGTGCTTCATTACTACTTAGCATTTTCCTTTCATTTGAAGTTGGCAATGCTCACGCAATTGCCAGGAAAATACCTCCTCCCTTAAAAATTAAACCTGCTAAATTTCCCAATGGGGGCTTTGCTCTAAATTTATACATGCATATTTGTTCAATTTCTGTCAAATTTTAGTTGTGGAAAAACAGTATGAATGCGCCTAAAAGCGTCGCCCGCACTCAAAGGGATAAAGTGATTTAGAGTGATTATACTGACTGAGTGTCGGCTAAAACAGAATTACACCAATTGAATGTTAGCTTTGAACGAATTACACTAAATCGAGCGTCGACTTAAAACGAATTATACGTAACCAACTTAACCCTGACTACGCTGAAATATTTTTGCATAAACCATGGAGGCGAAAGGGGTTTTCAATTTGAAATCATCATTATTGTCTTAGTTATAGCTTTCCGCTTCATTTGAATACATAAGCTATGGGTCTACGGCCATTAGAAATATTTTAATTCTTTCAGTGTGGGGATCATCTTTATACGTCAGAATCTGACGTCAATAGACGTCAGATTCTGATGTATAAAGATGATCCCCGCGCTGAAAGGGTTAGCAAAGAGTCCGCTTAGGCGAATTATAATGATAGCGTCATTGCCAATTAAAAATCAATTATTCAGTCTGATCGTCAATTTAGACTTCTTCGGACGGGGACTGTGCCAAGCTTAGACAACCTAATCCTAGCCATAGCGAGCATTACGTCTCAGTGGGGATTTCTCTATGACTGTCTCTCTTTCCCATTCAATTTATAGTTTTGTCGGATTTATTCTCTAAAATTGTGTTATCTCTGTGATTTAAAAACGCACTTTACCGTATCCTTAATTAATTTTTTCTGTCATTCATCTTTCCTTTTCCTTGAAAATCAAACAATCAGAATGATTTTAACCATGTCCATCCCTCATGCTACTGTATCCTCAGCCTCTACAGTAGGATTCGCATTAACCGTGGTGGATGAATCTCGCATCGTACAATCGTAAATCTCTAGTTCTTATTTATTCGAAGCTAAAATCGCTAACGCTATTTCCAGCTTTAAACGACGAAAAATGTTTATACTTATTCAAAATAAATATATCACAATTTTGATAATCTTAATAATTAAATATCTGCAACAAATTATTTTATCAATTTCTTTGTTTTCATTTGTTTTTATTTTTTTAAAAACGTGTATATAGACTTGTATACAGAAAGTGTATATAAACTTTTTTATAAACTTGTTAAAACTTGTATATAATAAACTTGTATATAAACAGTAAGGAATGGGTCTGAACACGAAATATTGAGCCAGTGTCGTAGTAATGTTGGGCCACCGTCTGTGACGCTGGCCCAACATTACCCCATCATCGGGTCAATATCTAGTATTTGCTGAGAGCTAACGTGATCACCAATTGATTTTCTTGAAATCTGTCGCTGATGCCTTCTTTGTGTTGACGCATCTGGGTGAGAAACAGGATATCTGCCTTTAAGTCCAGGAGCAATACCTCCTCCAAAAACATTGGGGATGAATATACAAAAATCCCAAGGTAATATTTAATTGTCCTCATTTGACCAAAATATGTATGGAAGTTGTTTTAATATGTATGTACTTTTAAATAAAAACGTATTTGCATAATCTCAAAATGGCCGCCATAATATTATAGTTGTTGAAAGGGGGGTATATTTTTGGGGGGAGGGGTAGATTCTGGGAGGATCACACATATAAATTTGTTGAAAGGGGGGTATATTCTGGGAGGGAGGTGTAGATTCTGGGATCCGAAAACACTTCAACAAATCACGAAAAGGGGGAGGTGTATCCTGGGAGGCAATTGTAGATTCTGGGAGGTCGCAATATCTACCCCAAGGTATATCTAAAATCTCCATTGTGGTAGATTCTGGGAGATCCCAGAATATACCCGAGTATAGTTTCAAGGGGTGTAGTCTGGAATGTTACACCGGTAGTTAAAGGCACTACCACTGTCAAAATCAGTGCCTGCGCTGATGCTGGAGCTGCATCGGCTGTTAACAGGTTAAACGGCGTAACCAGGTGTACGCTGACAATCCACTCGAAGATTATAGCAAGACACGTGGATGTTGCAGCTTTCCTTGGATGATGGCTGTATACTAGTGTCTCCGTACCATGCCGTACAAAATGCAACAAACGGAAATAATCCTTAAAAAGTACTACTAGAAAAGTACTACTAATAGCAACCATTCCCGTCATGTCAATGTGAGCTCACGGACAAACCGTTTTGATTTTTCGATGATATATATATATTCTCTGGGTTTTGACAAATATTTATTCACGAGAAACTGTAATGACAATTTATAAAAAAAAAATCAGACAAAATACATGCAGCATTTAGATGACGTTTTCGATAATTTGTGGAACAATTTTTGGTTGGAAAATTTGCCATACTTTGACATTGCAATGAAATTGCCATTGGTATGACATTAGGTACACTGTGTAAACCCCAACCCTGCAACTGTGAACGCTTCGTTTATAAACCTTTCCGTTAGATTACATTACTAACGTGTATTCAAGTGAGAGAGAACGGATTTAGAAATACAGTATCAGGATGGTATTACTTTGTTGTTGACCTCATGTAATTATGATTGGAATGAATAATATTATTATGCAATGTTTTTTACCTGCTTAACATAGGTAACAATGCAAAGCTAAACACACACAATGTTTTTATGTTCTTGACCTTGTAAATACCCTAAAAAAAAAGACCTTCACTTGACGCTAAGATAACATCATGATTGCTACAGTGCAATATACATTCAAAAATAGAAACATTCACCTATTATGCTCCATTTAACATTTTGTGTTAGTGAAGTGCTACAAACGCTGTAGAATAACAATAAATAGGTAACAACTTCTGCTGAGTAGTTGACTCAGGCAATCGATGGGATGGTTAATGTTCCAGAGTATGAGCCAAAAAAGTTTAAAAAACAACATATATGATTCACAGCGATATAATCCAGGCAGTGCTTGGGGGAGACAACTGTTCAGTCAAGCTCACGTGGCTGTGGACATGGCATATTAATTTGTCAGCAAAAACATTGTATTTTGTTTGCTTACCATGCCGTCTGTTACGTGGATGGGTGATGTGTGCTACAGGAGCAATACGTAAATTAGATTTTGCTATGTAATTATCATTACATAGCATTGGACAAATAATAAGTCTTTACATATCATTTTAAGAAGGAGAATGATGTCAAAGGAAGGTGTCATGTATTTTATTGTCTTCCTTTATGCGGAAAACATAGTCTATATTTCAATTATTGATGAAGATAAGGATGAGAGCCCCACATCAGCCTAAATATCATTATAGATATGATAGACATGCATGGTCAAAAGAAAAGAAATAATAATCACCCATAAAAAACAAGAGTTGGCTTCAGCTCCAACTGGAGGCCATCTTGAAACATGGCGGCCATTTTGAATCTTGCTTGGCTAACATCTTTTTTGAAAGATTGACATACTGGTATTTTCGTGTTTCAATTTTCTGATTTTGGGATTTTTCAAGAAGTTTAGAACTCGCAAATTTTCATTTTACTTTAGTAGCGCTATTATAATAATAATTTTCGCGAGAACTTCTTGAATTAGCAAATTTGTCCTCCTCGCGAAATTTACGAAAATTAAAAGCCCGCGAATATTAACAGATCTACAGTATTAACACTAAATTTAGTGCTTGTTTAACAACGTGAACGATTATTTAACTTAGTGGCTACACTAAACCAACCGCGGTAACGCCGGTTCTGTCGTCTTCAATATCATCTGAACCAATACAATGTAGACCATACAAGTTTCACAAAAGTTATCAATTTTAATATGTATCTATACAACTCATTTCGCATGTGTTAAAATATGAAATTCGGGGCCTCTGCCTTAATCTAGGTGTTTCAGGTGTTTTGAATAAACCCACAGACACTACTCATATCCCAAAGTCTTAATTGGTCCGCTATTAATCCATTTTCAAAAACATTTGGTGATATAAAAATATGCTGTTTTAGCATCGTGTTACCAGGAACGTAAAAATGATGGTCATAGGTATCTTGCTGCTTGCAAATTTATTACATTCTAGCCAATCTATTATTATTTTCTAAAATTAATTGTGACGCAGAAAGTTCAAATTGCACAGAAAATAGTATAATTTGCACTATATTGTCACAATTATGAATTTTCGTGAAAACGAACAGATTTCCTGTTTTTTTCGAATAACTAAATATATATAAAAAAGGTAATAAATGTTTCAAACACAAGCTGTTCTGCTGAATATAATTATAAGCCTCATCAGTATTATTTAAAATTTGATTATAATTTACTTAAATATTAAAAAATAAACAAAAAATATACTGAACTTCAAATGCTTCCAAATAAACAACACTTTGTTATTTGTCACACACAATATCTCTATTAACTTCCATCTCTTATTTTATTGACATAGTTACGTTTATATATATGTGCGTGATGGATACTGATGTTTGCCATAGAGGCTACGGTTTATTGTTGCTGTCGAAAACCTGTTTTTCTTTCAATAAAACATATTTCATTTGCGTTGATTTTGCATTAACTTTGTTGAAGTGTTTTAAAATATACATTTAGATTGACATATTTACAATATAGTATGACGTCACAAAATGACGTTTTGTATAAAAGTCGACCACCTGACGCTTTGACGATCCCCCATTCCGAAAACTAGACATTCAGAGCTTTCCAACGGTATGAAATTTGTCCGTGGGCATTTGGTGGACTACTAACTCGAAAACTAAGCCTCAAATCCCGATTTCCTGCTCAACTACCTTAAATGTTTCATTGTTATCTGTGTGTCTGAGATGTGATTATTCTCAGTGTCTGGTGATTGTGCTTGGTGTCTGATTATTGTGCTTGGTGTCTGATGATTGCGTTTGGTGTCTGGTGATTGTGCTTGGTGTCTGATGATTGTGTTTAGTGTCTGATGATTGTGCTTGGTGTCTGATGATTGTGCTTGGTGTCTGATGATTGTGCTTGGTGTCTGATGATTGTGCTTGGTGTCTGATGATTGTGCTTGGTGTCTGATGATTGTGTTTGGTGTCTGATGATTGTGCTTGGTGTCTGATGATTGTGCTTGGTGTCTAATGATTGTGCTTGGTGTCTGATGATTGTGCTCGGTGTCTGGTGATTGTGTTTGGTGTCTGGTGATTGTGATCGGTGTCTGGTGATTGTATTCGGTGGCTGATGATTGCGTTTGGTGTCTGGTGATTGTGCTTGGTGTCTGATGATTGTGTTTAGTGTCTGATGATTGTGCTTGGTGTCTGATGATTGTGCTTGGTGTCTAATGATTGTGCTCGGTGTCTCATGATTGTGCTCGGTGTCTAATGATTGTGCTCAATGTCTCATGATTGAGTTCGGTGTCTGAGATATGAATGTGTGCTGCGATGATTTAGATCTTCAGTTAGGTGCCTGGTAAAACCAGATAATTGACATTCACAAATAAATAACATTCTACTAATATTAACATGGTTTATATTAAGACGACTGACATTCAACTGACAATCATTCGTAATGTCAACGTGACAACAACATTCAGTCTTTACATCCGACTGTTGATGTATTGTTTGCATGGACTTTTGTAATATTGCTGAACACACGTGAAAGCACAATGCATCATAATGGAGTGCGATATAAAGATGTACAATGCTGCAGGAACACAATGCAGTGCGACACAAAGCAATGCATTGGATTACAGAGGAATTATCGTGATCTTATCATAATCAACACAATTAATGGAATGCAACCCGACGCAATGCTATACATTGTACATTAAAATATGTATGCAATGTATGCAATACGTCAATACGTCATATAAAGAAGGATGCAATGCATGTAATGCCACATCACTAGTAGGAGGCAAGTGGCGCTTTCTAACATTACATGATTATTTTTATTCAGTTTGTATTCTGGTAATAGTTTCTGCGGATTGCCTAGATCACTGTGTTTGTATCTCTGTTTCCCGGGTTTGACGACTTGACTTGGGAGCAGACACCCTTTATATTACGTCTTGCTCGCTCTCTGATTCACCGGACTCTGGTCGTTGCCCAGTGTTTTATCTCTATTTACCCGGTTTGATGACTTGTGAGTAATAAAGTTTGTCCAATATTCACCAGGAGTCGAGAATGCAGACATTCTCATCCACTACGTCTGTCTTTCTCTCTGATTTAAAGGAAAATGAAAATGAAATGAATCGGGCTTTAGGCCACCTTTGTGCACATATAGGCTAAACTGGGCCAGGAGAACCTCCTGAGGATGGTGAGATGATTGAGATGACACTGTCCTCCAGACACAGGATTCGAAATTCGAGCCCTGGCGGTCTGAGGCCGAGCACGCTACCTCTCGGTCACGGAGGCTCCCCACAATACTAACTTTCACACGTGGATGGGGAAGAAACAATTTTGTTTCTTTCAAACCGCCGAGACCGGGAACCGAACCCCGGACTCTGGCGTGAAAGGCAGCGGTGCTAACCACTACCCTAGGGCCCCCGCCCTCTGATTTAAAGGACTCATGGTCAACACTGGTCATCTAGAATCTGCTCTCTGATTCACTGTACTCCGGCAAAGGCTGGCCAGCAGTCAACAGGAATCGAGAAGCAGACTATATCATATGCATACGGCATCGTAGGGAAGGCGAGATTGGCTCATCTCAGCACAAGTCCCCATATCAAGCTAGAGCCTTTACCAATGCTGTTTTAATGCTGGTCCAGCGTCGCACAGCAACAATCCAACATTGGTAAAGGGGACGGCCAACAGCATTAGTGCGAGCAAATTCCATCCATTGCGTATGACTTGCTCTATGATTTACTGAACTCTCATCATCTACATGTAGAATCCGGCCCATGGACCCACACCCATCAATAGCTGTTCCACAATGACCTGAAGACAGCAGGTAATATAATAGACCAAAGGGTTTTCCAATTTCAAATCATCATGAATGTCTCAGTCAGCTCCTTCTGTTTCATTTGAATACCTATGTTATGGATTTACGGCCATTTTGCATATTTTATGCTTTCAGCATCGATTTTAGACGTCAGAATCCCGCGCTTTAATCTGATGTCAAAAGTCGATTCCCGCGCTTTAAGGTTCAACAACTCCATGTCCAAGCAAACACAAGACGTTGACTCAATGCTGGCCTAATATAATGTTGGCCCAACGTCTACGATGCTGGACCAGCAATAACCCAATATTGAGTCAACGTTTCATGATTGTTAGGGTTTTAATATGGTCAATAAATTTATAATATATGAGTGACCAGTCCTTGACAACGCTATGCAGGTCACGTTCTTCATTTTTTACAAAATCCGGATTAATGATCGATTCCGGCAGAATAATGTCAAGAAACGTGAGACGTTAACCAACATTTTTTACATAATCGACACACCCACACCTATGCGCATGCACGAGCTCTTAGGATCAGAGCACGTCGTCGAGGAGATTATAGGTTAATGGCTTTAGCCGCTAAATAATTCAATCTGAATTTTCACCAACTTGAAGTTGTGTCTCGCTGACGCGATCCACAACTTTAAGTGAGTGAAAATTATTCAGATTTGACAAAATAGTGGTCAACTTTTTTTCATATATTGCTGATTGATGTCACATTTTATCTTTATTATGTTTAAAAGGGGGTTCTTGATGTGCTAATAGAAAATGAAAACCCGAATTTCTGCGGCACCGGCGGTAAATAATAATAATAATAATATATTTATTTCGTACTCAGGGTACATGTACATGCAATAGAACAATAACATTTAAAGTGTAATTATGTGAATATATAGAAAAATCACTGGGTGCACAGAAGATCGATCCCAGATATTATGTCCTCTCGTGGTATGTTACCTAATTGTACATTGTTTCTTAGTGTCAATAATTTAATAATACAGGCTGATACAGCGACACCATCGTCAGCAGGCGTGTCAAATTGTAATGAATGTTTGGACGTATGTACATCATGGCGTGATATATTATACAGAAAAGATATATGGGTGACAATATTTGAAACGGCGGAGCTGCTGCCTTGCATTGTAAGATTATGACATATTTTTGTTATTTCATTTTCAGTCTTAGCATTCTTATTTACAAAATTTACAAAACTTTAATGAAGTTGAACATGTATGGGTTTAACATCCCACAATACAGGTAATATAATTTGATGAGTTTTATTAGGTAATCCATCAATGCGCCTGAGACATTACCTCCACGCGGTATAAAATGCCTCAGGAGCATTGGTGGTTTAGTCCCAAAGTTGGGAGCCGTACACTGCCATACAAAATTAATTAAAAAGTTTTCTTTTAACATTACCTTTGATAAAACCAAAGTTTGATAACAACTGATTCGTTTTCATATACAAAGCATCAGTGGAGCGTTTTATACGTGAATTCATTATGTTAGGTCCTATAATATTTCCTAGGTGATATTCTATACTAGTATTCGTTAATGTTTTTCCATCGAAACATATTTGTAACTTTTCAGATTTAGATGAAATGCTGGGAAAATGTATAAATTTACTTTTATCAGCATTGAAAATCAAATCAAAGGTTTTTGAAAACTCGGAGCATATTTTCAGCATCAGCGACATAGCATGTTTAGTGGGGGCCAACAAAACAACGTCATCGGCGTAGGCTAGAGCACCTGTAAAAATGTTTCCTATGTGGCATCTAATTCCTGACTTTTTAAGCTTAAGTAGTAGCTCATCTAAGTATATTCCAAATAGTATTGGTGATAATACACCTCCCTGTTTCACACCATGGTTACGTTCTTCATAATTGCCAAGGCGGATTTAACGGGATATACTGGACTTCATCCGCAGCTACGAAAACATTGTGACAATAAAAAATTATCGTTAATTTCTCAGATAATTTGTTGATTTTCATTGTACTGAAAAAAACTATGACATTACTAATAGCACAATTTAAGCACAACCGCTCGCGCCCGAATTAAAAGCAAACTTTATTATTGTCCACAATAAAAAAATTCATTTCTGCGAAACGCAGTGACGTCACTGGAAATCATTTTGAATGGCTACTTGGTGAAAAAATGTCATATAAGTACCCCCATACTTCATTGTATTTGATTGATGATGAAAATATTGCAGGTCAAGGCTATTGAGTTTAATAAAATACATATAAAATATCCGAATTAGCCCTTAGGTACTATTCGGAATAGCCATAAAAACAAGTGAGCGTCACCATAACACATGTACAAAAATGGGGAAAACTAAAAAAAAAAACATGTTGACCTGATCAACACTGGGATTCTCATTCCTGGATAGTATAGGTACAAGAAAATAACAGTGACAGCTATTTCCCTCCAGGTGACACCCGACCCCCATGGACGCCTGGTCTATTAGATTACTGAATAAAAGTGACAGCTCAATGCAAGGTAATGGAACGAAAAGCAATGCGGTGCCATGCATTGGTATCAATTCACTGCTACCCGACACAATGCTATGTATTATGCCTTAACGTTAGTACATGTTTGTATGCAACACAGCGTAGCATATAAAGAGGAATGCAATGCATGTGATGGCACAGCAGGAGGCAAGTTGAACCTTCCAACAAGAGGCAAATGGAGCTTCCGAGCAAACACAAAACATTTGTAGGCCTATAACATTTGTACAATGTTGGCCCAGCATCTTCGACGTTGGCCCAACATTGCACAAAAGTTATACAAATGTTCTATGTGTGCTGTATTTCTAACATTACATGAATATTTTTGTCCAGCTTGTTCTCTGGTAATCGCTTCTGCGGATTGCCCAGATCACTGTGTTTTATCTCTGTTTTCCTGGTTTGACGATTTGACTTGACTTGGAAGCAGACATCCAATACGTCTGGCTGGCTCTCTGGTTCACCGGACTCTGGTCATCGCTCAGATCACCGTCTTTTATCTTTATTTCCCAGGTTTGATGACTTGTGAGACATAAAGGTTGACCAACCGGGATCGAGAAAACAGACAATCCCATCCATTACGTCTCACTTGCTTTCTGATTTACTGGACTCTGGTCATCTAGAATCTGCTCTCTGATTGACTGGACTTCGGTAAAGGTTGGCCAGCATTCAACAGGAATCGATAATAGAAAATCAGACAATCCCATCCATTATGTTTGGCTTGCTCTTTGATTTACTTAGACCAGGTTTCTGTCTTTGGGTTGGTATTGACTGATGTTCCTCCCCTCAGACAGGGAGTGATGCATGTACTCAGATGGCCCATAGTCACGAAAACTTTGCGATGCTATTTATGTCCTGAACAATATAAAAATTGTTCACCAATTGTATCAGATACACATAAATAATTATTAACTTACCATTTTCTGATTTTCTAAAGTATTCATTCACACAAACCGCACATTTTGTATGCCCTATCGAGCTCTCTCTTGTGTTTGTTGAGGAATGTGGGTCAAAATCACGAAGTCGTACAGCGGTGTTGATATGCTGGTATTGAAACCTCCAAAAGGTGTGTGCTGTCGACAATTAAAACACCGAGATATTTAATGATCGTTTATCATATCACAAGCAATGAAACAAATGCTTGAATTCTACCTAATACTGTTTATTTCTATATAATGCTAATCACCGCCGAATACTAATAGTAAATTTATTTTAAGCTAGAAGGATATCAATAGTCCCAGAAATCATCGCATTCTAATTTATCTACATGATTTATTATATTTATTCCAAGATTAGGATGGATTTAGGCCTACAGTACGCGCAGTAAAGGTTGTTACGATGTAACTTATATTTTAAAAATGATAAAATATAATACGTAGAATAATACCTCCAAAAATAATTTATTAATTTATTATTAAAATCCAGATTAACTATGATTATTGTAATTTATTGTAAAAAATATAAATTAAATGAAGAAGCATCCATTTATACACAAAAGAATTAAATGAATAAATATCAATCTATACATGCATACGTGCATGCATATGCTGTTCAGGACAGAGTTCTGCTGAATTATGCATCTTCCAATGGATCGGCAATAACCAATATCCCATTAGATCACTATATCTGTCTGTCTGTCTGTCTGTCTGTCTGTCTATGGAAATTATTAAGTCACTTTCGGCCTGCAGCTTTGGTACGCAGGTGCCAAAAGACAGGTATGTTCAGATTCTTCATTATTTTTCTGTAATATATATAGACTTTCTATCCATATAATTATCCGTCGGGCAGTTCGTCCGTCCGTCCGTCCGCCCGTCCGTCTGTCTGTCCGCCCGTCCGTCCGTCCGTCCGTCCGTCCATCCATCCATCCATCCATCCATCCATCCATCCATCCATCCATCCATCCATCCATCCATTTTTCGTCTCCCGTTAGCGGTGGTATTACGTAGCAAATACTTTTCCCAAAACCAGTAGGTAATGATGCAAAAGTATTTTCTTTTGGCATAACGTGTTGGATAACTCTAACTTGCTCTTCTTTTAAATTGAAATCAAAATTATATCTCCTTAGCGTATTGTTGACCTCGCGCTCCATGATGAACACTAGCTGTTTGATATATGTGTGCTTCGACCACCTCCTATTTATATTAAGCCCAAAAATAGAGGGCCCGTATTAGACCCATCTATGCTGGTGACCTGAATTATCCCGCTTTCATAATATGATAAATTATGGTATTTAGAACCCGTGGTCACTCCAGCATGGCGGTTAAGACTCACACTGTTTTCTTTATCCTTACATTATCAAAGCGTTACTAAGGTGGGCACCATCCTATAAGCAGGGGGAGAGGAGTATTTTTTAAATATTTTTTTTCAAACTAATTTTTTTTTAAATAAATAATTGTCTGCACGACATATTGTAAATTAATATTTAATGGGTCTTACAAAGAATCTGAGCCTCGGCTCTTTAACCTTCAGATCAACAGTTAAAGTCTACTTAGGGATAAAGCTTTGTAGAAAGAAAAAAAAACAATTTTCAGAGAGGGAAATAAATATTTATGCCTGAGGCAGAGTGTGATTTTTTTTTGTAGATAGGGACTGAAATAAAAAAATTTCTAATTAAAAAATTCCAGCCTCCCCCTTCCACTTCTTGTATTGATTGGTGGCCCGCTAAGTGAAAGTCATAGTTTGATCACACATAGCAACCATGAAAAATAAAATACACTCATATTTGTAGATAAATAATAGTATCCTATGACGCAAAACAGTGGATAATTTGATGATCATTCAATGATGGAATTAAATGTTGATCAGTTACCCACCGCCCATTTATTCCACTGGGCAGAATTGACTATGATACCGAAACAAATTATATTATCGCAGCAGCAGACGACAGATTGCAAATTGAAATAAACATTCATTTTTATAGCATTGGAGGCAATATTTCTAAATGAAAACAAACGGGTTAGTCAAAATATATGTTTTTGAGAATAATGAAGCAAGAATGGCTATTAAATCGTCATATTAAGAAAGTCCCTTGATTTATATTGTGAACTCTTTGTCGGGAGATGAACATCGAACAACGGCGCTTGGTCTATTGTCTGAAGGGCTTTTAATACAATTTAAACACTCACGATGCTTTAAAGCATGATTTCGCATCTCTGAAGAATGACTTAATTTCCTAAAAACTAGGGGTCTTAAAAATATGTTTCTTATGAAAGCGGATAATAACAAAAATCGTTTTTTTTTTTAATTTCCCACCTACTTCAAGTCATCTTCATCCACTACAAGTCGAGAATTGCGACAGCAATATGTGGCTTGTAGTAGATGAAGATGACAAAGGTAAATTCAGGCTTGAAATGGTTAAGGAAATCTAGCAAGCACATTGGCATTGGTGCTAAGTTGGTTTGATGTTGGTTCGCTGTTTACGAAAGTGGTGCAGTTTAATACCCACAGGCCCTCACTAGTTTGGAAATAAAGACTGGGACTAAGCTAACTCTGACTGCAGCCTAATAAAACGTAACGACTGGGATTAAACACAACATGCCTTCAGCCTAATAAAACCTAACCCTCACGGTTGACAGCGTGGTATTTTTACTGTGGAGCTGAGTGATCCACTCATTACGCCGCTGGCGACGTATTTTATTTCACAAGAAATAGGTTTCGATTTCTGGCGATTATTCATCACAAAGTATTGATGTCTGGCCGCCCGTCAACACACATGACATGTAGGGTTTATGTTGGTTCAATGCTGGGCCGACGTTGCAGATGTTGGCCCAATATTAAGCCTTAACCCTTTCAGGCCTGAATTTACCATTGTCATCTTCATCCACTACAAGCCGCGAATTGCTGTCGCAATTCTCGACTTGTAGTGGATAAAGATGATTTGATGTAGTTTTAAAATTAAAGAAAATTACCACGTATTAAACCAGTTATTAAACCAGTTATATGGAAATTTTCATCTAAAACCCTTTTTTGAAGGAAAATTAAGGCTGTTTTCAGGGATGTAAAATGATGCTTTAATGCATCGTGAGGGCTTAAAAGGTTAAAGCGCTAAATTAATTATTTAAATTTCCACTCATGTACTTCGCATTTGTGTCTCGCTACCGCGACCCACAGCTTCAAGTGGGTAAAAAAGACCCATGTTTGTTTATTTTGAGACTCAAGCCACCTACATGTAGAATCTGGTCAATAGCTGTTCCATCATGAACCCAAAACCACAGGGACTGTTTTTACTAATTATGGACATTACAATAATATATTGTCATCACCCCACACCCCTTAACCCTTATAACGCTGAACTATTTTGTATAAACTATGGAGACCAAAGTGTTAATTTCAATTTAAAAAGATCATAAATGTCTCAGTCAGCTCTTTCAGCTTCATTTGAATACCTATGTTATGGGTCTACCGCTATTATACATATGTTTACGCTTTCAGTGCGGGGATCGACTTTAGACTCAGAATCTAACGTCTATACATATATTGACGTCAGAATCTGACGTCTATATATATGTATGGACGTCAGAATCTGACGTCTATACATATATAGACGTCAGATTCTGACGTCTATACATATATAGACGTCAGATTCTGACGTCTATATATATATATAGACAGCAGAATCTGACGTCTATACATATATAGACGTCAGAATCTGACGTCTATATATATGTATGGACGTCAGATTCTGACGTCTATACATATATAGACATCAGATTCTGACGTCTAAAGTCGATTCCCTCGCTTTAAGGGCTGATAACGCTATGTTCCAACAACCAGGAGACGTTGACCCAATGCTGGCCTAGTGTTTGCAATAACAACATTAAACCAACATTGGGTCAATGTATCGTGTTTATTGGGGTTTTATTATGGTTGTTATAGTTGTAATAATATGGATGGTCATCACTCCACAGTCCTTTCGAACGATATGCAACTCACGTTCTGCACTTTTTACAAAATCAGGATCAATGACGGATCCCGGCAGACTAATGTGAAGAAACATGAGACTTTAACATGCGACATTATTTACATAATTGACACAACTACACCTACGCGCATGCACGAACTCTCAGGATGAGAAAACATCGTCGAGGAGAGGATTTGTTAATGGGTTTAGACTCGCCGTAATTGCCAAAGCGGATTTAACGGAGTATGGTGCACTTCATCCGCAGATACGAAAACATTGTGGGAATCACTTATTAATTTCTTAGATTGCCATAAGATTTGTTGCTTTTAAGTTAAAAGACAAAACGCATTGTACTGATTAAGAGATTTATTAGAACTATTACTATAAGCTCTATTTGAACACAAACGCCGAGTGTGCTGAATAAAATCAAATTTTATTATTGTCCACAATAAAGCATTCAAATGGCATTAAAGCTATCATCACAATTAGATTAGTTGATGGTGGGTGGGGTTTCAAAAACACCAGCTCGCTGCCCGTAGATAAAGCACTCTACCAGCAGAAATCAGGATTATAATTTGAAATGCAATGTATATTGCTGGCCGAAATAATCATAATTTTAAAACTAGAAAAGGAGTTCCCAAACTCCGAGGTCCGGCTTTAGTCTGTTTGAGTGTTGCAGACAAAAAAATCGGCTTAATATTTTCTAAACATAACAGTGTATTGGTCGTTCTCAGGGGCCAGAATCCTGAATGTCCAAGATATAAATAAGGAAAGAACCAAGGAGACAAGTTCAAATATATCTTCGATGTGTATTCCCTCCACCACCATCGCCGGTGCTGGCCAACATTCATTCAATAATTGCCTACAATGTACCTCATCTAGAGAATGTAGACCTACCCACTAAATTGCGGTTATATGCTGGGCCGGCGTCGCAGCCTGTTTTGACCCACAGCATTTGACGCTGGCCCGTCATAGAAACAGCATTGGTTGATTGTACCGTGTTTTCTTACTGCTGCATCATGCGGGAGACGCTTTCCATCCCGCCGCCAGAAACACCAGATAACACGATGCATTGACCCAACGCTGATGTGATGCAGGGCCACCGTCTGCAACGCTGGGCCAACATTATTTCAACTAAAACCCTTTAAGCTCTTAACCACAAACATAAACGTGAATAGTTTTTTTCTAAACACTTGTTAAAGACAAAAGTACTTAACCTAAGGACCTCAAACGTTATATTGGAAATGTTCATAAGGACTGATGTACAGAAATGTGAACCGTTTCCCTCACACGGCACCCATCTTTTCCCTAAATAGGACAAAAACTCAGGTAAACTTAACAAGCTACGGCCTACGGCCGAGCCTAATAATAATTGAAAAAAATATAACGTACAAACAAATGACATATTGTGTAACGAGAGCTTCACTAAACAGCACCTCAAACATGCAGCCCAATCACGACAGGGAGTGATTCCTTCCTAGAAATAGACGACTGGATAAACAAGACAATAAAATGACGCCACTATCCCATCAGCCCAATAACTTAAGGATCAAATGCTATCACACTAAAACGAAGCTCGCAATAACGAATTCAAATCAGATACATCACTAAACAAATAATGACGCATCCCACTTTGGTTGGACTTACAACACATGGAATCACACCGGGCATTTGACTGACTGACTGACTAGTTTCAAGGTACCCCCTCTAGTTTCAAATTAACCCCTCAATTTTATCTGTTAACTTTCAATGATGATAACAAATTATATTTTGTATTTCCACCACATGGCATTGGGTCATTTTTTAGCAACACTTTAATTTTCATGGGTATAACCCTTTCATCTCTGGGGCAACCAACGAAAAATAATAGGTTAACAAGAGGTTTAATATCACATTAATCTTCATATAATCCTTTAATCTATGTCACATAACGAGAACAATTGTTAGCGCGAGGTCTCAAAACACTTTCTTCTTCATATAACCCTTTGACTCTATGGGAACTAACATAAAAAGACTGTTTGCGCGAGGTCTTGAAACACTGATATCCCCATGTAACAATATTTGATTTCTATGGCAGCTGGTGAAAAAGGAAAAATGTTATTAGTACGATGTCTCGAAACACTTTAATCTCCATATAACCTTATGAAAATGTCTCGCGCTGTCATTGCCGTTATTATCTATCGATTTATCTATGGCATATGTAACGTTGCCCATTTTTCCGCCTGTTTTGAAGACTGGTGCCAAACTCTCTATTTTCGTAGGACTGCATAATTATTTTCTGTGATAAACTAACCACACATTGAGCTTAAGGAGTTAATGCAGATGACCAGGGAGCTTAAGAGGTTAATCAAGATAACGAGAGAGCTTAAGCTGTTAAGGGTTTAATGCAGATGATATACGCATAGGAGCCTACCTTGTCCGCATGCCTACAACATACGTAATGCCAGTTATTTCGGTGCATAAAAAATCGAGCGCACACATAGAGGCGCCCCACTCTTGTGAACGTTGACAATGTTGCGCATGTGGGTGGCCTACCATGTGTACTCAGCGAATCGTGGTAACGGTACTTAAAACGTCAGCAATAATCTTATTTGGCCCTAGGGGGGGGGGGGGAATTATTTTTCTCTATTTTCAAAATAACGAGGGGTACGTTGAAACTAGTTTAAACGTAACCCCCCCCCCCCCCCGGTACGCTGAACCTAGTTTATACCTAACCCCCCGGTACGCTGAAACCAGTTTCAGCGTACCCCAGGGGGTAATCAGAAACTAGGGGAGGTAATTTGGAGAGTACATTGAAACTAGTTTCAATGTCAACGTACCCCCCGGTATGCTGAAAAGGGGGTACGCTGAAACGGCTACACAGGCCACTTCGTCACATGAGAGCAGACCATGCCTTGTGAAGACAAAACAATCATCCAATTGTTGACTAATGCTGGTCCGGCGTCGAAAACGGTGGACCATCATTTGACAAACATTGGCCCAAGGGGACCAGACGGTGCTCCAATTAATGTTGGGCCAGCGTCGTAGACAATTGTTAAACATTTAGCCAACATTGAGTTAACGTCCAATGCTTAGTAGTTTTCGTCTGATGTGCCTCCATCCATTAAAGCTGTAAGACCAGCATTAATCTATGAAAAGGAAGCGAGCTGCACTAGTCCTTAGCATGCTGAAGTAATCGTAAGCATGGTAAATGAGAATGTAATTCAATTGGGCTGTGATGCATTTTTTACGTCTCTATTTTAAGATATTATTATTTGTGTATTAACACTGGCCAAGCAGTTTATGTCAATAATCCAAATTGCCGACTATATTCTCAGCTTCTAATGATGCATGCGTGAAGCAGCAGGTGGTGTACGCTTGACAAATCGTTCTTCGCCCTGTACTGTACTGTATTGTACTGTACTGTACTGTACTTTAATGTACTGTACTGTACTGTACTGTACTGTACTGTACTGTACTGTACTGCACTGCACTGCACTGCACTGCACTGCACTGCACTGCACTGCACTGCACTGCACTGTACTGTACTGTACTGTACTGTACTGTACTGTACTGTACTGTACTGTACTGCAATACACTGCCTACTCTGCTCTGCTCTTATCAGCTTAGGGTTTCTCTGCTCTGCTCTGCTCTGCTTTGCTCTGCTCCGCTCTGCTCCACTTATCTGCTCTGCTCTGCTCTGCTCTGCTCGGCTCTGCTCTGCTCTGTTCTGCTCCGCTCTGCTCCGCTCTGCTCCGCTCTGCTCCGCTCTGCTCTGCTCTGCTCCACTTATCTGCTCTGCTCTGTTCTGCTCGGCTCTGCTCTGCTCCGCTCCGCTCTGCTCTGCTCCACTTATCTGCTCTGCTCTGCTCTGCTCTGCTCTGCTCTGCTCTGCTCTGCTCTGCTCTGCTTTGCTCTGCTCTGCTCTGCTCTGCTCTGCTCTGCTTATCTGCTCTGCTCTGTTCTGCTCGGCTCTGCTCTGCTCCGCTCCGCTCCGCTCTCCTCTGCTCCACTTATCTGCTCTGCTCTGCTCTGCTCTGCTCTGCTCTGCTCTGCTCTGCTCTACTCTGCTCTGCTCTGCTCTGCTCTGCTCTGCTCCGCCCTGCTCTACTTATCTGTACTGCTCTGCTTATCTGTACTGCTCTGCTCTGCTCTGCTCTGCTCTGCTCTGCTCTGCTCTGCTCTGCTCTGCTCTGCTCTGCTCCGTTCTGCTCTGCTCTGCTCTGCTCCGTTCTGCTCTGCTCTGCTCTGTTCTGCTCTGCTCCGTTCTGCTCTGCTTTGATATAATATGTCACATTATTCACAGAATTGTCCGGCACTGTACTGCATTGGATGATCTATAAAAATGTTACCCGATAACGCTCAACTGTTATGTTACAGCAGGGGCCTAATAGGTTTTTTTTCAGCAAGTTATTGTGTGTGATCAAGTCGGAAAACCACATTATCAGCGCAAATCGATTTACGACATCTAGGAGTGTTTGTGTCAGAGAACGTAATAAAAAAGCTATCAATCTGTCTAGTGGTAAATAAAGACGCAGTAACTGCTACTGGTGTCTGTGTACTTTGGCCTCAAGCAGATGATGGATGTATTAGTCGCAGACAAATCAAAAGTATACTTCCGAGTTTTGGCACGTGAACATAGAAATGTTATTTGCAAAACAATGCTCGGTACTTTATCAAGCAACCCCAATATAACTTGCAATTGTTTTCCTTTTTGCAAAAGTTACGACTGTGGTTTCCTGATAAGAGAAAACTTCACATTTGTATCTTGATTGTTCCCTATGTATTGTTCCCAGGTGTACCTCACATTTCGACGTTACTCTTCATTTACTTTTACATGGTATCGACAATGCAAACTGTAAATTAACCAGGCTGCTCAAGAATATATAATCGCCCCCAACCGTTTGAATATTTTAAGATCTGTCTCAATTCTGGATATACATGACTATATTCATGGCTATATGTAATATAACTTTGTGCTGTATATCACACACACGACTTTATTGAACGTGTCAGGCAAAGATATCTTGTATTTTTTTTTTATCTCAAGAGGAGCATTGAATTACTTTTTCCATCGCTTCAATTATTAATAAAATATGTTTACCTAGGTACGATTTTTTTTGTGTAAAATTGGATATGTTATTGTGAAGACCCTATAATAGTTTTCTTTCTGATGCGCCTATGTTACTTGGAGTGTGATCGAATGTCCATTGTTAACTCAACGATGGATTAGTAGATTGACCATAACACACATTCATGTTTTAGAGTTAAAGTAGTTCTGTACGTATTTATGTGCGCATTGTGAGCTGATTTACGTATTTTTTACCGCATTGATTTATATATTTCTATGCGCATTTATTATTTTTTTATGTATTTATGTAAGCACTGTGAGCTGGTTTGTATTTTCTTACAGTATTTATTTACGTATCTTAGTGCATATGTGAGCCGATGTGCGTATTTTCATATTCTATTTGTTTACGAATTTATGTGCGCTGGTGTGCGTATTTTCTTATTGTATGTATTTATATATTTATGAGCACATTGTGAGATGGTGTGCGTATTTTTATAATGTATTTGTTTACGTATTGATGTGCGCATTTTGAGCTGGTGTGCGTGATTTCTTATTGTACTTATTTACATATTTACGTTAGCATTATGATAGACTGTGTCGTTGCATGGACTTGATCTGCACGTTGTGCATATAATTCTGTTATCATGTGAGGATTTTTTTCTGTTCTATACAATTATTACATTGCTGTCATAACATGTTGTATGACAGACATTTTGCCTCATTGTTCGATAGCGTTGGGCATTACTTAAACATTGCATGACGTTTTTATTTTTGTCTCCGCTTTGACGGAAATGAACTGTCATATAAATAACTGATCAAACATCTGGAGTAAGGAGTATAGCATATAATCATTTTCATATAAATAACTGATCAAACATCTGGAGTAAGGAGTATAGCATATAATCATTTGCCAACGTCTATTTTCTAAATTATTTATTTATTTAATAATTTATTTATTTATGTACGCATCGTGTGCGTATTTTAATAAGAATACTTTCACATCTCAAGACGCTATGAGGTTTATGAAAAACAGGTATTTTATTATTTTGTATACCAATTTGGTTTTATAACGTCTATATTTAAGCCTGTGTATAGAATAGTAGGGATAGCATATTGGTTATTTTTGTGGTCGGCTTGTGACCAACAGTTATGTTTACAGTTAACATGATCATGTGATATCTACAAATTGATTTCTTGAAATCTGACGCTGAAACCTATTATATGTGTTGGCACCTCTTGGTAAGAAACAGCACCGCTGCCTTTCACGCTAGAGTTCGGGGTTCGGTTCCCGGTCTTGGCAGTTTGAAAGAAACAAAAACGTTTCTTCCCCAGCCTCTCCTAAAACTCAGTATTGTGGGGAGCCTCCGTGACCGAGAGGTAGCGTGCTCGGCCTCAGACTTCCAGGGTTTGAATTTTGAATCCTGTGTCTGGCGGGCAGTGTCATCTCACCCATCTCACCATCCTCAGAATGGTTCTCCTGGCACAGTTTAGTCTGTATGTGCACAAAAGTGGCCTTAAGCCCGATTCATTTCATTTTCTATATAAATCGAGTAACAAATGAAATGAATCGGGCTTTAGGCCACCTTTGTGCACATATAGGCTAAACTGGGCCAGGAGAACCTCCTGAGGATGGTGAGATGATTGAGATGACACTGTCCTCCAGACACAGGATTCGAAATTCGAGCCCTGGCAGTCTGAGGCCGAGCACGCTACCTCTCGGTCACGGAGGCTTCCCACAATACTGACTAAAGCGAGTCACAAACTCTAGGCCAGTAGCAATGGTGATTTATTGGTGGGCCAACTTCGCAGACGGTGGGCCAGCATTAAAACAGCATTGGTTCGACATCTCATTAATGATGGGCTTGATAAGCGGCAGTGGAGGTGAGGGGAACTAGACTGCTAGACCAGAACAGCAACGACAGACGTTTGCGTAACACTATCCCCTAATTTTAGACAGTTTTGGGGGTACCCCCATATAAGCGGTCGAAATATAAAGTTCTTCTCTATTTTTTTACTATTAACATCTCATTTCATTTTTTGACATATCGTAGCTTAAACAAAAGTGTGGTTAGTAGTGGGGGGGGGGGGATGTGCACGTAGGGTGGTTGTAGCTCATAAACTAAACTGGCAGTAAAAGCTCAAGTGCAAACAGTAGTCCTCTCACTTGTAAAGTACTAGTCACTCTAGCGCTGATCGGCCTACTGGGCTGAATTGTGTACAGCCGCTGTCGTGCCACGGAAAGAAATGGTGCCCGGTTTAGTTCGAGGTTAAATCGCAATTCGCAAGTCTTAACTACCATATTTGACGCATATATGTGAAGATGTTTGATTGTTAGAAAGGAAAAGTAAGTTTATATTCGTGTTATTTATCCGAAACTACACTTGAGGCTACCAAGTGTTCTCGGGTCGAGTGCGGTGGAAACGCGAGATTTTGTGACATGACGTCATCGCACGTGGTAGATGACGTTATCCCACGTGGTATCTGCCGTTTTTCATGTGCTTCACGCACGTGTTTTTGTGTTGATCAACAACTTTAAGGCGGTCTGAGCATGCGCTTTCAGCCGACAAATTCTCCTCACATAGATGTCGCTCATGTCGCACTGGCGAAGGTTGATGCAAACTATATCGCCGTGAATTGTAGTTGTATTTTACCTAAATTCAGGTCCAATATGTCACATATCAGCCTAAGAATCACAGATATGTAAGAACATATATTTATTATAAGCAAGATGATGTTAGATTGGCCATAGCTCATCAGATTAAGTCCAGAAGAGCAATTTAAAGTTGGTATCAAAGCCACTTTGATGCAAGATTCACGGCTTTGTGGCTCGCTGCGCTCGCCCAGAGACGTTGTTTACTCGGCTGTAGTCACTCTTGATTATCTTTACAGTGTAGAGCTCACTCCTAGCGCACAGGGTCGATCGCTCACTTACAGACCCCCCCCCCCCCCCGCAGACGTGCACTGATGCACCAGTGTAAGTGTAGAGTTGCCGAAGTGAACATGTAGAGTTGTAAAGGGAGCATGCAGCTTAATGATTAACCCTTTAAGCCCTCACGATGCATCAAAGAATCATTTCGCATCCCTGAAAACAGATTTTATTTTCCTACAACATAGGGCTTTAGAACTTTAGAATAAAAATTTCCAGTAAAATTGGTTTACCAATATATGGCAATTTTCTTTGATTTTTCACCCACATCAAATCATCTTCATCCATTACAAGCCTAGAATTTCGACAGCAATTCGCGGCTTGTAGTGGATGAAGATGACCATGGTAAATTCAGACTTGAAAGGGTTAAAGTCTGAGAATAACGGATCACGTAATGGATAGGGTCAGTTACTCTGGTGTCCATGACAATCCGAGTTTTTTCCCCGCCGTCAGACAGTGTCTGAGATGCCATAGCTTGGTATCTGCCGTACCAGATAGTGGACATTTCAAGACAAATGACAATCTGATAACATACAAAATTGATGTTATATGAAAACTAGCCAGACGACTGGCATTTAAATGACAATCATAGAAAATGTGATAAAATATCTATCTATTTTAAATACCCTAAGCTTGTCTAAATGTGTAAATGGCAAGCCGGAATGTAAGTGTACATACCATGTCGATATGTGATTCACAGAACTAACCAGGCTAACCCTGCTGTACATATTGTATATAATAAATATATTACTATGACAAATAAGTCAGCAATGACTTGAAATCGTGTCAATAAAACATCCATCCATCCATTCATCCATCCATCCATCCATCCCTCCATTCCATCAAGTCATTTTTTTTATTTTCCGCTTTGCTTCGATGTTTTAATGTTGCTGAGTAAATGTGGCCATCGAATGGAGAGATGCTTTTCATTCAGCAAACGTTAAATATCAGTTATTGAGAATGAAATAAGTTGGGTCCCAATACCTAATAACGTCCTAATTGTAATAATTGATTACAAATTGATTACAAATTGGAACTCCGTCCCGATTTGTAATACTTGTCTGATGTTCAGAGGTGAAAAACGTTGCATTACATACATGTATGTGTTCCAATTTGTAATAACTTATTTCAAATTGGGACGTTATTACAAATTGAGACGCGCTTCTGTGAAACTCAATAGCCTTGACTTCCGATATTTTCACTGAGCTAGCTAATACAATGAGGTATGAGGGGGGGGGGGGGTCTTATATAACCTTGCTTTTACGAGTTGCCATTCAAAAGGGTATCCGGTGACGTCACTGCGTTTCCCAAAATGCCATGTAAATTTAAACCTATCGGTGATGGGGAACGAGTCCGACGTCAGAACCCGGTAAACACGAAGCACCAACAAGCCTATAGTCGTTTTTTCAGTTTCTTTTATCATGATTTAAATTTAAATTGGGAATACAATGAGTGTTCAACCATGAAGATTTGCAAATGTTAGTTCTTCAATTAAACTGATATGAGTAATTTTCATCCACTTGAAATGGTAGCAAGACACACGTACATAGAAATTTAAATCATATATTTTATCGCTATCAGTGGTAATCACACACCACCACCATTACAACGCCAGTAATGACACAAAAATTTAATTATCGCCGAAATAGATCTTGGTAATTAAATGAAAACATGATTCGTTGATGGGTTGCTGTGGGGAAGTGAATTATGCCGTTAAAAGATATCACAATCAAAATATAAATTGCTTGAGAAAATCGTTTTCCAGATAAGAATAAATGGGAGAGCTTTTACGAGGTAGGGGTTGGGGAGGGGGCGTTGGAGGGTTGGCCAAGGGAGCATGTAGCTTAATGATTAACCCTTTAAGCCCTCACGATGCATCAAAGAATCATTTCGCATCCCTGAAAACAGATTTTATTTTCCTACAACATAGGGCTTTAGAACTTTAGAATAAAGATTTCCAGTAAAATTGGTTTACCAATATATGGCAATTTTCTTTGATTTTTCACCCACATCAAATCATCTTCATCCATTACAAGCCTAGAATTTCGACAGCAATTCGCGGCTTGTAGTGGATGAAGATGACCATGGTAAATTCAGACTTGAAAGGGTTAAAGTCTGAGAATAACGGATCACGTAATGGATAGGGTCAGTTACTCTGGTGTCCATGACAATCCGAGTTTTTTCCCCGCCGTCAGACAGTGTCTGAGATGCCATAGCTTGGTATCTGCCGTACCAGATAGTGGACATTTCAAGACAAATGACAATCTGATAACATACAAAATTGATGTTATATGAAAACTAGCCAGACGACTGGCATTTAAATGACAATCATAGAAAATGTGATAAAATATCTATCTATTTTAAATACCCTAAGCTTGTCTAAATGTGTAAATGGCAAGCCGGAATGTAAGTGTACATACCATGTCGATATGTGATTCACAGAACTAACCAGGCTAACCCTGCTGTACATATTGTATATAATAAATATATTACTATGACAAATAAGTCAGCAATGACTTGAAATCGTGTCAATAAAACATCCATCCATCCATCCATCCATTCATCCATCCATCCATCCATCCATCCATCCCTCCATTCCATCAAGTCATTTTTTTTATTTTCCGCTTTGCTTCGATGTTTTAATGTTGCTGATAAATGTGGCCATCGAATGGAGAGATGCTTTTCATTCAGCAAACGTTAAATATCAGTTATTGAGAATGAAATAAGTTGGGTCCCAATACCTAATAACGTCCTAATTGTAATAATTGATTACAAATTGATTACAAATTGGAACTCCGTCCCGATTTGTAATACTTGTCTGATGTTCAGAGGTGAAAAACGTTGCATTACATACATGTATGTGTTCCAATTTGTAATAACTTATTTCAAATTGGGACGTTATTACAAATTGCGACGCGCTTCTGTGAAACTCAATAGCCTTGACTTCCGATATTTTCACTGAGCTAGCTAATACAATGAGGTATGAGGGGGGGGGGGGTCTTATATAACCTTGCTTTTACGAGTTGCCATTCAAAAGGGTATCCGGTGACGTCACTGCGTTTCCCAAAATGCCATGTAAATTTAAACCTATCGGTGATGGGGAACGAGTCCGACGTCAGAACCCGGTAAACACGAAGCACCAACAAGCCTATAGTCGTTTTTTCAGTTTCTTTTATCATGATTTAAATTTAAATTGGGAATAAAATGAGTGTTCAACCATGAAGATTTGCAAATGTTAGTTCTTCAATTAAACTGATATGAGTAATTTTCATCCACTTGAAATGGTAGCAAGACACACGTACGTAGAAATTTAAATCATATATTTTATCGCTATCAGTGGTAATCACACACCACCACCATTACAACGCCAGTAATGACACAAAAACTTAATTATCGCCGAAATAGATCTTGGTAATTAAATGAAAACATGATTCGTTGATGGGTTGCTGTGGGGAAGTGAATTATGCCGTTAAAATATATCACAATCAAAATATAAATTGCTTGAGAAAATCGTTTTCCAGATAAGAATAAATGGGAGAGCTTTTACGAGGTAGGGGTTGGGGAGGGGGCGTTGGAGGGTTGGCCAAGCGTTGACTCGATTCCCAGACGCGACACGTCTTGTTGATTATATCTGTCCTTAGTTTTCTGTTTCATTTTTCCTTCTTTATAATTTACTCCCAATACATGTGTGTAATTAACCATCTCAGCCCGGGGATCGTCTTTAGACGTCATCATCTGACGTCTGTAGACGTCAGATGCTGACGTCTACAGACTCAGATTCTGACGTATAAAGACGATCCCCGCACTGAATGAATTAAAATATCTATAATGGCCATAGACCCATCAAATAGGTATTCAAATGAAGCAGAAAGAGATAACTATGATTTCAAATTGAAAAAAAGGCCTTTGGTCTCCATGGTTTATACGACAACATTCCAGTGCTTGAACGGTTAAGGGATGATTGATCTCGAAGTGCCGCTTTAATGACTTCAGCATTAGGGGACCATTGTGTTTCTGGAACTGGATTTGATTTTTTCTTCTTTATCATAAATAATTAATAATAATGATGAGTTCTTATATAGCGCACATACAATGCTCTGTGCGCTTCACACATATTACCCCTGGGCACTGGACCTGTTCATTCAAGGACCATTTCAACTCCTTTTTTTGGAGAATGCAGCACTTGCAGCCATTTCGGCGTTAGGAACTAGCCGCACACATTGCCATCTCTGTCCTATCAGGTACTCACTTACACCTGAGTCAAGTGAAGCATGTGAGGGTAATTTACCCAACGACACAACATCGAAATCATTTCCCAATATCGAGAGGAGAGAAACATGATATTATCAGAATATCCTGCACCAAGCGTGATTCGAAACTGCACGGCAGGAAGTGACATTAGCAAAGATCCGCGCTCTAACCATTGCGCCACGTCCCTCTCTGTGCTCTCCACTGCACCTGTGATGGGAATCAATTCAGCATCAAGGCGTCATTAACGGTTGATTATGCCGCATTAATGGCGTTCATCATTAAGGCACTTAACCATTGTGCTTCTAGAGCCGGATTATACGCTTTAACCCTTAAAGCGCTAAATTAAATGATTTAATTTGTCACCCACTTCATGTTGCGTGTCATGATATGGCTGCCTGGTGTCTGGCCTGTGTCATTGTATGGACTTGCACCGTATACCAATCATTGTGGTTGGCACTTCTATATAATTTACACATAGATGTCATAAAATGATATTTAACACACATTGCCGGAGTTTTTTAAAGTTTTTTGTGGGATAACGTTACACAATGGATGACGTTTTTATTGTTTTCTCCGCTTTGTCGGAAATGAACTGTCACATAAATAACTGACCAGACATCTGGAATAATGAAACATACCACATGATCATTCGCCAACGTTTTCTTTATTGGACAACCATTGTCCCAACGCTAAAACAAAGCAGATATAATCCTTATTGTTAAAACTTCCAGAAATAAGAGAAGAATGTTATTTTATTGGTGGCTCATCGTCGTATACGGTGGCCATCATTAAAACAACATATGTCCACCATGATGATTTTGCTGGCCAGAGACACACGAGGTGTTGTTTCAATGTTGTTCGACTGTCTACAATGCTGACCAAACCTTAAAAACATACCATCACCATATTGTGATTGCTAGCTATTTTATTATAAGGTTGTGTAACCCTTAAAATTCTGAAATATGTTTATATAAACAAAGACACCAAAGTTTTTTTCAATTTGAAATAATCATAATTGTGTTAGTTAGATCTGTCTGCTTCATTTTAATACATCTGTCATAGCTATGCGACTATTATTTTTATTTAAATTCTTTCAGTGCGGGAATCGTCTTTACGTCAGAATCTGACGTCTATCCTTTAGACGTTAAAATCTGACGTCTAAAGTCGTTTCCCCCCTGAAAGGGTTAAAACAACACAATGTGTGTTTATCAGCACCGTCCTGACAGCTTTATACATTTCACTCTCTTGAGTGGAATGTATAAAGAATCCAGACTGCATAGTATGCAGAATGTATAAAGAATCTAGACGGGATGGTTGTCCAGACTGGGATCGCATGTTAACAGTTTTTTCTACAATGCACACATTTAAAAAATAATACTACAAATAATACCATTTATTCCTAATTTAAATCCGTGATTAAATTGCTTAGTTTACCCATCTACCACACATATACAGCATATCAATCACAGCGTACATTGGGGATCATTAACTGTGTTCAGATTTAACTAATTCCTCACAAACATAAGTCATCAAGCCAATTTATGGGAGCAGTGTTGGTCCATCGTCAAAGGCGCTGGCCCAATATTTATCGAGCAATGGATAAATATCTGGTGCTTGCTGGGTTGCACAAGACACACAACCATTGTTGGGTCAATGTTGAGCCATCGTCTTTGACACTGGCCCAACATTGATCGAACAATGGATAAATGTCTGTGTTTGCTGGTTTGCATTCGATTCTCTGTCTCAGAGTCCGGATGAGACAATCTTTAGCTTTACTAATTTCATCAGGATCGATTATGAGCATCAGGCACGAATTGATATAAGTGTAAACTTGGACCAATCTCTTCAATATAATTTACGAAATAAAAATTGTACATTTCTGTTCAGTACGATATTATTTTTATTGTTAAAATTATTCAATCCCGACCATACATCCCTCATATGTTTTCATAGATTTATCGGCATATTCAGGGGGGGGGGGGGTCTACTCGTTATTGATTTATAACGAAAGAGACACATATATCAGTGGGATGTTGCACACACTGAATGTCATTGATTTTCTTCATTTGACAAATAAACCATGCAGAGCTATTATATGTCACTTTTACATGTAATTAATTGTACGTGAATTCAGTCAGCCCTGTGCTGCTTCGTGAATTCAGTCAGCCCTATGCTGCTTCGTGAATTCAGTCAGCCCTGTGCTGCTTCGTGAATTCAGTCAGCCCTATGCTGCTTCGTGAATTCAGTCAGCCCTGTGCTGCTTCGTGAATTCAGTCAGCCATGTGTTGCTTCGTGAATTCAGTCAGCCCTGTGTTGCTTCGTGAATTCAGTCAGCCCTGTGCTGCTTCGTGAATTCAGTCAGCCCTGTGCTGCTTCGTGAATTCAGTCAGCCCTGTGCTGCTTCGTGAATTCAGTCAGCCCTGTGCTGCCTCTACTTATTTTGTGACTGAGTCCTTGGATAATCCAGTTTTCACTTCACTTACCAAACACGGTCGGGATTGATCTCTTCCTAGAATGATGCGACTGGATCAACAAGACATGAAAATGGCGCCACCTATCTCTCATGCAATCTATTGAGGATCACATTCTAAGTAGTCTTCATCAAGACTTTATGGATGTAAGGAATTCACAATACGGATTGCATAATTTCCATTTTAGTCTGGTAGCCAAGTATGCATTTTTTGGTCAACCTTGCGAAAATACCCCCAAACGAGGTTATTGTTGATTATGATAGAATGAGATGTCTAGAATCAGAATCTGAATGATGCTAAGCTTGCATCATTGAGCGTTTTGAGTAATTCAAGATGGCGTCCAAGATGGCCGCTGGCGTATAGACATCCTTTAGAAATGGTGTAATTTAATGTCAGATATGGATTGATACAGACGGTCATTGATAATTATGATGCCAATATCTCCTCAATGAATGGATTGAAATCTACTCATGCAATGACCATGTTACTATGCCAATCGTCTAATAGCACTCGTGAATCAGAATTTGAAGAATACATTCCTCGCATCAGCAACAGTGAAATGAGTAAACCAATTTATATATCCGAACCTGTCCAACATTATCATGGCCCCAAAAAGCCTGATATGCTTGATCATCCTCAGTTAGATATGCAAGACGATATATATACTTTTACACAGATTAAATCTTAACGGTTAACTTCAGACTGTGGACAGCAGTTTGTAATTATAACAGCAGATCAACAAATCTACAAGGTCATAGTTGATAATATATGGGCTACGGTACCCCAGATGTATTCCATAATATATATCCACGCCTAGGTGGATGACACACAATTAAGAGCTTGTGTTGAAGTATAAGTAAACTGATGATAGACTCTGGTCTCACCGAAATCCTCAAACATGCATTTGGTGGCGTAGAAAAAAAACGTTATCTGGCAAAAAATACTCGCAAAGTGTCAGAGTATTTAGGCTTCTTACTGAGTAGTTATTAAGACCTCACATGGCTGGCGTGAATACATATCACGAGTTGAACGCAATGCTAACAGAGATGTCTGACAAAAGTAACACTGCCTAGTCATGGATAGATTGCTTTGTGCGTCCCACTCTAATCTTAATGACCTTCGTTCGTGCTGAGAGAGAATCAGACTGGCCACTTCATTGCAGTGGGTCAGATGCTTCCATATTTCTTTGCGTCATCTCATGTAAACTATGCCAGATATGAGCTATATTACCTTAGGTCAATGGAATCCCTTCCAGAAGATGTTCATTCATTGTTCATGCAGGGCCAGCACACAATGAGACATGTATCATGTGCATCAGCAGTCTCAAATTCCACATGGTCTAGCATGTTTATAGAATCGTCATTCATGAGGTATGGACATAGTCAAGGTGGTCTCACTGGTATTACTCTGAACGACAATGCAATGAAACGTTGGGCATTAAGTCTGCATTCGTGTAGTAAACTAATCCATGACTTAACACTCATGAGAGACGATTTACTAGATAATCCAACTCATCATAAGGAAGAATCTAAGGCACGTATGCGTTCTGATTCAAGTGATAGACAAAAACAAGGTTATGCAAGATTATGAAAATAATTTGCCTCGTGGTTTCTATGATACAATCAGTAGTCCATTTGTCACAAAAAGAAAAGAGAATTAGAACAAACCTCAACAGTGAACACAGAAGTCATTTTTAATCGAACGCTAGGGATAATTGGTTCAGGTGAATTCGACTTACAAAATTTAGTTTCCCACGAATTAGCACCAATTCACACATCTCTATTTCAAAATATTTCAAAATCAAAACTAAAGACTTTCCTCCAAGAAGAAGAATCGTATCGCAATAATCTTCAAAAGCCAGATCTGGGAGTGCTTGACGGTTGTTACTTTTGGCCATACATTGACCAATATCTGGCACGATCAAGGCCCTGGCAAATGTAATAGTGGCATATATTCAAGTCAGATTGACAGCTTCTAAAGTTTATGTAATCTTCGATCGATACTTTGACTATAGCCTCAAAGGATGCACTGTTGGTAGCCGACATCATCTCACTTTGCTACCCCCCCCCCCCCCTGCCACCACAAACAGTATATCTTACTGTAACTGATAACAAAGTGCAGATAATCTGATATTATATCCTGCATCATCGAACATTATAAGGATCACCCCTGCAACAATACCCTGATCATCACTGGTTCTGAGACTGTTCCGTGTGAAGTAAGCATGGGGGTTCACATTTAAGACATGATATGGCTAATAGTCACGAAGAGGTAATAGTGGTGAAGCAGGTGATGTCTGCAGCCAGACAAGGACGTAAAACTTTGCAAGTTGCCATCTCTCCCTCCAACATTTGAAGCTTTCGAATCACATGTGAGACGTGCACATCACCAGGCAATTATCTGGAGGGCCGCACTAGCACCTGATCCGCCTGTACTAAATGTCACCGAGTAGTGGTGGCGTGCTCACCACCCGACTGCGACTCCACTACCTGTTGACTTACCCGTTGGTTTCATGGCTGCACCAGCTCAAATTTTAAGCCTCGTGTGCTGCTCGTGTAGCACTAATGAACCATGTTTCAACAAGAAATGCTCATGACATCGATCTGGCATAGCATGCACCATATTTGGCAAATGCTTAATAATAATAACAGACGCAGCAACGTTTAATAATCCAATAAACAATACTATATCTGGTCACATAACAGATAGCGATGAGGACGATGGTGAAGAAACTGATGTTGATAAGAACTGCTAAATATACATATAGTGAGTCAAAAAATTGAAAGTTTTGCATCATTGATGTGGTGTCTTTATAACTATTTTATCATAATTCACATTTACAATGTAGGCCCTACTGTAATTATTACAGATCACTGATAGTAGGGCGGATTAAGGGTCGAACCGTGACCGGCTGGACAAAAGTATGAAATTTGACACAGTTACTCCTGCGATATTACTGATCAATTTCAGAAGGGTAGCCCAAAAATCGGAGTGAATTTTCTTTGTAAAAATTGCATTTTACGTAACCATGGCAACACAAAAAAATTGAACAATTAAAATCGGTGATTCAATGCATAATAAATTAATAAACCCTTTTGAAAACTGATATACACGGAAAATACATCATCCTCTTAAATAGAGTGGCAGTAAAACCTTGGTTTTGATAGAAAATTACGGTTACCATAGCAACCAGGTATGCATTATTACAGAAAATTAATTGTACTTGTCATTATTCTTTAAATAAACGGATTATAGCATTACAGAGAGTTATATTAACACCAACAGCGCTTCTGTAAAACATTATCGACAATCTCAGATAACAGTGATAACATAAACAAGTGATGATATAGTAATTATCATGTTGCTATGGATACCGACGAGATATCCAATGACACATTTCTTCACAAAATATATACATATACATTACATACATGCTTTAAATGAACCACCAGTTCATTATTTGGATAAAAAACTTAATCCCCCCGTGTTTGCCTGATACTCGACATCAAAAATATTAGGACGTCATCATTTTATGACGTCACACCTTGCTTATTATCGCTGATTACTCAGATCGGACAAACTTTTGACTATCACTCAATAATTAATAATGTGTTTCATTGTAAACGACTGAAGATCATGCATGGTCTGTTAGATCATGGTCCTATTTGACCCATTTGAACGATTTTTTCTGGCAAATAGACACGCCTGGTTTTAAAAAGGTCAGCAAATGATATTTTTATCTAAGGGGGACAACCTCGTGAATAAGCTGCTAAAACTAAAAATGTGCAAGAAATGCAAAATGATCGCCGGTTGCCAATTTTGGATCTAATTAATTTCTAACTTTTGGAATACAAATCCAATCTTATTGTGCAACACCTCATTTTCGACTAAATCAATCTTGACAAAATTATTAAAATGTTTATTGAAGGTCAGCTGACGATGAAATCCAAGATGGCGGTCATTTAGGATCCATGTTGTTCTCAACATTAAAAAAAAGCTTCCATCTTCCATGTAACACACCTTTTCGACAAAATCAATGAGGACAAACTCAATAACAAAATGTTTTATGTTTCAAGATTCTCTACGGATTATCAAATCCAAGATAGCGGCCATTTTCAATCCAGTTTATTCATTGCATTTCAAACACAAATTTCATCGTAAACAAGCTGCTTAAGTTTTTTGGGAGCCTTGGGAAATAAATCATTCTTGTGACGAAATTTTCCTTCTTACTACTTCACCCATTTTTTTTTTCTCACTCATTTTCAGTTGCTTGTTGAGTCCCTCTAGGTTGTGATCCTGGGCCCATATAGATTTGATTTTCAGAATCAAACCTTTAATGACAGATCGTGTCTGTTAAACCAGCCTGTCCCCTGGGTAAAGGGTAGCCCAACAATTCGAGTAACTGTACTTGTTTTATTAGTGATTCCGTAACAGTAGCAACAACGGTGAACAATTAATACGTATTACATATCATAAATATTAGATTCAGTTATTGTATGTATATATATATATATATTTACATCAATTGCATAAGCAGAAATACATTTCATTTCTAATATACATGTATTCATACCGTGACAACCCATCATGAGCTCATTGTGTTTGAATGTTCCCTGAGTCATACAATTTTACAAATAAAACTGTAATAATCTTTCCATTTGGGCTCGTGTGATATTTTCACAAACCATACTAAAATGTTATTTATATCATGATACTGATGTATGTAAGCAAGGCAACGAAGTATTTCTGATATTCATAGTGGCCAGGGAATTGTGAGAGAAAAATCATCTATGTCTTCACCACGACATTGACTTGCTATGTGAAGTCGTCCAAAGAGATTGCAGTCGTTTTGATGACGTGTTTCTCACGATAATAGGTGACAGTTAAAAAAACATGTTGCGTCATTCATATGGTGCCTCCATTATGATTTTTTATGTAATTCACATTTACAATTTACTGAAATTAATACAGAACACTGATGATGCAGATCACCAAAGATAAGAGGTGTGGTATATGTGTATTTGAGATGATTAGTATTATCACTACAGTAATTAGTATTTTTTCCAGTTTAATTGAGCCGATTACCTAATTTAGCTGCTAACCTTTTATGTTAATATGGGCTATTCAAATCTATATGGATGATACAATAAAAGTATTAAGCAAAGTTAAAACTTATAATATATTTTGCTGCATGCTTACTGATTGTGGATTTAACTATCCAAAAAACAACCTTTAACTTTAAAAGGGTTATATCTCTTTCAAAATGCTCTATAAATGGTCTAGATGGATTCAATGACTATCAAAATAGTTGAAATGATGGATTACAAAAGAAAATTGAGCTGAAATTAACAAAATTACACCGCTTCTAAAGAATGTCCATACGCCGGCGGTCATCTTGGACGCCATCTCGAATTACGCAAAACTCTCAATGATGCCAGCTTAGCATCATTCAGATTTTGATTCTAGACATTGTCCTCTATCATAATCAACAATAACCTCGTTTGGGGGTATTTTTGCAAGGTTGACCTTATGGCTGCTGGACTATTTTACAAGCTTTGCCAAGCACAATAAAATGACGGTTACTTTCATGAATAGAGATGGCATACAGCAAAGATTGTAAGCGAAATGTTAATTCAGCGTTAAATCGTAGCAAGCGTTGAGAACTATAGGTGGCACAAATGCCATTTTGCATTCACTGGAAGACTAAGTATCGCAATTTAATACAGAGACGAGCCCAGATATTAAAGGTCTCGACACCCAGTCTGGGTCTGACCACAGATAGGAATCACATAAATATGTGATGGTCGCTCAGGCAACTATGCAAATAATGGTAATTTGTGTTCGGTAAATACAGAAATCACTTGTTCGCCTGACTGCACATGCTCGCCTGAAGGTTTGTACGATATGCTTCGAGTGAGTTCTACATTTTACTATTCCCCGTTCTGTAAGAATCACCATCGAGAATTGTTACGTTCACAAATTAAAACTGTTCTTAATTACAATGATTGGTCAACTCACAGATTTGAAACATTGCACTCAATAGTTTTGTTGTAAAATACAAATCAAAAAGCATGTAATCCATCCCAGCCAAACATAGGGCATTAACAGTGATCCTTTGTTGGCGTAATCCTTTGTTGGCTTGACCCTTTAAGCCCCCACGATGCATTAAAGCATCATTTTACAGCCCTGAAAACTAATGGATTTAAAACAAAAAATCCTATTTTAACAATACATTGCAATTTTCTTTGATTTTTCACCCATTCCGAGTCTTCTTTATCCACTACTGTAGTGGATGGAGATGACAATAGTAAATTCAGGTTTAATGCTGGTTTAATGTTGGCCCGCCGTCTTCGACGTCGGCCCAACATTAAACCATCATTAATCCAATACAGGATCCGCGTCTCATGGTTGCCGGTATGTCTCATATATTCTGGTGTGACAGATTAGGCCTTCACTCTGACCTGTCTCACATTGGAGCTCTCTGACATCTAAAGGTCATCAGTTTGATCCCCGTGCGGGACATAACTACAATTATATGACAAGTTTTTAAATTGGACTGGAAATAATGTCATTCATAGTTTGACACCACTTCCAGCTCATCAGTCATAAAACGTGATGCTAGATTGTGAGATAGAGAGCCAGCCCAGACAGACAGTGTGCCGTGTGACACCTTAAAACAGCGCACATGCAGCTATGTCGTAGCCCTTTAAACCCTCACGATGCATTAAAGCATCATTTTACATCCCTGAAAACAGATTTAATTTTCCTACAACCAAGGTGTTTAGAATGAAATTGTCCATGAAACTAGTTCAACAATATAATAATATATATTATAGTTTGACAATATATGGCAATTTTATTTGATTTTTCACCCACTGCAAGTCATCTTCATCCACTACAAGCCGAGAATTGCGACAACAGTTCGCGGCGTGTAGTGAATGAAGATGACAATGGTAAATTCAGGCTTGAAAAGGTTAAAACAGAGCACATTTCTGTCATTTTAATTTTTTTTTGAAAGGGTTCACACTTGTCTAACCTTATAAGCTCTCAGCCCATAGTTGCACGTGTTGTTTTTTAATCTATATCTTAAAACCATATCATATTATGCAATATTTTACAAATATAACTCATGCCATGATCATGTTATTACCACACACATATTTACCCTTATGCTGCCTGGACCGTATATATACGTTTTATAGCATAATTCAAACCACTGAATTCAACTTGAATTGCTAAAATGTGTTGTCTTAGTTAATGCTTAGTTAATCTAATAATCACACTTTAAAGATGTATATTTTTTCATAGAGATAATTATTTTTCACCATTTGGAGCTGGAGATTGCGTTAGCAATTCCAGATTCAAATGATTGAAAAAAGTCTGAACAAATCGGCCGCATCAGTGTTAAAGATTCAAACATAGACAATTGTTCGTATGATTCGGTTAGCTTATTCATATAACAGTGATCACGCATATAGGCCTACAATAAAGCAATTTTGTTCAAAGCTGTTACAGTCTTTTATATATTATTGTATTTGCTAAATGTACTCGAATCCAGTGGGTTTTTACAAAAAATCTCACAGTGGAATAAATATAAAGAAAACCGACTAAAACACAACTGTGACTATGGCCGCATGACAAGAATGGTACACACCGTTCACCTTTACAAGTCATTCTTTGATGGATGGGGAGGATCAACCTGAATGATTTAGTGATGGGGTGTGATGTATCGTCACCTCTGGTCATTTGTCTGTGATGGATGCGAAACAAGGGAGTGAGTGAGTGAGTGAGTGAGTGAGTGAGTGAGTGAGTGAGTGAGTGAGTGAGTGAGTGAGTGAGTGAGTGAGTGAGTGAGTGAGTGAGTGAGTGAGTGAGTGAGTGAGTGAGTGAGTGAGTGAGTGAGTGAGTGAGTGAGTGAGTGAGTGAGTGAGTGAGTGAGTGAGTGAGTGAGTGAGTGAGTGAGTGAGTGAGTGAGTGAGTGAGTGAGTGAAATTTAAGAAAACCATGTTTAATAGTATATTTCTGTGGAATAAATGGATTTTACTCATGGAGTCTTTCGCACATACATGAACCTGTTGTCATAAACTATCTGCAGAAAATAAAAATAAATTAAATTAAAAAAAAAATGGATTTTGCGACATATATACAATATACATAGTAGCTCTTCGAGGTGGGATGCTACAGCAAAATTAAATTATTTTGTACTATTTTATCTCCATAAATATACAAAAACACAAATAGAAAAACACAAATCCACCAATATTTTATTAAGTGGATCAACATTGTGATCACATATTAGCTAATAGCTTCTCTATAAAATGGGTAGGTTTACAAAAATGTCAAATTCTCAGCCCGCCCCCATTTTCAGCAATGTCATCAACCTGATTATGTATCCAGAGACCCCTGACAACAAGTCAAGACATGTGAACAAATGTTGTACCCCCGTTTCATTTAGCTCCTTAAAAATGGCTTTTTTGGTGTCTGCTGCTATAGGCATACTAAGACAGATGGATGGAGATTTATTGACTGACGTGTCAGTGATCCCTGATCAGATCCAAATGAGATCACACCTTTGGCGTCCAGGATTTCACAGTGACGTCCCAATAATGTCGTACTTCACTACCCAGTGTGGTGGTATTTTGTCGAAAAAATACACATAGTCTCCATTATGTATTTCACAAATAGTATTTCAAATATGGTGTTTTACAAACAGTGTATGTCACAAATGGTACTTCACAAATATTATTTTACAAATGGTATTTTACAAATGGTATTTTACAAATTGTATTTTACAAATGGTATTTCACAATACATAGCTTTTATGTCAGATATTACACGTGTTAAATGTTGTATTTTATACAATTGTGTTATATTTATTTACGTTTAGATGATGATTAGGTGAGCAATTTACATCTCAACCTGGGGGGATTAATATCTGGATACCCTGAAAGTTAAAGGGTCAATCGGCTGACATGTTCTGCTCCGTGACTTGGATTCAAACACTTGACCTTCCGCTCGGCAGTCGATCATTCTACTATTGATCTCTCAGCTTCCACCAAACACTCTGTTAGATTAGAATTCATTACGTGCAAACTGAAAACGATGACTAATTGTTGATATAACGTTAGCTCAGCGTCGAACCAACGTTATATCAGCATTGTCTGCTGAGACTGAGACCTGTGTAATCCTAGAAAACAAGGCACATCAATCCAATGCTGGTTAAATAATGGCCACTGTATGCGACGCTGCCCCGCTATTCAGCCCAACAGTAGGCTGTGAACATCTCATGTTTGTATGGGATTACCAGATCCACAGTATATGTTTGTTGAGATGTACGCTGATTGTTGGAGGCCATGAGAGATTGATCTATCAGTTACTGGCAGACTCTGAGTCACAGATTTACATCTGTGATTATCATATCAGTTACTAGCAGAGTCTAACTGATTTTCATCTATGCTGCTGATGGTTTATTTCTGCATTTCATTCATTTGAAGCTGTAATTCCTGACTCAACTTCCAGCTGCATGTGTCGAAAAATACTTTAATTTATGAGCAATAGGCAAAAATGACAATTTTGAGCATATTACATAAACTACTTTGTCTCTTTCAGTGACATTTGATTTATAACTGAGAACTTGCATGAAACCATAAATATAAATATACGGGCCTAGTACATAGTAGTACAATGACTAACAGCTGAATGTGCGGGCCATTGAGATTAGATTCAGTTTAAAGTATGCTGATTGATTAATGAGTGTGTGAATATTTATTTCGTCGCGTTCTCTAAATTATGGCAATATCGCGACAAAAGTAAACACAACGGCCCATTTTTTACATTCCAAGCCCATGAACTAATAATTTGGAATTATTTTATATACTTAGCTAACTGATGATGAAACTGATGTTAATCATTTTATTAAAAGTAGGGAAAATAATCTTTGAGTCTTAGTATATTTATACAAGCAGCTAGGGCCGCTTACTGGTCATAATTTTAATAGTATTCCAGGAGCAGTAGGGGCCAACTTTGAAATAATTTAGGAAAACATGATTTTTGCACAAATTTAATTTCAATGCCTCGAAAATATTTGAAAAATATTTTGAAAAATATATATACATATTGTTATTATTAAACAGTTCCAAGTATATTTTTCATCTAAAACTCCATATTTTAGGAAATTAAGTTATTAAGATATGGAAGATAAGCTTTTATCTTTCACATTCTTTTATTAAGCACTAATTATACAAATACTTCACCCTTTGATTGTCAAGTAACCTAATTGATTAGTCCATAGTCCAGCAAAATGAGCTCCCTCCTTCCAAGTTGTGCACTTTTCCTTGTAAATTTCCAATGTCTGACATTATCAGTTGTGACACGGTTGTCGTTGTTTTTAGTTGATCAAATTTAATCAAATAGCATAGTACCAAAAACAGGCAGGAAGGTATTATATAACACATTGATATTACCCTATCTAGTGACATGAAACTATAAATCGATAAAAATGTAAATTTGACTATGGCCATCGATGCATGAGATTTGCTGCACAATAATCTCACCAGGAAGTGACCTCCCTGAACTTGTGGGCATGAGCACGTAGCACTTGTAACTAATCTATTGATGTAACCGAGACAGGCGATAGTAAACAGTGGTACATGTTGGACCATCTCCAAGCCTCCCCCCCCCCCTCGATTTGAGCACTTCTTACCGGTAATCGCCAACTGTCGTTAGTCAGGTAACACCTATAAACACTGATAAATCTCCCTCCAATCATCTCCTGTTTGTAATGGCCACCTGAGCTCTACGACCAAAATGGACGAGTTGACCTCGATTTATCTCAAGTGCAATCACTTACGGACTCCTTAATGGGCTCCTTTTCTATTCGCTTCCAATAAAACAGCGCTGTGGAAACTATTACCGGAATTGAGAGACATGTAGAGCTCTATGACTGGTGGAATCCCAGCAATGGTAGTTTAATGCTTGGCCAGTGTTGCAGACAGTAGATCAACATTTAGCTAACAAAGGTTCAATGTCTTAACGTAGCTGATTTGATATATGATTGTTGCGTCTATGACAGGCTATTGTAAAATGAAATGTAACTGGCGATGTAATATCCAATACAGTAATTCAGCTGCAGGTAACACAACACACATTGGGAGTGATCATCGAATTAGGACTAATATAGGTGAGGGCTGTTTCTTTGTGGTGGTATAGACCACAGACTACAAAACATGCTAGTCTCTGGTATAGACATCACGAAACTGTCTTTCTTATGGAACTCAACCGAGGGCACATGTTGTAATATAATCTTTACCTGGAAGTGTTACATGCTCTATCACTTAATTTGGAAAGTGTATATTTACAAATATTAATAGTTTTCGTCACTCACCCCTAGACCCAAAAAATAGGTATTCAAGCAGAAATAGCAAACTAAGAAATTTATGCTGATTTCAAATTTCATAGTTTATACAAAACCATTTCAGCCCTGATAAAAAATAAGGATTTTTGATTCAAATTAAAATGAGAAATGCCGTAGAAATTCTAAGCTAAAGATAATAAAATGAGAAAAATACTTAGTTTTAAAAAAAAAACTCAATAGCGCTAAATTAAACAATTTGTAATGTTACCTACTTGACGTTGTATCCCGCTACCGCGACCCACAACTTCAAGTGGCTGAAAATTGTCAATATCTGTATAATTGGAGACCAAACATTTGCAAATCTTGATGTTTAAGCTCTCAGTTTACTCCCAATAACAGTGATTGATTTGATCGGCTGATAAAACGGATTAAAAACGACTCTAGTCTCGTTTGGCGGGCTAAGGGTTAATAAGACGGAACATGACGCGACTAGTATTTCATATTTTGATCCCTCAGATCATGCACATTTAATAACCTATAGAGTCCATATTGTTATTAGAAAAACAGCCAAAAGGCACCTAGAAGCTCCCATCGCATGAAAATGTGTAAGTAATCAGATATTTTTGTTTGTCCATGTTCCAATAACCCCTAATCCTTAACCCTTTTACCCCAGCATCTTTGAAAAAAAAATTCCTTTATCCCTTACAACGCTGAATCACTTGGAGACAAAAGGGTTTTTTTCAATTTGAAATCATCATAAACGTCTTATTTAGCTCTTTCCGGTTCATTTGAATACCTATGTTATGGGTCTACGGCCATTATGAGTATTTTTACTCTTACAGAGCGAGGATTGTCTTTAGACGTCACATTCCGACGTCTAAAGTCGATCCCAGCGCTGTAAGGGTTAACCCTTTAAACTATTATGATGCGTCAAAGCATCATTTAGCATCTTTGAAAATGAATTAAATGTCTACACCTAGGGGTTATAGAATTGTCTACACCTAGGGGTTATAGAACAAACATTCACATGAAACAGTTTAAATATTATTATATTTTTACTTCTTGTGTCACCTTCTTTAAGTCATCATTCACTACAAGACGGGAATTGCGACACCAATTCGAGGCTTGTAGTGGATGAAGCTGACAATGGTAAATTCAGGCTTGAAAGAGTTAAGCAAGACTTGACACACTATTTGGTATTATTATGCATAGAATCGATACGGCGATAACCTTCCTGTAAGTCGACACACCCTATAACACCTGTAATGGATTAGTTAGCAGCATTTGATTCACGTCTGGCTTAACGGGAAATGTGAAACTGACCCTAATGATCCTTGATGACGTCACGTCCGGTGAGGCCTTTAACTGTCACACCCAGTCCTTGATCACGTGTGGTGACGTCATGGTTATCGTAGTATCCAATACATTGTGCACACACGCGTATTTATAATTATCTTATTTAGTAATCCTTGGCCCAGAAAATGTATGTTTAGGCACCAAGATTTTTTTTCTACATGGATTAGAGACTGAGATAATAAAACATGTATATACTGGCGGCCATATTTAAAAATGGCTACCATTAAGGTCAAAGGTCAAATTTACGTATTTGTTATTGGCTTTTGTGTAATACTTGGTCCTGAAAATGTATATTTAGACACCAAGATCATTTTTCCAAGTGATTCAGAAACTGAGATATTGAAGCATGTATATTCTGGCGGCCATTTTAAAAAATGGCCGCCATCAAGGTCAAGGGTCAAATTTGGAATGGCCCTATGGCTAAAATTTATCGTCATGGTATGTTCTCCCAGCATGCAAAATGTCATGCTTTTATCATTAGATGAGCAATTTTTTACCAGTCAGCCTAACTACAACATTGTGTCAATGAGACGTCCTTGCAGTATGGAAGATTTAATAATCACGTGGTGAATCGTGACTGCGGTATAAAACTTATGTAATATTGATGTGAAAATAGCAACCTAAATAACTTGATTTGCATGCTTAATTTGTTCATTTTGCTAATCAGTTGTAATTTGCATGATATTCAAATTAATCAATTCCAATCATCTAGTGACAACATTTTATTATTATTAACTAACTAAGACGAATAATTTGCTGATGGAAATCTAATCACCATGAATAAGACATGAAATTATTAACATTTCCATGCCGTTGATGGATCAACTTAATTTTTTGCACAAGTATAGACCTCGAACCAGAGGGTGGCCAATGGGCTTTTACAATTTAACAAACCTAACTGAGTTCAGCACGGAGACTAGCGTCATAAGGAGAAATCTCTCAACATGCAAAGACAGGTGTTCGAGTCTTCCTCGACAAGTCACGAGTTGTAACTCGCCACAACTCCTCGTGAGTCAAACTCGGGAGTGTGCGACAGGAGTTTAACACTTACAGCGCGGGGATCGACTTTAGTCGTCCGCATTTGACGTCTGTAGACGTCTAAAGTCGACCCCCGCACTGTAAGAGTACAAATATTTATAATGGCCGTAAACACATAACACAGGTATTCAAATAAATCAGAAAGACCTAACTAAGACAGTTATGATGATTTCAAATCAAAAACACTTTGGCCTCCAAGGTTTTCACACAAAAATTCAGCGCTTTAACCCTTTAGCCGCCGAATTATTCAATTTGACTTTTCACTCACTTGAAGTTGTGTCTCGCTGACGCGATCCACAACTTCAAGAGAGTGAAAATTATTCAGATTTCACAAAATGGAGGTCAACTGCTCTCAAATATTGCTGATTGATGTCACATTTTGTCTTTAACATGTTTAAAAGGTGGTACTTAATGTGCTAATAAAAATGAAAACCCGAATATATGCGGCACCGGCGGTTAAAGGGTTAAAGGTTAAGCCACACAAATCTCCACTACGTGACTCTACAACGCGCCCTGTAATCACGCTACGAGACGTGATGATTGTCACGTAGTTTGTAACAATGGTCACAAACAGAAATACATCAGGGTGCTTTGCACATCCTGGTTGACGCCAATCCACTTCAGTCAGGAAATGAGGGGAAATGTTACCACAGGAAGGTGATCAATTAGATCAGGGTGTTAACTTCTCTCCGCATGTAGCTGGACATCGCCACTTGAAGGTAATGGCGGCGTGCTCAATAAGATCAGTCTGCTAACTTACTAAAATGTAACAAAATCTGAATACTTTTCACTCCCTTCAAGTGGGTGAAAATTATAATGAAATAGCTTAGCGTTAAAGGCTGAAACATTGGCCTTTAGGTGGTTTCAATGTGTAATCAGCGAATCGTGACGACCCATGGTCTTTGATCTTGGTCTAACGGTACCTGAAAACTCAGAAATAATCATTTTTGATTTTATAGTCCACATAGGCCTAAACTAGCGGGGGGACTAAAAGTGGATTTTTTTAAGATTTCAAGTTGAAAATAACTAATTGATTTCAGATCTGCTATGATTGGCGAGTAGTGTATGCTTATGAGATCAAATGAAGTCAACGAAAGCCCCCCCTTAAAGGTGATCTATCACTCCTTACATAGTATGAATAATTTTGTGACAAATAAATCAGAGTTGCCACAAGATGGGGCACAAGTGTTCCCTTATATGGGGTGATCGGCTATATGTGACCCTCTGAGAGGGTCACATGATAGCCAATCACCCCATATAAGGACATAATATAGATCACCTTTAAACGTTTTCCGGCCGCACCATTTAGCGGGCGAGATTTTCAAACTAAAAAAAATTATAATTAATATTTTTTACCAGGCCCACATACTACCATTACAGACTGGCCAAGTTTGCAGAAAACCAGAAAAAAAACATTAAAAAATATATTGCAATGAGACATTGATCCAATGTTTGCTCAATGTTGGTCTACGACGCTGGATCAACTTTGATCCAACATTGGGACAAAGTTCCGTATTCACCGAGAAGACTCTCATTCTGAGGTGGAAGTCACCGGATATGCTTCCGAGATCTAATAATACTCCGCCGGTAATTCTGTCTGAGAAATCAAGGACATCATCATCTCAGCTTCAGAGGCAGGTGTGGCTTATTAACACAGAGTCTGTGACTGTGACTTATACGTCCTTGTCAAGATAGGACAGCATTTACACGTTTTAAACATTTTTTAAATATCTTTGTGAATGACATCTTTTCGATTTTATAATAAACATACGTCTTATTGGAATGGATTGTATTATTGTTATTAAATGAATGGTCAAGTTACATCAACTGCCGTAGTCAGGGGCCCATTTTTAAAATGTCCGACTTGTTCAGGCAATTTTAATAGAATTTGGCATGTTGCTGTTCTCACACACTTTGAGTACACTGATTCTAAATCTGTCCCATGCCAAGCTCTACTTTGTCTTTTTCCTACTGTAAATATGCAAATTTACCCTGCATTTATTTAATTTTCCAGTGCCGGTTTTATGTTCATCGAATCAAATAAATACGAGAACACAATAAAAAACGTTGCAGACACAAGGCAAACCTGATGTGGCCTGATTGGACAGTGACCTAAGAATATCAGTATTGTGAGAGCGTATAGGGTGACGAAGTATCATATTGCAAGTGTAAGCTAGGGCTATTAGTGTGGTGAGAGATCATAGGGTGACGAAGTATAATATTGCAAGTGTAAGCTAGAGATATTAGTATGGCAAGAGATCATAGGGTGACGAAGTATAATATTGCAAGTGTAAGCTAGAGATATTAGTATGGTGAGAGATCATAGGGTGACGAAGTATAAGATTGCAAGTGTAAGCTAGAGATATTAGTATGGTGAGAGATCATAGGGTGACGAAGTATAATATTGCAAGTGTAACCTAGGGCTATTAGTGTGGTGAGAGATCATAGGGTGACGAAGTATAAGATTGCAAGTGTAAGCTAGAGATATTAGTGTGGTGAGAGATCATAGGGTGATGAAGTATAATATTGCAAGTGTAAGCTAGGGATATTAGTATGGTGAGAGATCATAGGGTGATGAAGTATAATATTACAAGTGTAAGCTGGGGCTATTAGTGTGGTAAGCGATCATAGGGTGATGAAGTATAATATTGCAAGTGTAAGCTAGGGATATTAGTGTGGTGACAGATCATTGGGTGATGAAGTATAATATTGCAAGTGTAAGATAGGGCTATTAGTGTGGTGAGAGATCATAGGGTGATGAAGTATAATATTGCAAGTGTAAGATAGGGCTATTAGTGAGGGGTCACAGGGTAATATGCAAATATAATATCTAAAATTTAAGCTATGGACGTTATTACGGTGGCGGATCATATGTAATATATATAATATCGCAATTATAAGCTAAGGATATCAGTATTTTAACCTATTAATTGTATTCGTAAGGGTTAAAATCAAATATTGCCTGCACTTCGAAGCACAAGAAAACTTCATGAATTTTCGGAGTAAAAAAAAGATTTTTTTTCAAAAGTAGACATGTTCACTGACACGTCAAAGACGTTCATGTTCAACGAGAAATAACAGACAAAGCCGCATGTGAATGGTATCCGCAAACCGACTGGCCCTCATTTTATGACGTGCGATTGGTCTAGAAGAACATCTCGACCAATCACATGTCTAAGATCTGGGTCAACCCGCACAAGCACACGTCTAGCAGGAACATGCAAAACAAAGAGATCTCCGACTTTCAAACTACTGCACCAGGGCCCTCGCATATAATGCATATTTAATGCCAAGTTTATTTGTGTTGTTTTTTATACCTTTCGATCTCTAAATTCGTAAAAAAAAAATCTTGATCATAATGACTAAGCGATGACACCAGCATATTCTAAGATGCGAGTCTTAACAATTTGATCACCAATTACAAACTAAAATTATACACATTTTACTCAGTCGTCACCGACATCATGTTTATTGGAAAAAATATATTACGTGACAAAACATCATATTGATTAAACAAATGAATTTGCTGATAGGCGTTTGGGATAAAGCTTATGTAAAACTTAACTCAGCGCGGGGAACGTCTTTATACGTCAGAATCTGACGTCTGTAGATCCCGCACTGAAAGAATTAAAATATTTCCAATAGTGGCAGACACATACCATATGTATTCAAATAAATAAAATAAAGATAGATAAGATAAAATAATCAATGAATAAGAAAGAGGTAACTAATTATTCATGACCATTAAGATATTTTTCCAAATTCTATTTAAAACTGTAACATTTAAAATTCGTAAACAATATTATAAGAAATATGTCTTTTATCTGGATTGAAAAAGGCTGAATGTTGACAGTGTAAGAAAGTAAAAATTAAGGAAAAAATACATAAACCCTTACAGCGCGGAGATCGACTTAGTCGTAAGAATCTGACGCCTGTAGACGGCAGATTCTGACGACTAAATTCGATCCCCGAACTGTAAGAGAAAACATATTTCTAATGGCCGTAGACCCATAACATAGGTAGTTTAATGAATCGGAAAGAGATGAATAAGACATGATGATGATATCAAAATGAAATAAACCCTTTGGTCTCCAAAGTTTTTATAAAAACATTAAGCGGTTTAAGGGTTAAAGTGAAATATAAGGATCGTCTTGTGATCTGCTTAACCTTTTGATCACCAAAATCAGGTTCTATTTTTGTTTGGTGGCAGGGTAAAAGCAGCTCTTTGGGATGAAATCAATTTACGTTTTAAGTTTTGTAATGAAGTAGTGTATCCCCCAGATCATGATTTTATTTAGATTTGAAAAAATATTTTTTATCAACATTTCTATAAACATTTCCTAAACACTTGCTAAAGGATGGTTGAATGTTCCTACAGCATTGGGCCACATGTTGATGCCGTCGGCCCAGCATTGGGCAGACAATCAGTGTTGCAGGTGTATCCCCCCATGTCCTGACTAAAAGACACCAATAAGCGGCGATTGCATTGATCTCACAGTCCAAGACGTGGGAATATTTGTTGTAAAGTGCTGTATATTGCTGATTTGTTTTGTTTACATGGCCATATACGACCCGGAAATATAACTATTTCACTCTTTTTCGGTGCTTTAAAATTGTTTTTTGACATTTTCGTATTTTTAGTCAAGATCAGTAGGCTATATAGCTTCATATAAATTATCTTTAAAAAATTGACAAAATTGAAAATGTCTCATCACACTTTAGGTTTTTTCTTTTTTGAACCAGTGTCTGAAGAAGAATAACTAACAAGAACCTAAAAAACGTGCCCTTTCACATGTTTCCGACCATGTATTTGTATGACCTTTGTTTATGACTGCTCCTGAAACCGCGTGACTCACTTAATGAAGACATCTGCAGCGACAGACATAACAGTCTGCAAAATGTCAAAGGCTGAAAGAAAACATTGTATTCTGCCAACAAAAGACAGAATATACATTCTTAAAAAGTGACACCTTAGTCCCTACTGTATCTAAATTGACGAAAACAGTGTAGCCTTATTGTGAACATTTATCTTATATTATTATATTACCCATTGTGTCATGATTTTGTCTTCTGACACCTCAAAAATTTGACATTTATTGTGTACAGTATATAACAATATATAACGATAAGAAAAAAAAGCGGAAGAAAAAAAAACGCTAAAAAATTGTACGAATAAACGAAAATATTAAATATATAATGATTTGGGATCTCCAGTAAGACTGCATGGTCGCTAGCATGGAGGCTACTCATCTACAAAATATACATACAATTGTTTTGTAGTAGCCCTACCCATCACCAGGTGGGTGACTGAATACTAATGAAAAACGACTACAAGTAACCGGGTGACCCAGGTCAAAGCGTTATGGATGGAATGGCTGGATGACAGGCTGACCATGTTTGCAGAAAGAAGTCCGTTTTGAGGGTCAGAGCTCGTCAAGGCTTCCTCTGGTAATCTAATAACATACAGGCAGTAGCGGTGTGGGACAGGCAGTAACCTTGGTGTCTGTGTGTGACAGGGGACAGGACCTTCATCATCTCAGCTTCGTGACAGGTGTGACTTCTGTAGAGTGTTGCCATGTTAATCAGATCGTCCTGACATCTACCCCCTCCCCACCAGAAATCAAAGCCACCGTCAGAAGTGACCTGAAACAACAGGCTTCAGGTTTACATTCCTGCCGTAACTAAGATGGAGTGATGGATTTGGACCAAAAAACAACGTCATGTTTAAATTTGTTTAATTATTTGTTTTAAAATTAGATTAATGATTTGTTTAATCGTGTATTTGTTTAAAACATTTTAATCTTTTAAACAAGTGACATAATGTTTTCAATTTTGTTTTATTTTTCCTTCAGAAAAATCATTTTTCTGCCTTTTTGGTGCTACATATGGATACCCACACATATAAACATGATAAATGACCTTCTGTGTATTAAAGAACAGGGTTGTTTATTTCAATATCATAGTTTTATTCATAGCTACATATTAATACTTTGATTTTGTCAATGTTAAAATCATAGTTATATTTATTACCATGCCGCATAGCTATACCTACATGATGCAGGATAGCTTTGAGTATGTTCGATATTGATGTATTTAGAATTTCAAGCCGACGCAAATAAATGCTTTGCTTTTTATGATAAATAGATTGGGTGGATGGATGGATGGATGGATGGATGGATGGATGGATGGATGAATGGATGGATGGATGGATGGATGGATGATGAATGGATGGATGGATGGATGGATGGATGGATGGATGGATGGATGGATGGATGGATGGATGGATGGATGGATGGATGGATGGATGGATGGATGAATAGATGGATGGATGAATAGATGGATG
>OZ024909.1:82692199-82850404 GCA_964017125.1 Flabesymbios commensalis
CACACAGACACAAGGCCCGATGTATGTTTAATGCTGTTCCAACGTTGTGGACAATGGGCCAGCATTAAACCATCATTGATTTAACGGATTGTGTTTGCTGGGAATTATGAGGTGAATTATGCGATCACATTAGAGGCAGTGTTTATTATTTGTTACGTTATTATTTTAGAATTATTTTAGTTGTCACATAATAGTTATATATTTAATGTGCTAATAACAAAATAAAAAGCTCAAATATAACAAGGTAATAACAGTATATTTGACTTCGCACAGGAATTATAACAACAATTATAATACAGGCTATTAATTTCGCCTTATTTCATAATAAAATTACTTATTTTTTAATATAACAAAGTCTAAACTTCCGTGGTGCATATAGGCCTCCATTTGATGAATTATATTTTATGGTTAAAATATAATAGGACTTATTATTTAAAAAAATCACCGTTCAAATTCACTAATTTTTGATGAACTTGGTTAGTTTAAACTTTGTGAGAACTATAACCCATGTTTTTGAGACGATACTAAAATTAAGCTGACAGTTAAATTCATCTCATATTCATTCAACTATATGCTGGGCATGTTTAGAGAAAAACAGCCATGCAACGGTACGTCTATTCTCAGTGGTGCCCCCTGGTGATTGTGTTAAAGAAGTCTTATGTATGCATCAGCTGATGCTTACTATGTACCGTTTCCCCCGCCAATTGCCTGTGATGCAGCCTTACGTCGTCAACGGGGGCATAGTCTTTGTGGTAAACGCGTGGATCATAGGCACCCGATAAAACCCTGCTGTGGCACATAACACTGCACTATTTCTCCCCGACTGATGCTGACTATTTACTGTTTGGCGCAGAGGGACTCTCAAAAGCAGACCACGCAAATGCTAGTTTAAGGTTTACCCACCGTCTGCGACACTGGGCCAACATTATGCCAACATTGGATTAATGTGTCGTGTTTGCTAGTTGTCTGGAAGAAGCATAGAAATCCTTCTCCTTTCCTACCATCTATTTTTATTATGTTTCTTTATCACTGCTCTTGAACACGGACTTCTGGTTTGGGAGAAAACATCTTTAGCGACAAGTGTCTCTTTGATCATGTTAATGGTGGACACTGGATCAGCCTACAGGATCCAGCCATCCGCAATGTGTATGGACAGTTACATATCAGCAAAAGTCTACCAATTGTTGGTACAGTGTTGGGCAAGTGTCGCAGACGGTGGCCCAACATTGTACCAACACTGTGTCAATATTACGTGTTGGCTGGGGTGTAGCCTATGTTTTTATTCCTTGCATTCCAGCATGCCGGCCCCAATGGATAATTCGCTCCAGTTGTGGCTTGAAAGTCAGAGGTACTGGGTTCAAATCCCGGCTGGGGTTGCGCATATACAGTGCTCCAAACTGTTCAAAGGCATGGAGTGTGCAGTGTTGTCAATGGTACTTTGCACCATAAACAACCATTAACTTTACACTCCAAATTTAAACAACCATTTTATTTGTATAACTAATCTTTTATCATGCCACTCAAATACACAAGACTGGCATCAATGAATGAATGAATGAATGAATGAATGAATGAATGAATGAATGAATGAATGAATGAATGAATGAATGAATGAATGAATGAATGAATGAAGGGATGGATGGATGGATGGATGGATGGATGGATGGATGGATGGATGGATGGATGGATGGATGGATGGATGGATGGATGTTTGAGTGGGTGGATGGATGGATGGATGGATGGATGGATTGATTGATGGATGGATGGTTGGATGGATGGATGGATGGATGGATGGATGGATGGGTGGGTGGGTGGGTGGGTGGATGGATGGATGGATGAATGAACGAACTAACTGTCAACTGTGTACCAACTCCCCGTTTTTGTCCGGATAATGTTTATAAGGAAAGTAGACGTATTTTACAGCTTGTGCATCCTCTGTGGAAACCAGGCAGATGAAAACTACATTAGAATAAAAGAGATTTGTGCAATAAGAGCTCAGTCCGAGTGAACGGGGATTTGTATAATTAGGGTTCATTCTGCTGTGAATAATCGGAAATCACTGATTGAGCTACATTGGACTGTATAATCTGGACATCAACCGCATAACGAGACCATTATAACAAGCGCAGTAGTCGAGGTGTGATCATAGAGGTAGAACAAACACGTGCTACATCTATTGATGTGACCAGCAAACAAACGAGCGTCCGATATCAACACGACTAAGCATTATCATAACACAAAACAACATAACGTAGGATAACAGTTACACAACAAATGCCTAATGCGACCATAATAAAAAGTGCAGCAGTTGAGATGTGACTAAAAAACAAACGAGCGTCCGATATCAACATGACTAAGCATTATCATAACACTAAACAACATAGCGTAGGAGAACAGTTACACAACATATGCCTAATGCGACCATAATAAAAAGGGCAGCAGTTGAGGTGTGACTAAAAAACAAACGAGCGTCCGATATCAAGATGATTGGCATTAAATTATTGGTGTAACGTTATAGTGAATATTGTAATTATTAACTGTTAACATGATTACTAGTATTATTTAATTTCACACGTTGTATTACCCGTGCGCACTGGGTGCATACGGTTGAGCAGAGTGTATTTATAGTTTGGACGAATGACGATACAGACAGACAGACAGAGGCTTACACTATATATTCTGTTCATTGACGTAGATTTGAATTTATAGAATCAATTATACAATATCTAGAGGCACTACTCCCCTGATAGGAAATGTATACACCTCACTGAAATGTATTTACATATGTGATTTTTTTAAAATCAAATAATAAATACAATATTAATATCATGTAATATTGAAAATTAAAAATTGTTAATCAGGTATCTTGATTTTTTCTAAGATGTTCCCTGTTTTGATCCTCAACGAATAAAAGTAAATGATTAAATAAAGATTTTGCTGATTAACAGCAATCAGCTGTTTTTATACTTCTTCTTGAATCTATCCTTTAAGGAGATTTGAAATTATTTATTATGTTATATTTTAACACAATGCAAACTTCAACTATATTTTCTTGCAGACTTGCATTTGGCAATCATGCAATGTTTTAATATAAATTTTGCATCCAATTTTATTTTAGTCCTGGATTTTGATGTATTGTCAATCTCAATCTATCTGTTTTTACTTATGACTTTTGCTCATTGTTTTGCAAAATCTGAAGCAAGACGTTTTTGTCCGCTTACATAATTGACAATCCTTTCTCTCTCTATATATCCTTCAGGTTATACTCCATCAAAGCAACGGGCGTCTGGGGTTTTACTTTGAATGGCGCTAGGTGAAATATATCTCATGGCAGGAAACACGTTCCAATCAACACGACACGTTGGACCAATGCTGATATATTGCTAGGCCACAGTCAGACTCATTGTCTCAAAACCGTTTGCTTTTGTCGTCTAGCCCAACCGGAACACCGAGGATCAAATTTTTTTTCTATTTCTCCCTGAAACTAATTTGTATTTTCGCATTCTAAAGGACGAGCCATCTCTCTCTGTGTCTCTCTCTTATATGGCCCCAGGTTGTACTCTATCAAAGTAATGGGTGTCTGGGGTTTCACAGTGAATAGTGGTAGGTGCAATACGACCCATAGCTGGAAACCATAACACAATCAACACGAAATGCTGACCTAATGGTGATTGAATGCTTGGCCATCGTCTGAGACGCTGGCCCAGCATTAAATCAGCATTGGTTACACGTTTAGTATTTGCTTGAAAATAAACCCAGATTATTTTCACATAACCCGCCTGACACGCACCTCAATGGAGTTTGGTACAGTTTATGCTGGCCTCATGAAGGTATCTTCTCAACGAACACCGTTGAAAATACGGTGGTTGTAGTCGAACACATAACTCCTGCCTGAGATAGCACGCCTCAAGGTATTGCTGTGAAAAGTATCAATAAGTACAAATTGTAAGTAAAAAATGCTGGGTCTATTAAACAAATGTGCTTATTATATGATTGATGTTAATAATTGTTTCTATCCGTTTTTCATCATTTGAAGCTGGAAATTGCGTAATTTGATAAAATGATAAATCGTCTCCCTGGATATGAAAGGATATATCTGCCACTTTTTAAAGTGGCAGATACACCCTTTCATTTTCAAGGGGACGAATTATATGTGACAAATATACATCTCTCAAATAGAATTATTGGACAGATTAAACCTGGTAACATTTTTGATTATTATGACATTATTTGACATCTTATTACCCGTCATTTATCCTGGCACTCCCCAACATGTCATCATTTAGGTATGTGACCGATGTGACAATGACTGTATTCAGCACACGTCAATGTGGCCGTCAATGAGTACACAATCTCTCTCACAGAAATGAGTCAAGGCTTCATCCCACGATAATCATCTCAGAGGTCGCGGCAGACACGTGAAAACTGGACGATTGTCAACCAGGCGTTGTGGCGAAAAATCATTCTGAAAAGATAAAATGGTGGTGCTTAAACAGAAAACGACGCCAGCGAGCAGCCAGCCAATCAATCGACCAGTCAGCCAGCCTATCAACCAGCCAGCCAGTCAATAAAATGGTCAGTCAGTTAGAGGTCTTGTCAAGTAAAAAAAAAATCAGAAAAAATGGATTGACCAGACACCACCCACTCACCCCCTATCATTTTTTTCTTGAAATATGTACAAAAAAAGCAACAACATAAAAACACACACAAAAAAATCCGAGTTGAGGCTGACAATCACCCACACTTCCGAGTTTTTCTCGCATTTTTTATTTTTTAACATGACAAGACACCTTAGCCAGAAACCAGCCAGCCGATATTTTGGCACAACCCCTATCCTTAAAATAATGAATTAGTCGTCAATTAGGTGCCTAGAATAAATTCATTTTTTGTATCGTCCAATACAAATCCCAATTTATGACCAGTAATGGCTGTGCCGGTGTTGTCTCTGTCTGTCTGCAAATGAGAAATAACTGTTTAAGAGGTAGCTTTTGTCTTTTCTTGTTCTGATTACGCCTTGTGTCCCGTTACTTAGTGACTTACTGGCGACCATTGCCGGATTCCGTCTGAATCAAGGCTAATGGCCTCTTTATCCAACCATTTTCAGGCTATGATCCTTGACTGATGACGACTGGACACGCAATGGAGCCGGACAGCAAAGATGGTCTCAACAAACAAGAGACGTTGTGCGAATGTTGTTTTAATGCTGGGCTACTGTCTGCGGCAGTGCCCCAATATTGACCGTTACAGCGCGGGGATTGACTTTAGACGTCAGCATCTGACGTCTGTAGACGTCAGATTCTGACGTCTAAAGTCGATCCCTGCACTGAAAATGTAAACATATTTCTAATGTCCTTAGACCCGATATACTTGAGGGCATTGTCATTAAAGCAAACGACTATATTTATCTCATTTTATATGCTCCAGTGAGTCAAACCCAGGTAGTTGTCCATTTGTGAAAACCTTATTTTAAGCCAAAAGGTCAAATGACTTAATGGCTACAAGGGCAAATATGAATGGTCAACAAATAAAGCCAGGAACAAGTGTAATAGCTCATTTTCATGTCAAATTTTGACTGGACAATCCATTTCTGAAATTATCTTGTTTATTCAAGGTCATCTTCAAGGTCAAAAGGTCAATTTCAAAATCAAGTAAGAGAAAATATCATTTTTAACAAATGCAAGGTCATCTTCAAGGTCAATTTAACTTCAAGAACATCAAAAAGTCAATTCCGAGGTCAAACATGTTTAAAATATGACTGTTAACAAACGTAAATAGCATAAAAAGTGTAGCACGTCTTTTTAATGTTATTTTGACTGAATAATACATTTATGTATTTAAACATTTTTGGCTGATTAATGGTCATTGTCAAGTATAATATATCAATATCTAGGTCAGGTAAACGAAAATATGATTTTTAACAAATAATTGTATTTCTGGTATTATTTTTTGTCAAAAGGTCAATTTCAAGGTCAAATATGATTTTATAATATATTTTACACATTAGAGCACATGCACTACACATTACACATGTCAAAGAGGATTATCTTATTAGTTTAATACAATGTCTGATTAGTTTAATGCGGTTTAAAATATATATATTTGGGTACCGGTAGTGAAATTTACTTTATTACAGTTTTATAAAATGTGAAAAATTATATGTGCATTGAAATTTACGACAGTACAGTAAATTTCACTGAATGTTTTGAGAATCCTACTATGCAGGCGGTGATTCCTTTCGGAACTAAGTGTAAATCCCTATGAATTGTTTAATATGCTGGTAAGGTAATCTTGTATATACGTTGGGCCAGTTAATTTGAATTGTGGCCATACATTATAATTTGTAAGATGATATTTATTGTAGACAGAGCTAGTTCCCTATAAAATTGGTATTGTAGTGTGTATGAGACTCACGGAGATAGGACGAAAAAGTGTCAGCTCATTCTGAGCTCTGACTTGGTGTGATTCAGGCTATTTTTTTGGTTTCTTGTTGGACATGCTTATTTAGAATGTGACGGCGGACCGACATTTGTAATCTTTATGTTTTACAATTACCTCGCTCTGGACAACATACTGGTAAGAGTTATTTTGTAACGTTTATACTTATCCAGTTTGTGTCCTACTACATCTGTTGTCCAGCGTGAGTAGTTTGTTATGTCCCATTGTTTTAAATTAATACTATAAATTCCGCAGTGTTTTCTTCATCAATTAACTGTGAGATTCTAGTTGATTAAATTACGGGAACATCAATTATATTGTAAACTTGTCACATTTTCAATCAGGTGGTCTTTAAATTCAAACATATTGTATTCTCTAAATTTAGTGTTTCGTCTCTCTGGTCAATTTGTTGTTCTGATTTGTTCTAATTGATTTTCATTTAAAATAAAACTGAATAATCAATGTTACTTGGTCGTTTCTGTTTAATATGCAGTTTACCATTATATGTTGACTAACCAATTTATCCCAACTCGGGTTTCCATTAATTTTATTGGATTGGTCCCGTAACACACACTACATTGTTACTGTGTGATTTAATGCCTATTCATTGTCGTTTACCTTCTTCTCATTGCCCTTTAACGCCTTCTCCTCAATTGATCTCTACATGTTGAGCATGTTTAATCATGTAAACCCATGAAAAGTGGGGGACTCAGCTGACGTAGTTTCCTGCATGACATGCTTCTTGTGTGGCAGGTGAAACAAACAGAGTGCATATATTTATTATACAGACGTCAATCTAACCTGAATTAGTTTAGTCAAATCTATCTGGGACAGGTGAGATAAGCAGAATTCATATATTCATAAACAGACCTTTGATTCTGACCTAGTGAGTGAACGACAAGGACACCGGATGGCGACAAGGACACCGGATGGCGATAAGGACACCGGATATGTCCAGGATCTGAACCCTTGCCCTGCTAGGGCCGTATATACCACTCTGAATAGTCAAAAGGCAGCATCTCCTAACTTTACTTTGTTCAGTATAAATGATCTGATGATGTGCCAATCCACATAAAATCCCACTGGGATTGATCAAATATGCATATATTGTGGTATGCGCTTAATTTAAGGTAGGTCTATATAGTTCCTCCATGTGAACCTATGTGCTTTAGAAATTTTAGATTTAAACGAAAAAGAACTATCTAGCCCCTCCACAGTATAAGGGGTGAACCTTCTGCTACATAATTTTTTTCCATTTCTATGCAACTCAAGCTAAAACTACTAACGTAGGTTCAAGCATCGAAATACGAAAAAGATTAAATTTATGGAAAAAAACAACTCCCACAATAAATTTCCAGATTTTTTTCCAGATTGTTTTTTTAATTCGTTTAAAATGTGACCAACCCTTTAAGCGCTAGGCACGACTGTTGTCGTTTGGTCTTAAGCTAAATGTTTGGCCTTAAACTAAACACATATGAGTAATTTTAACCCATCCGAAGTTGTGGGTCGCGGTAGCGAGGCACAACTTCAAGTGGGTTAAAATTTTAATTATATAATTTAGCGCTTTCAACGTTAAAATTGTAGGCATAGATGCCCGGTTCCGGAAGCACAATGATTAAGTGCCCTCTAATGATGCACGCCATTAATACGGATTTCGAGATCAATAATGCTTTAATTTAGCCTTGATATTAAAGTGAATGTCATTACATGCACAGTGGGGAGTCAATTTTAAAAAAGAGGACATCAAACAGAAATCAATCGATCAGGACAACGTGTCGCAATGCCTTAATAGTGTATGGAAATTCAGATTGGCTAGCCCTTCAATACCCCTGCCCCGTTGAAGCTATGTGGAAAACAATTTTCACAAGCAGTTTAGATTTTGATCATGTTTTCATTTCATTAGCAAGCTGTTCTTCGGGAGTAAATAGATAAATAAATAAATAAATACACCCAAAACAAAGGTATTCAAATGAGGCGGAAAGAGCTTACTAAGACATTTCTGGTAATTTTAAAACCCTTTAGTCTCCATGGTTTCCAAACAAAATTCAACTTGTAACAGTTAGATGATCCTAAAAACGATATAGACGAAATGTGTGGTTAGAAGATGATTAATTGACGCCATAGACCTAATTCACTTTCATTAAAGCAGCATGTTTTAACACAATAAATCGGCAATAAATTTATGTTTGCGTCACCAATTTTGCCGGCGTGTTTATCATTCTGCTTGTTATCTCGTAAAAGATCTTAAAAGCCGAGTAGACAAACAATCTATTAAAACAATGCCTTCAATCTTAGCTTTGAGATTATACATATCGCTCCGATTTCGACCTCTCATGTCTTAATCAGTCTCATGACAGATTTTTTATTAATCAGAAAGTTGAATTATAGTCATGATAATATAATGTTCGAATGACTTGATCCTTTTGACTCCGGGATCGTATATATTATAATTATATACGTATTTTAGACCAAAAAAAATATCACTATATTTGATTAAATAGTTTATAGTAGATGCTTAGTAAATATATAATAATAATTTAATATGGGAGATGTCTCTTTCGCATAAATAATAATACGTTTCAGTCATCTGAATTTTGTTCAATTCTTTCAGTGCTGGCACCGACGTTAGACGGCGAAACTGACGTATATAAATTGTCACACACTTGAAATTGGGGTAATTTCACGCACTCGAGGTTGTGGATCGCGGTAGCGAGACACAATCTCGAGTGGTTGAAAATTTAAATAATTTACTAAGTTAGCAGGACAAGAGTTAACAGAATTACCAGCAGTATCTGAGTATGTGTCAGATGTGGACTGAATAATTTGTGGTATTTAAAAACAACGAAATCCATATTGGATCGTGAACTAATATAATTATCTTGGATGATGAAGAGGACATTTGCACACACTTTAGTCAACGATGTATTAACTCGGACGAAGACGTAAAATATTGCCAGATTGTAGGAAGAGGTTTAGCATTCATTTAATTAAATGTGTATGAGAGCTAGTAAACCTATATGGTGCGAACACAAGTACCAAATTAAGACAGACGTGGGAAATGAAGCAAGGGATCATTGTGTAATCTCGCCGATCCAGATTCAACCTTCTAATCTGAAGGTCAAAGGTTGAACACGCGTCCTGGTTTTATCCAAGGACAAAACTATAAATTTAATCAATCTATTTTTCTGCTGCTAGCTTCTAGCACTTTTCATCTATTTATTTTTTCTGCTGCTAGGCTTCTACACTTTTTATCTATTTATTTTTTGCTGCTAGGCTCATATACTTTTCCAAGCAAAATTCAAACGAAATAAATGTCACACACACCACTGAAGTTAATAAGCTACTTTGTAGGTAAAGCTCTATTAATCAAGTCATTAAATGACAATGAGTAGCAGTCAAAAATGCTTGATCAATTTGGGAGATATTTACTTTTTGTAAATGTAAACAATTTTATTTTAATTATATTTTTTATTTCAAATTATATTATATCAAATTAAAGAGGTTAGGATTGTATTTGATGCCGAGTTAATGAGTTAAAACATGCTGCTTTAATAGAAGTGAATTATGCCGTCAAGTTAGCATCTTTAATCACAGATTTCATCTATGTCGTTTCTAAGATCATTTAGTCCTTGATTCTCTGAAATAATGTTGGTGTCTTTGAGAGAAATATCATTATTTACCCCCCTCTCAATGTCACTGGGCAATCACATTAATGGCGGTCTCGTCGTCGAGTCAAGGTCGAGACCAGTGTATAGACGTCGTGCAAAGCCACGCGTTGCGCCCTCCTCAATCCTAAAGAAAGGCACTTTTGAGTTCAAATCTATAAAGCTACGGCCCCTACGGCTAACGCTGCGCCGCGCCGTGCTGCGCCGCGCTGTGCGGCGCTGCAAAATTCAGCAAACGTGGCCCCCCTAAAAGCAGTGGGATACCGATTATGCATGGAGGGGAGTTTTTTACGACACGTGACTCTTCTGGCTATCGTGATTGGCCACAGAGCAACGCCGAGAAAGATCAACTTTTCCCAGCTTTCATTTCGCGGCATGGCCTGGCGCGGCGCAGCGCAACGCAGCTTGCAGTGTATAGCCCCTGCAATGATTAAAGCACGGCGCAGCGCGGCGTGGCGTTTGGTGGGGCCTTACCTTAATAACGTCATAATTTGTAATAATTTATTACAAATTGTAACTCCGTCCCAATTTATAATAATTGTCTGCTGTTAAGAAGTAAAGAACGTTGCTACGCGGTCACTACTTTCTGCTGCATATCATCTGAAATCTACATTATCATTCATAAAAAAATGTAATAATTTATTACCAATTGGAACTCATTTGCATTGCATATGCGTTGCTATATTTAATAATTTATAACAAATTGGGACGTTATCACAAATTGCGACGCAACATCAACCTGTTGGCCTACGTCATGATAGCCCACGAGAATATTGAATCGTCACGAGTGTTCTGCAAGGGGACCTAGACCATGCAGTTTTAAACCTATCGATGGCGGAATCATTGAAATACCTTAGGCCACAACTAACCAGTAGCGCATGTTTTTCGTTGATTTCTCCGTAAATTATCAACCGATTTTCATGAAATTTTGTAACAGTCACTTGTCACCAGAATCCTAATATCCCTGAAAATTTCGTAAAATTATATTTAGTATTTCAAAAGTTAGACCATTTGACCTGTAGTAAATTAAAATTATGACGTCCCTCTTTAGCCCATTAAACTAATTGTAGAATTTTATTGTCAAATGGTCTAACTTTTTGCAATATTAAATATAATTGTGCGAATTTTTTACCGATGTTAGGATATGAATTGAAAATTGCCTGTGCTAAATTTCAAAGAAATTGGTTCATAAAAGCATGCGCTACAGAATTACCAAAATGAATTTTGTTCTGTTTTATTATCATGATTTAAATCACTGTCATTGGAAATACAATTAGTGTTTAAACTTGAAGAATTGCAAATGCTTGGTTTCAAATAAAACTGATATGAGTAATTTTCACCCACTTGAAATGGCAGCAAGACACAAGTACGTAGAAATTTGGACCATATATTTTGGCGCTATCAGTGTTAATCACACACACCACCATTACAACACCAGTAATGACACAAAAACATAATTATCGCCGAAATAGATCTTGGTAATTAAATGAAAACATGATTCGTTGATGGGTTGCTGTGGGGAAGTGAATTATGCCGTTAAAAAAATATCGCAATCAAAATATAAATTGCTTGAGAAAATCGTTTTCCAGATAAGAATAAATGGGAGAGCTTTTACGAGGTAGGGGGAGGGGGTGTTGGAGGGTTGGCCAAGCGTTGCCTCGATTCCCAGACATTATTAAGGCATTGCGACACGTCTTGTTGATTATATCTGTCCTGGTTAGTTTTCTGTTTCATTTTTCCTTATTTATAATTTACTCCCAATGTGATGACATTCACTTTAGTATTACAGTGTAATTAACCATCTCAGTCCGGGGATTGTCTTTATACGTCAGAATCTGACGTCTACAGACATCAGATTCTGACGTATAAAGACGGTCCTCGCACTGAATGATTTAAAAAAATTAAAATGGCCATAGACACATCACATAATAGGTATTAAAATGAAGCAGAAATAGCTAACTAAGACATTTATTTAAAAAAGGCCTATGGTCTCTATGGTTTATGTGTAAAAGTTAGTATTGTGGGGAGCCTCCGTGACCGCGAAGTAGCGTGCTCGGCCTCAGACTGCCAGAGCTCGAATTTCGAATCTTGTGTCTGGAGGACAGTGTCATCTCATTCATCTCACCATCCTCAGGAGGTTCTCCTGGCCCAGTTTAGCCTATATGTGCACAAAGGTGGCCTAAAAGCCCGATTCATTTCATTTCCATGGTTTATACAACATTCCAGCGCTTTAAAGGTTAAGGGATGATTGATCTCAAAGTGCCGCATTAATGACTTCAGCATTAGGGGACCATTGTGTTTCTGGAACTGGATTTGATTTTTTCTTATTTACAATAAATAATAAATAATAATGGTGAGTTCTTATATAGCGCCCGTATAATGCTCTGTGCGCTTCACACCCATTACCCCTGGTCACTGGACCTGTTCATTCATGCACCATTTCAACTCCCTTTTTTGGAGCATGCAGCATTTGCAGCCATTTCGGCGCTAGGAACTAATCGCACACATTGCCATCTCTGTCCTATCAGGTACTCATTTACACCTGAGTCAAGTGAAGCAAGTGAGGGTAACTTACCCAACGACACAACATCAAAATAATTTCCCAATATTGAGAGGAGAGAAACATGATTTTATCAGAATATCCTGCACCAAGCGTGATTCAAAAATGCACGGCAGGCAGTGACATTGGCAAAGCTCCGCGCTCCAACCATTGCGCCACGTCCCTCTCTGTGCTCTCCACTGCACCTGTGATGGAAATCAATGCAGCATCAAGGCGTCATTAACGGTTGATTATGCCGCATTAATGGCGTTCATCATTGAGGCCACTTAACTATTGTGCTTCTAGAGCCGGATATATACGCTTTAACCCTTGAAGCGCTAAATTAAATAATTTAATTTGTCACCCACTTCATGTTGCGTGTCGCTACCGCGAAACACAACATCAAGTGGGTGACAAATACTCGCGTGTGTTTAATTTGAGAGTAAACATTTGCAAATCTTGATGTTTGAACACACATTACATTCCCAATAACAGTGCTAAAACAAATTAAAAACAAAAACAGTCGTGCCTAGCGCTCAAAGGGTTGGTCACATTTTAAACCAAATAAGAAAACAACCTGGAAATAAAATAATTGATTGTGGGAGTTGTTTTTTTTCAATAAATTTAATCTTTTTCGTATTTCGATGCTTGAAACTACGTTAATAGTTTTAGCTTGAGTTTTATGGAAATTCCAAAAAAATGATACAGCAGAAGGGTCACCCCTTGTACTGTCGAGGGGCTAGATAGTACTGCTTCGTTTAAATCTGACATTTCTAAAACCCATAGGTTCACATGGTGAAACTATATAGACCTACCTTAAATTAAGCGCATACCACAATATATGTATATTTGATCAATCCCAGTGGGATTTAAATGGATTGGCACATCATCAGGTCATTTATACTGAACAGAGTAAAGTTAGCAGATGCTGCCTTTTGACTATTCAGAGTGGTATATACGGCCCTAGCAGGGCAAGGGTTGATCTCAGATCCTGGACACATCCAGTGTCCTTGTCATTCAATCACTAGGACTGAATCAAAGGTTACATTGACGTCTGTATAATAAATATATGCATTCTGCTTGTATCACCCGTCACACAGAAAGCATGTCATGATGTATAATAAATATATGCATTATACTTGTCTCACCTACCACACAGAAGCATGTCATGCAGGAAACGACGTCAGCTGAGTCGCCCACTTTTTATGGTCAAAAGGTCAATTTCAAGGTCAAATATGATTTTTAACATATATGCTAGAAAATGAAGCACGTATGGTCAGATGATACACAGTTTAAGTGTGATTTTGAGTGGATGATCTAATTCTTTGGGGTTTAAATGATTAAACATGCTCAATATGTGGAGATCAAGCGCAGAGAAGTCGTTAAAGGGCAATGAGAAGAAGGAAAACGAAAATGAATAGGCATTACATTACACCAAAACAATGTAGTGTGTAGTGTGTAGTGCATGTGCTCTAATGTGTAAACTATATGATAAAATCATATTTGACCTTGAAATTGACCTTTTAACTTAGAGGATCACCTCAAATCACAAAAAATAGTACCAGAAATACTATTATTTGTTAAAAATCATATTTTCCTTTACCTGACCTAGATATCGATATATTATACTTGACAATGACCATTAATCAGCCAGAAATGTATAAATACATAAATGTATTATTCAGTCAAAATTACATTAAAACATTTCTGACCTCCGAATTAACTTTTTGGTGATCTTGAAGTGAAATTGACCTTACAGATGACCTTGCATTTGGTAAAAGTGATATTTTCTCTTGCTTGACTTCGAGATTAACCTTTTGAACATGAAGTGAAATTGACCTAGAAGATGACCTTGAATTTGTTACAAATGATATTTTCTATTACTTGACTTTGAAATTGACCTTTTGACCTTAAAGCAGCCCCTTGGGATGACATCAATTTTTGTTTTTAGTTTTGTAATGAAATAGTGTATCCCCCGGATCATGATTTAATTTTTTTCAAAGTTTTTAGATTTTTACAAATATTTTTTATCAACATTTCTATGAAACAGCTTAAAACCCAAACAAACTCTTTGTATACCTAAACACTTGCTGAAGGATGATTGAATGTTCCTACAGCATTGGGCCACATGTTGATGTCGTAGGCCCAGCGTTGGGCAGACAATCAGTGTTGCAGGTGTATCACCTCATGTCCTGACTATAAGACAACAATTAGCGGCCAATTAGCGGCAATTGCCTTGATCTCCCCGTCCAAAACGTGGGAATATGTGGTGTAATGTGCTGTATATTGCTGACTTTTTTTGTTTACATGGCAATATACGACCTGGAAATATAACTATTTCACTCTTTTTCGGTGCTTTGAACTTGTTTTTTGACTTTTTCGTATTTTTAGTTAAGATTAGTAGGCTATATAGCTTCATATAAATTAAATTGTCAAAATTGACACAATTAAAAATGTCTCATCCCAAGGGGTCCCTTTAAAGACTACCTTGAATAAACAAAATAATTTCAGAAATGTCCAGTCACAATCAATGAAAATGAGCTAGTACACTTGTTCCTGGCTTTATCTGTTGATGATTCATATTTGACCTTGTAGCCATTAAGTCATTTGACCTTTTGGCTTAAAATAAAGTTTTCCCAAATTGACGACTACCTGGGCTTGACTCACTGGAGCATAAGGAATGAGATAAATATAATCGTTTTCGCTTTTATCAGATTCCACATTTATGATAATGGCCTCAAGTCTTTTATGGATCTAAGGTCAATCGAAATATGTTTACACTTTCAGAGCAGTGGTCGACTTTAGACGTCAGAATCTGCCGTCTATAGACGTCAGATTCTGACGTCTAAAGTCGACCCCCGCTCTGAAAGTGTTAATGTTGTGCCACCGTCACAGACAACAACCCAGCATTGAAACAATATCGGGGCAATGCCTCCTGCTTGTTGAGAGCATCGCCGCTGTCCAGTTCCATCGCGTGTCCAGTCCTCATCATTCAAGGATCTAATCCTGAGAATGGTTGGATAAAAAGGCCATTAGTCTTGATTCAGATGGAATCTGAGACTGGTCGCCAGTAATAAGTAGCGGGACACAAGGCGTAATTAGGAGCAGAAAAAGCACAAGTTATTTTTAAAGAGTTATTTCTCATTAGCAGACAGACATAGATCCGGCACAGCCATTACTGGTCATCAATTGGGATTTGCATTGGATTATACAAAAAATGAATTTACTCTAGCCTCTTAATTGCACCTAATTGACGACTAATTCATTATTTTAATGATATGGGTCATGACAAAATATCGACAAAAAATAAGAAGACAATTTGAGGTCTATTTTGGCAAACCTTCATTGAAACATAAGTAAGTTCAAATGACTGGGTTATTGTTTTCAGGCATAATTATTTTCACCTCAAACCATTCACAGTAAAACCCCAGACAGCCTTTGCTTTGATGGAGAATAACCTGGAGGCATATATATAAGGAGGGAGAAACAGAGAGAATTGTTAATTCGGTAAACTGACAAAAAAGTGGTTTTTGGTTTTGCTAAGCAATCAGCAAATGTTAACAGTGAAAACAGTGAAAACAGTGAAAACAGTGAAAACAGATTAATTCATAGTGAAGCTCAAATTATTCATAGTCAAAGACCATAGGTCAAAATCCAGGACTAAAATCAACTGCAAGCAACATATAATTCATTGAAACACTGCATGATTGCCAGATGAACGATGTCTGCTGTTGAAGTTTTCACTGGGTTAAGATATAACATATAAATCATTAAACAGCTAAGAATAGAGAACACCGAGGGTTTAAGCTGACTTAAAACACATCCGACCATAATCAGAATCCCTCATTATCAACAGCTCGGTGGCACCTGAATGATTATACTAATACAAGTTGTGTACATCTACACACATTATACACTAGGCCTACCATGATAATTGGGTCTGTACTTGATCAGCAATAACTTTCCATTCTCGGCTTAGAATGTCGTGGTCGGACAAAGAAAATAATCTAGTAGTGTGATTTTTCATCCTACAGCAAGAGTGAATTCTAGTTCAGTGGTTACAGTGATCTGTTATTCTCACAATCACTGATTGTGTTTTCACTATAAGACGTATATCGGTATCAGCCAATACCGCACTCCGTTGTTCTACATGCATACATGTTGCATACATGATGTATAGCAAGTGATCGGAGAATGCTATTGTCTGAGCGTCGGCGATTCACCACCTTATGATCGTCTGTCATGCCAGCCTACACTTCTTTGCGCCGCTGAAAGTTTTGTACAGTAGTGTGAAAAAATACAAACGGTGTTCATTTTCGTGCGGTATATAAAAATACAGCACATATCCAAGGAATTAGGTCTTCCCCTAAAGGTTCACACCTTATTCCTTTGACGAGTGCTGTATTATCCAATACTGCACTCAAATGAACACCGTTTGCATATCGTCATATTATGGTGGTCCGCGTTATGGTAGTTCTAGTCATATGGATCATGTTGATATCAGATGCTCGTTTGTTTGTCACACCTCGACTGCTGCGCTTTTTATAACGATCGTAATAGGCTTATGTTGTTTTATGTTATGTTCTGTTGTAATGGTAATGCTAGTCATCTTGATAGCAGACGCTCGTTTATTTGTTGGTCACATCCATAGAGGTGGAAGGTGTTTGTTCTACCTTTATGATCACACCTCGACTGCTGCGCTTGTTATTATTGTCTCGTAATGTGGATGATGTCCAGATTTATTATACAGTCACATGTTCCTCATTGAGTGATTCCACATTATTCACAGCAGATTGAGCTCTAATTATACAAATCTCCTTTCACTCAGAATCAGCTCTTATTGTACTCTCACTCACTCACTCACTCACTCACTCACTCACTCACTCACTCACTCACTCACTCACTCACTCACTCACTCACTCACTCACTCACTCACTCACTCACTCACTCACTCACTCACACACTCACTCACTCACTCACTCACTCACTCACTCACTCACTCACTCACTCACTCACTCACTCACTCACTCACTCACTCACTCACTCACTCACCCACTCACTCACTCACTCACTCACTCACTCACTCACCACTCACTCACTCACCCCTGAGTATGGTGAGATGAGTGAAATGACACTGCCCTCCAGACACTAGGGCAGCGTGATTATTTGTCATCCTTTTTGTACCTCTTCTATGTATTAATCCTTTCTATGTATGAATGATGAATAAAAAAAAATAGCTTAACTGCCTGGCTCTTTGTCTCAATTGTTTGAGACCGTGAATAATCATGTTTGCCATTGCCATTGATGTTAGTGCTGTGTATTTGATGGCATGAGTGAGTGAATATTGCTTTATGTCGCTTTCTGCACAATCATGGCAATAGCACGACAGAAGGAAGCCCGAGGTCTGGACTATGTCCTGCTCTTATTGAATGACCCCGAGGGCTCTTTATAATGTACATTACTATAAACAGCCCTGCACACTCCAGGTATTTGAACAGTTTGGAACACTGTATATGCCCAACCCTGATGACAAACATACGACCCCAGCCGGGATTTGAAACTGATATATCTGAGTTTAAAGCCACAAGAGGGTCGAGTTAGCCATATAGGCTGGTATGCTGTTATGCAAGAAATAAAAACATAGGCTACATATCATGCTTAGAATTTTTTTGGACTAATTAAGCTCCAAATGAGGACAAATAATTATATTTATGAAGAGATATACGTCTTCAGACTTCATCTTTTAATTAATTTTTAAATTAACACATAACATTTTAGCAATTCGAGCTCAATTTATTTTTACAGACATTTTCTTTAAAACGCATGTATGCATATATACAGTCTCGGCAGTCGGGATGTAACTGACCATACACATTGCGGATGGCTGGATCTTTGGAGGTTGTTTAAGTGTCCACCATTAACATGATCAAAGCGGCTCTTGTAGCCGGAGATGTTTCCACCAAACCGGACATCCGTGGGCAAAAGCGGTGATACAGAAACATAATAAAAATACATGGTCGGAAAAGTAGACGGGTTTCTATGCTTCTCTCAGATGACTAGCAAACACAACATGTTGGACCAAATGGTGGTTTACTGTTGGCCCAGCTTAGCAAACGGTGGGTAAGCATTACACTAACATTGGTCAATATGTTGTGTTTGTCTACGCGGTCTGCATTTGAGAGTCCTTTGTATTTCGCATGGATTGGTCAATGTCAGCAGACACGTTTATTATAGGGCAGAATCTTAATAAAAAATCTCATTAAGATGGCGTTAAGTGCGTGCATCTACACAGTGCTGTGAGGGTTAGGATGGCGTCGAGTGCGGGTACTGCGGGTACTGGATAACATCTACTTCAGCCTTGAAGTGGAAGCAATCAAGCTTTTACGGGTGTCTTGTAGAACCCTTATCGTCTGGTAAGGAAAGTGTAGGCTTAGATCTCATGAAATAATACAAAGTCTTTTTGTGAAAAATAATTGTAGCCAGTAGACACTTGGCTGGATAGAGCTGGTGTGTATGCCTCTAGAATGCTTAGGTGTTATACGAAATGTTTTGTTATTGTTTTATAATTATCACAAATACATAATCAAGGTCATTGTATTGTCGCATACATCTGCATAAACTTCCTGCCGTCAATAAAATAACTATGTATCAGTCCACATCCTTCTATCCACCCACTAATCCAATAATCCAATAATTCATCCATCCGTCTATCCATCCTCATATCCATCCATCCTCATATCCATCCATCCTCATATTCATCCATCCATTCATCCATTCATCCATCCATCCTCCATCCATCCATCCATCCATCCATCCATCCGTCCGTCCATCCATCCATCCATCCATCTATCTATCTATCTATCTAGGAGAGATGCTTTTCATTCAGCAAAGGTTAAATATAAGTTACTGAGAATGAAATAAGTGTTAAAATATCAAAATTTCTAAATTTTTAGTTTCATAATAAACAAATATGAGCATTTTTACCCACTCAAAGTTGTTGGTCGCGGTAGCGAGACAGGACTTCAAATGGGGTAAAATAAATAAGACAACTTAGTCACTAAGTGGTTGATTCACTACACACTAAACACTTAAGGATGGCAGTTATTCATTTAAATCCAGAAAGCGGATAATCACTAAACGTCTGGCCTGTCCTGTGTTTTTTCTGGAATCTGTCAAGACAACCATAAATTATCAAATACATCTAAAATTAGGTACCGTGCTTAGTCTCTCGGGCGGGGCCCTAGGGTAATGGTTAGCACCACTGCCTTTAACGCTTGGGTTTTTTTCCCCGTCTCGGGGGTTTGAAAGAAACAAAAATCTTTCTTCCCAATCCACTTGCAAAACCCTGTATTGTTGAGAGCCTCTGTGACCCCGAGAGGTAGCGTGCTGGGCCTCAGACCTCAAGGGTTTGAATTTTGAATCCTGTGTCTGAAGGGCACTGTCATCTCACTCATCCCACCATCCTCTGGAGGTTCTCCCGGCCCAATTTAGCCTATATGCGCACAAAAGTGGTCTAAATCCCGATTTTTTCATTTCATTTTGCTTTAATCTTCTCTGCATATCAATGAGAAGATAATCGTCAATTTTGTCATCCAAGTGAGATAGATTGACTAATACTCGGATGTAAATTAGTTCTTTCAATATTCCAATTCAAATTCTATTATTAATGCTCCAGGTACATTTGTTACATGTGTTGAAGTGTTTTTTTAATAATGGACACTAAGGAGACCCACAAAAGGCCTTGTTTAAAACCCGTTTCCATGCTGGCCAGTAATAGCAGTGCACTTGACAAGCGCCATAGTGCTGATACATGTTCTGTATGCTTCCCGGAGTTTAACCGTTAAAACTCCAAATTATTTTTGTAAAATCTATAGAGACCAATTTGATATCATCATATTGCTTACTGATTCATTTGAATACATATGTTATAGTTTTATAATCATCAAAAATATTTTAATTCTTTCAGTGCGGGGATTGACTTTAGACGTCATAATCTGACGTCTAAAGTCGGTCCCCGCACTGGAAGGCTCAAGTGGCACATTATTGAACTTGTCCTGAGACCAGGGGATAAAGACGACTGAAATGGCTCCTTTATCTAATTTGCAATCCCCAACGGAAACAGCTCGGCTTTGGATAATATCCCTGATCGGAAGAAAGTTAGCTTTGGTTAAAAAACCCGTGTCGGAAGCAACTTGGCTCTGGAAAATTTCCCCGGATCGGAAACAACTTTGATCTCGCATTATTCCTCTGACGTGTCATCTGTTCCGCGTTTAATGCCTGGTGTCTGGCCTGTGTCGTTGTATGAACTTGCACCGTATACCAATCTTTGTGGTTGGCACTTCTATATAATTTACACATAGATGTCATAAAATGATATTTAACACACATTGCCGGAGTTTTTTAAAGTTTTTTTTTGTGGGATAACGTTGCACATTGGATGACGTTTTTATTGTTCTTTCCGCTTTGTCGGAAATGAATTGTCACATAAATAACTGACCAGACTTCTGGAATAATGAAATATACCACATGATCATTTGCCGACGTTTTCTTTATTGGACCACCATTGGCCCAACATTAAAACAAAAGAGATCATATTTTTTTGATAAAACTTCCAGAAATAAGATAAGAATGTTGTTTTAATGATGGGTCAGCGTCGTAGACGGTGGCCATAATTAAAACAACATATGTCCACCATGATGAATTTGCTGGCCAGAGAAACACGAATTTTTTTTTCTACAATGCGCTACCTACCAACCCCCTCCCCCTTCCCCATAATGTACACCAACTGGATTCATTGGAAACGCCGCGCCTTTAAAATTAAAAAAAAACGTTGTATTTTTTATTAAGGTTGGTGTTATTTAAGTCTGTACCTTTAAAATATTACTACTACAAATAATAACATTTTTATTTTAAATCCATGATTAAATTGCCTAGTTTAACCATCTGACATGAAAACATACAGACACAGCGTATCAATCACAACCTACATTGTGGATCATTAACTGTGGTCAGATTTAACTAATTCCTCACAAACATAAGTCATCAAACCAATTAGTGGGAGCAGTGCTGGTCCATCGTCTACGGCACTGGCCCAAGATTGATCGAGCAATGGATAAATATCTGGTGTTTGCTGGGTTGCACAAGACACACAACAATTGTTGGATCAATGTTGGGCCATCGTCTTCGACGCTGGCCCAACATTGATCGAACAATGATAACTGTCTAATGTTTGCTGGGTCACATTCGATTCACTGTCTCAGATCACGGATCAGACAATCTTTAGCTTTTCTAATTTCATCAGGATCGATTATGAGCATCAGGCACGAATTGATATAAGTGTTAAGCTTGGACCAATCTCTTCAATATAATTTACGAAATAAATAATGTACATTTCTGTTCAGTACGATTTCAGTCAGCCATGTGCTGCTTCGTGAATTCAGCCAGCCCTGTGCTGCTTCGTGAATTCAGTCAGCCCTGTGCTGCTTCGTGAATTCAGTCAGCCCTGTGCTGCCTCTACTTATTTTGTGACCGAGTCGTTGGATAATCCAGTTTTTCACTTCACTTACCAAACACGGTCGGGATTGATTTCTTCCTACAATGATGCGACTGGATAAACAAGACATAAAAAGGGGTCACCTATCGCTGATTCAATCTATTGAGTATCAAATGCTAAGTAGTCTTCATCAAGATTTGATGGATGTAAGGAATTCACAATACGGATCGCATAATTTCCATTTTACAAGCTTTGCCAAGCACAATAAAATACCGGTTACAATCATGAATAGAGATGGCATACAGCAAATATTGCAAGTGAAACGTTAATTCAGCGTCAGATCGTAGCCAGCGTTGAGAACTGTAAGTGGCACAAATGCCATTCTGCATTCACTGGAAGACAAAGTATCACAATTTAATACAGAGACGAGCCCAGATATTAAAGGTCTCGACACACAGTCTGGGTCTGACCACAAATATGAATCACTTAAATATGTGATGGTCGCTCAGGCAAATAATAATGGTAATTTGTGCTCGGTAAATACAGAAATCACTTGTTCGCCTGACTGCACGTGCTCGCCTGAAGGTTTGTACGATATGCTTCGATATGCTTCGATCGAGGCCTACATTTTACTATTCCGCATCCGTAAGAATCAACATCGAGAATTGATACGTTTACAAATTAAAACTGTTCTTAATTACAATATTTGGTCAACTCACAGATTTGCTTATTTGAAAAATTGCACTCAATAATTTTGTTGTAAAATACAAATCAAAAAGCATGTAATCCATCCCAGCCAAACATAGGGCATTAACAGTGATCCTTTGTTGGCGTAATCCTTTGTTGGCTTGACCCTTTAAGCCCCCACGATGCATTAAAGCATCATTTTACAGCCCTGAAAACTAATAGATTTAGAAAAAAAAAATCCTATTTTAACAATACATTGCAATTTTCTTTGATTTTTGCACCCATTCCGAGTCATCTTTATCCACTACTGTGGTGGATGAAGATGACAATAGTAAATTCAGGCTTAATGCTGGTTTAATGTTAGCCCGTCGTCTTCGACGTCGGCCCAACAATAAACCATCATTAATCCGATACCGGATCCGCGTCTCATGGTTGCCGGTATGTCTCATATATCCTGGTGTGACAGATTAGGCCTCCACTCTGACCTGTCTCACATTGGAGCACTCTGACATCTGGAGGTCATCAGTTTGATCCCCGTGTGAGACATGGCCACAATTATGTGACAAGTTTTCAAATTGGTCTGGAAATAATGTCATTCATAGTGTGACATCACTTCTAGCTCATCAGTCATAAAACGTGATGCCAGATTGTGGGATAGAGAGCCAACCCAGACAGACAGTGTGCCGTGTGACACCTTAAAACAGAGCACGTGCAGCTCTGTCGTAACCCTTTGAGCCCTCACGATGCGTTCAAGCATCATTTTACATCCCTGAAAACAGACTTGACTTTCCTACAACAAAGGGTTTTAGAATGAAATTTTCCATGAAACTAGTTCAACAATATATTAATATATATTATAGTTTAACAATATATGGCAATTTTCTTTGATTTTTTCACCCACTGCAAGTCATCTGCATCCACTACAAGCCGAGAATTGCGACAGCAGTTCGCGGCTTGTAGTGAATGAAGATGACAATGGTAAATTCAGGCTTGAAAAGGTTGAAACAGAGCACATTTCTGTCGTTTTTTCAGTGCCTTTTTTTTACTAACTATCAATAAAATTATATTTATGTGATTTTCTGTTTTTATTCTTTATGGGAAGAGATTACGAACGGATGAGATGATTACATAGCATGTTTTGCTTTGCTTTAATTCATCAAACTCGCCACCTCCTACTTTTTTATTGTAATGCACATTAGGATATCATCTTTCTTGCAATATATTTTAAATTTATTTTGAAAGGGTTCACACTTGTCTAACCTTATAAGCTCTCAGCCCATAGTTGCACGTGTTGTTTTTTAATCTATATCTTACAACTTTAATTCAGGATATAATATGCAATATTATAACTCACGACATGATCATGTTATGACCTCACACATATTAACCCTTATGCTGCCTGGACCGTATATATACGTTTTCAAGCATATTTCAAACCAATAAATTCAACTTGAATTGCTAAAATGTGTTGTCGTAGATGCTTAGTTAATCTAATAATCACACTTTGAAGATGTATATTTTTTCATAAATATAATTTTTTTTTTCGCAATTTGGAGCTGGAAATTGCGTTAGAAATTCCGGATTCAAATGATTGAGAAAAGTCTGAACAAATCGGCCGCATCAGGGTTAAAGATTCAAACATACACACTTGTTCGTATGATTCGGTTCATATAACAGTGGTCACGCATAGAGGCCTACAATAAATCAATTTTGTTCAAAGCTGTTACAGTCTTTTATATATTATTGTATTTGCTAAATGTACTCGAATCCAGTGGGTTTTTACATAAAAAAAACTCAAAGTGGAATAAATATAAAGAAAACCGACTAAAACACAACTGTGACTATGGCCGCATGACAAGAATGGTTCACACCGTTCACCTTTACATGTCTTTCTTTGATGGATGGAGAGGATCAACCTGAATGATTTAGTGATGGAGTGTGTGATGTATTGTCACCTCTGGTCATTTGTCTGTGATGGAGGCGAAACAAGGGCGTGAGTGAGTGAGTGAGTGAGTGAGTGTGTGAGTGAGTGAGTGAGTGAGTGAGTGAGTGAGTGAGTGAGTGAGTGAGTGGGTGGGTGGGTGGGTGGGTGGGTGCGTGAGTGAGTGAGTGAGTGAGTGAGTGAGTGAGTGAGTGAGTGAGTGAGTGAGTGAGTGAGCGAGCGAGCGAGCGAGCGAGCGAGCGAGCGAGCGAGCGAGTGAGTGAGTGAGTGAGTGAGTGAGTGAGTGAGTGAGTGAGTGAGTGAGTGAGTGAGTGAGTGAGTGAGTGAGTGAGTGAGTGAGTGAGTGAGTGAGTGAGTGAGTGAGTGAGTGAGTGAGTGAGTGAGTGAGTGAGTGAGTGAGTGAGTGAGTGAGTGAGTGAGTGAGTGAGTGAGTGAGTGAGTGAGTGAGTGAGTGAGTGAGTGAGTGAGTGAGTGAGTGAGTGAGTGAGTGAGTGAGTGAGTGAGTGAGTGAGTGAGATTTAAGAAAACCATGTTTAATAGTATAATTCTGTAGAATAAATGGATTTTACTCATGGAGTCTTTCGCACATACATGAACCTGTTGTCATAAACTATCTGCAGAAAATAAAAATAAATTAAATTTAAAAAGAATTAATTATGCGACATATTTACAATATACATAATAGCTCTTCGAGGTGGGATGCTACATCAAAAGTCAATTATTTTGTACTATTTTATCTCCATAAATATACAAAAACACAAATAGAAAGACACAAATCCACCAATATTTTATTAAGTGGATCAACATTGTGATCACATTTTGGCTAATAGATTCTCTAAAAATTGGGTAGGTGTACAAAAATGTCAAATTCTCGGCCCCATTTTCGGCAGTGTCATCAACCTGATTATGTATCCAGAGACCCCTGTAAACAATTCAAGACATGTTGACAATTGTTGTACCGTCGTTTCAGGTAACTCCTCAAATACTTTTCGGCACAAAAGCTCTTTTAAGTGACATTGTAATACGATAAAAACGTTGTAGTCAATTGATGAGATGAAATGATATACAGATGATGATGTGGGGGTGGGGTGATAGGGCATAGTGGGTTATTGAGAGCGTTTTCCTTCACTCGCCCGATAAGGGGTTCTGGACATGTCTAGGGGATCTACCCCCAGACATGCCCAGACGGCCGGAGACTTGCTGCTGTACTAAGACAGATGGAGGGAGATTTATTGACTGACGTGTCAGTGATCCCTGATGAGATCTAAATGAGATCACACCTTTGGCGTCCAGGATTGCACAATGACGTCACAATAATGTCGTGCTTCATTACCCTGTGTGGTGGTAGTTAGCAAACAAAATACACATACTCTACTATACTTTAATATCACATGTATACATCAGGTGGCAAGTTGAAATGAAATTCATGGAGTGACAAATTGTATTTCACAAAATGTATTTCTCAAATGGTACTTCACAAAGGGTATTTTACAAACGGCATTTCACAAATGGTTTTTCACAAATGGTATTTCAAATATGGTGTTTTACAAACGGTGTATGACACAAATGGTATTTCACAAATGGTGTTTCACAAATGGTGTTTGACAAATGGTATTTCAAATATAGTGTTTTACAAACGGTGTATGACACAAATGGTATTTCACAAATGGTGTTTCACAAATGGTGTTTGACAAATGGTATTTCAAATATGGTGTTTTACAAACGGTGTATGACACAAATGGTATTTCACAAATGGTGTTTCACAAATGGTGTTTGACAAATGGTATTTCAAATATGGTGTTTTACAAACGGTGTATGACACAAATGGTATTTCACAAATGGTGTTTCACAAATGGTGTTTGACAAATGGTATTTCAAATATGGTGTTTTACAAACGGTGTATGACACAAATGGTATTTCACAAATGGTGTTTCACAAATGTTGTTTGACAAATGGTATTTCAAATATGGTGTTTTACAAACGGTGTATGACACAAATGGTATTTCACAAATGGTGTTTCACAAATGGTGTTTCACAAATGGTATTTCAAATATGGTGTTTTACAAACGGTGTATGACACAAATGGTATGTCACAAAAATTATTTTAAAAATAGTATTTCACAAATGGTATTTTACAAATATCATTTCGAAATACATTGATTTTATTTCAGATATTACACATGTTAATCCTTTTAAGCCTGAATTCACCATTGTCATTTTCATCCACTACAAACCGCGAATTGCTGTCGCAATTCTCGACTTGTAGTGGATGAAGATGACTTGAAGGGGATGACAAATGAAAAAAATATATTGCTATTATTAAAACAGTTCCATTGAAATTTTCTTTTTAAAACCTTAGGTGTGGGAAATTAAGTAATTATTCAGAGATGAGAAATGATGCTTTGATGCATCGTGAGGGTTGAAAGGGTTAAATGTTGTATTTTATACAATTGTGTTATATTTTTTCACCTTGGGATGAGAATTGGGTTAATAATTCACATCTCAAATAGGGAATAAATATCTGGATGCCTGGAAGGTTACCCCTTAAAGAGCTGAATTATGTTTAAATAAACCATGGAAACCAAAGGGTTTTTTCAATTTGAGATCATATATGTCTTAATTTGATTTTTCCGATTCATTTGAATACCCATGTTATGGGTCTACTACCATTATAATCATTTGTATTCTTAAGGTGCAGGGATCGACTTTAGACGTCAGAATCTGACGTCTATAGACGTCAGATTCTGACTTCTAAAGTCGATCTTCGCGCTGTAAGGGATAGAGGGTCAATCGGCTGACATGTTCTGCTCCGTGACTGGGATTCAAACACTTGACCTTCCGCTTGGCAGTCGATCATTCTACTATTGATCTCTCAGCTTCCCCCAGACACACTGCTAGATTAGAATGCATTCCCAGCAAACTGAAAAGTTGAATAAATGTTGATATAACGTTGGCCCAGCGTCATAGACGATAGGCCAACGATATATAAACATTGCTTCGACATCTCGCGTCTGATGAGACAAAGACCTGGTTAATCCTAGGAAACAAGTACATTGATTCAATACTGATTAATTATTGGCGCACAATGTGCGACGAAGGCCCAACATTGATTTAATGCTGGTTAAATATTGTCAACTCTTCCTTGTGGGTTTTCCAGAGTCTATCATTATCAGGTGTGACACGGTTGTCGTTGTCTTTAGTTGGATCAAATTTACTCAAATATCATGGTAGCAAAACAGGCAGGAATTAGCATCTTATGACACAGTGATATTACCCTATCTAGTGGCATGAAACTATTAATCGATGAAAATGTTAATTTTGCTATGGCCATCTGTAAGCATACATGACGCTGTATGCTGTTGTTTTATAACTAATCTGTTTGACCAGTTCTTCAAAGTTATTCGAAAAATGTGATTTTCTGTACAATGACCTCACCAAGAAGTGACCTCCCTGAACTTGTGGGCATGCGCACACGTAGTACTTTTGACTAATCCATTGATTTAACCAAGTCAAAAAATAGAGCAAACACAAGACGTTGCTGAACATCTATACCCCCCCCCCCCGATTTGAGTCCCTATTACCTGTATAATCGTCAGCTGTCAAATAAATCGTCAGGTGAAACCTATAAACACTGAAAAATCTCCCTCTGATCATCTCCTGTTTGTAATGGCCACCTGAGCTCTACGATCAAAATGGACGAGATTACCTCAATTTATCTCAAGTGAAATCCCTTACGGACTCCTTAATGGGCTCCTTTTCTATTCGCTTCCGCTAAAACAGCGCTGTGGAAACTACTACCGGAAATGAGAGACATGTAAAGCTCTATGAATCCCGGCAATGGTAGTTTAATGCTTGGCCAGTGTCGCAGACGGTAGATCATCATTTAGCCAACATAGGTCCAATGTCTTAGCGTGGCTGATTTGATATAAGATTGACACAGCGCTGCGCCATTAAGGTAACATTCAGTCAACATCACCTGTTCTGTACGAGCATTAAGATTGTTGCGTCTATGACAGGCTATTGTAAAATGAAATGTAACTGGCGATGTAATATCCAACACAGTAATTCAGCTGCAGGTAACAAAACACAGTATATATTAGGAGTGATCATCGAATTAAGACTATGATAGGTGAGGGCTGTTTCTCTGTGGTGGTATAGACCACAGACTACAAAACATGCTAGTCTCTGGTATAGACATCACGAAACTGTCTTTCTTATGGAACTCAACCGAGGGCACATTTTGTAATATAATATTTACCTGGAAGTGTCACATGTTCAATCACTTAATTTGTAAAGTGTATATGTGACATACAAATATGAATAGTTTTCGTCTCTCACCCCTAGACCCAAAACATAGGTATTCAAATTAAACAGAAAGAGCCAACTAAGACATTTATGCAGATTTCATATTTCATAGTTTATACAAAACCATTTCAGCCTTGATAAAAAATAATTTTTTTTTTATTCAAATTAAAATGAGAATTGCCGCAGAAATTCAAAGCTCAAGATAATAAAATGAGAAAAATACCTGGGTTTTTTTAGCTCAATACGTTAACCCAAATAGCGCTAAATGAAACAATGTATATTGTCCCCTACTTGACGTTGTATCCCGCTACCGCGACCCACAACTTCAAGTGGTAGAAAATTGTCAACATCTGTATAATTGGGGACCAAACATTTGCAAATCTTGATGTTTAAACTCTTATTTTACTCCCAAAAACTATGATTTATTTGATCTGCTGATAAAACGGATTAAAAACGACTCTAGTCTTGTTTGGCGTGCTAAGGGTTAATCAGCTAAGGGTTAATGACGCGACTAGTATTGCATATTTTGATAACTCAGATCATGTACAGTTAATAACCTAGAGTCCATATTGTTATTAGAAAAACAGCCAAAAGGCATCTATAAGCTACACCTGGGGGTTTAGAACAAACATTTTCATGGAACTGTTTTATTAATAACGATATATATTTTTTACATTTTTCACCCACTTCAAGTCATCTTCATCCACTACGAGTCGAGAATTGCGACAGCAATTCTCGACTTTTAGTGGGTGAAGATGACAATGGTAAATTCAGGCTTGAAAGAGTTAAACAAGTCTTAGCACACTATTTGGTATTATTATGCATAGAATCGATACGGCGATCACCTTCCTGCAAGTTGACACAACCTATAACACCTGTAATGGATTAGTTAGCAGTATTTGATTCGCGTCTGGCGTAACGTGAAATGTGAAACTGACCTAAATTAGCCTTGATGACGTCACGTCCGGTGTGGCCCTTAACTGTCACACCCAGTCCTTGATCACGTGTGGTGACGTCATGTTTATCGTAGTATAAGATTCACAGTGACACACACACCAAGTATGCAAACCGTTTACAGAAGTGAAAAATGTCTTATATATGTGAAAATCGTATGCAATATGACCTAATTTAACAAATCCAATTAATTTTCAGTCACTTCAAGTTATGGTTCGTAGTAGCATTGTTTGTTAGCTGTGATCGAATTATTGTTAGAGCTTTTCATTATAAGGGCTAGTAAAATGTGAGGACGGGTATTCAATGTTTATACGACCTACTGCTGTAATATCTTCAGCCGTCACATTACGTTTGGGAATTATTTTGTTGATGATGTGTTCCTAAGGTGTGCAATAATCCCCATTTCATTCCAACTAGTCGCACACATTGCCATCTCTGTCCTACCAGGTACTCATTTACACCTGAGTCAAGCGAAGCATGTGATGGTAAAGTGTCTTGCCCAAGGACACAACATCGAAATAATGTCCCAATATTGAGAGGGGAGAAACGTGATATTTCTCTGAAAATCCTGCACCAAGCGGGATTCGAAACCGCACGGCAGGCAGTGACATTGGCAAAGCTCCGCGCTCTAGCCATTGCGCCACGTCCCTCGTTTTCAAGCATATTTCAAACCACTGAATTCAACTTGAATTGCTAAAATGTGTTATCGTAGATGCTTAGTTAATCTAATAATCACACTTTGAACATGTATATTTTTTCATAGATATAATTATTTTTCACCATTTGGAGCTGGAAATTGCGTTAGCAATTCCGGATTCAAATGATTGATAAAAGTCTGAACAAATCGGCCGCATCAGGGTTAAAGATTCAAACATACACAATTGTTCGTATGATTCGGTTAGCTTATTCATATAACAGTGGTCACGCATATAGGCCTACAATAAATCAATTTTGTTCAAAGCTGTTACAGTCTTTTATATATTATTGTATTTGCTAAATGTACTCGAATCCAGTGGTTTTTTTACAAAAAATCTCACAGTGGAATAAATATGAGGAAAACCGACTAAAACACAACTGTGACTATGGCCGCATGACAAGAATGGTTCACACCGTTCACCTTTACAAGTCTTTCTTTGATGGATGGAGAGGATCAACCTGAATGATTTGGTGAGTGAGTGAGTGAGTGAGTGAGTGAGTGAGTGAGTGAGTGAGTGAGTGAGTGAGTGAGTGAGTGAGTGAGTGAGTGAGTGAGTGAGTGAGTGAGTGAGTGAGTGAGTGAGTGAGTGAGTGAGTGAGTGAGTGAGTGAGTGAGTGAGTGAGTGAGTGAGTGAGTGAGTGAGTGAGTGAGTGAGTGAGTGAGTGAGTGAGTGAGTGAGTGAGTGAGTGAGTGAGTGAGTGTACAATAACAGCTGATTCTGAGTGAAAGGAGATTTGTATAATTAGAGCTCAATCTGCTGTGAATAATGTGGAATCACTCAATGAAAAACATTTGACTGTATAATAAATCTGGACATCATTTGCATAACGAGACAATAATAACAAGTCATCAACCTGATTATGTATCCAGAGACCCCTGAAAACAATTCAAGACATGTTGACAAATGTTGTACCATCTTTTCAGGTAACTTCTCGAATACTTTTCGGCACAAAAGCTCTTTTAAGTGACATTGTAATACGATAAAAACGTTGTAGTCAATTGATGAGATGAAATGATGTACAGATGACGATGTGAGGGTGGGGGTGATAGGGCATGGTGGGTTATTGAGAGCGTTTTCCTTCGTTCTCTCGCTAAGGGGTTCTGGGCATGTCTAGGGGATCTACCCCCAGACATGCCCAGACGGCCGGAGACTTGCTGCTGTACTAAGACAGATGGAGGGAGATTTATTGATTGACGTGTCAGTGATCCCTGATGAGATCCAAATGAAACCACACCTTTGGCGTCCAGGATTGCACAGTGACGTCCTACAAATGTCGTACTTCACTACCCAGTGTGGTAGTAGTTTGCGAACAAAAATACACATAGTCTCTATTATGTTCTAATGTTGAATGTTGAAATGGAATTCATGGAGTGAAAAATTGTATTTCTCAAATGGTACTTCACAAAGGGTATTTTACAAATGTATTTCACAAATGCTGTTTCACAAATAGTACTTCACAAATAGTACTTCACAAATGGTAATTCACAAATGGTAACACAAATATGGTGTTTTACAAGCGGTGTTTCACAAATACAATTTCCCAAATGGTATTTTATAAATGGTATTTCACAAATGGTATTTGACAAATGGGATTTCACAAATGGCATTTTAGAAATGGTATTTCACAAATTGTATTTTTCAAGTGGTATTTCACAATAGTATGTATTTTATACAATTGTGTTATATTTATTCACCTTATGGTTAGAATTGGGTCAGCATACCACACTTCAAGGCGGGGAATAAATATCTGGATACCAGGAAGGTTAAATCGGGATTAAATAGCGGGATACCATGGAAGCCAGGAAGGTTAAAGGGTCAATCGGCTGACATGTTGTGCTCCGTGACTGGAATTCAAACACTTGACCTTCCGCTCGGCAGTCGATCATTCTACTATTGATCTCTTAGCTTCCACCAAACACTCTGCTAGATTAGAATGCATCACCATCAAACAGAACATGTTAAAGAAATGTTGATATAACGTTGGCTCAGCGTCGTAGACGATAGGCCAACGATAATTCAACATTGGTTCGACATCTCGCGTCTGATGAGACTGAGATCTGGTTAATCCTAGGAAACAAGTACATTGATTCAATACTGATTAATTATTGGCGCACAATGTGCGACGCAGGCCCAACATTGATTCAATGCTGGGTAAATATTGTCAACTATCCCTTGTGGGTTTTTTAGAGTCTATCATTATCAGGTGTGACACGGTTGTCGTTGACCTTAGTTGGATCAAATTTAATCAAATATCATGGTAGCAAAACAGGCAGGAATTAGCATTATATAACACAATGATATAACCCTATCTAGTGGCATAAATCGATGAGAATGCTGATTTTGCTATTACCATCTGTATTAGCATACATGACGCTGTAGACTGTTGTTGTAAAATAATCTGTTTGACCAGTTCTTCAAAGCTATTCGAAAAATGAGATTTTCTGTACAATGGCCTCACCAGAAAGTGACCTCCCTGATAGTACACGCAGCCGATAGTACACACAGCAAACACAAGACGTTGCTGAGCATCTATACCACACCCCCCCCCCCCCAGATTTGAGTCCCCATTACCTGTAATCGTCAGCTGTCGTTAGTCAGGTGAAACCTATAAACACTGAAAAATCTCCCTCCGATCACCTCCTGTTTGTAATGGCCACCTTAGCTCTACGATCAAAATGGACGAGATGACCTCAATTTACCTCAAGTGAAATCCCTTACGTACTTACGTTAATGGGCTCCTTTTCTATTCGCTTCCGATAAAACAGCGCTGTGGAAACTACTACCGGAAATGAGAGACACATAGAGCTCTATGAATCCCAGCAATGATAGTTTAATGCTTGGCCAGTGTCGCAGACGGTAGACCAACATTTAGCCAACATAGGTCCAATGTCTTAGCGTAGCTGATTTGATAGAGGATTGACACAACCCGGCAAACACGGGAACGCTGCGACATTGGACAAACACCGCTGCCTTTCACGCCATAGTTCCGGGTTCGGTTCTCGGTCTCGGCGGTTTGAAAGAAACAAAAAATGTTTCTTCCTCATCCACGTGTGAAAGTCAGTATTGTGGGGAGCCTCCGTGACCGAGAAGTAGCGTGCCAGGGCTCGAATTTCGAATCCTGTGTCTGGAGGACAGTGTCATCTCAATCATCTCACCATCCTCAGGAGGTTCTCCTGGCCCAGTTTAGCCTATATGTGCACAAACTAGGTGGCCTAAAGCCCGATTGGTTTCATTTCATTTGGACCAACATTAAGGTAACATTCAGTCAGCATCACCTGTTCTGTACGCGCATTATGATTGTTGCGTCTATGACAGGCTATTGTAAAATGAAATGTAACTGGCGATGTAATATCCAACACCGTAATTCAGCTGCCAGATAACAACACCCAGTATATATTAGGAGTGATCATCGAATTAAGACTAAGATAGGTGAGGGCTTTTTCTCTGTGGTGGTATAGACCACGGACTACAGATAGTAATGGTAGTCTCTGGTATAGACATTAGGGAACTATCTTTCTTATGGAACTCAACCGAGGGCGCATGTTGTAATATAATATTTACCTGTTACATGCTCAATCACTTAATTTGGAAAGTGTATATGTATTTACAAATATGAATGGTTTTCGTCACTCATCCCTATACCCAAAAAATAGATATTCAAATGAAGCAGAAATAGCCAACTAAGACATGTATGCTAATTTCAACATATGCTAAGAACAACTCAATACGTTAACCCTAATAGCGCTAAATTAAACAATTTATATTGTCACCTACTTGACGTTGTATCCCGCTACCGCGACCCACAACTTCAAGTGGCTGAAAATTGTCAATATCTGTATAATTGGGGACCAAACATTTGCAAATCTTGATGTTTAAACTCTCAGTTTACTCCCAATAATAGTGATTTATTTGATCTGCTGATAAAACAGATTAAAAACGACTCTAGTCTCGTTTGGCGGGCTAAGGGTTAATAAGACGGAACATGACGCGACTAGTATTTCATATTTTGATACCTCAGATCATGTACAGTTAATAACCTAGAGTCCATATTGTTATGAGAAAAACAGCCAAAAGGTATCTAGAAGCTACACCTTGGGGTTTAGAACAAACATTTTTATGGAACTGTTTTATTAATAACGATATATATTTTTTACATTTTTCACCCACTTCAAGTCATCTTCATCCACTACAAGCCAATTCTCGACTTTTAGTGGGTGAAGATGACAATGGTAAATTCAGGCTTGAAAGAGTTAAACAAATCTTAGCACACTATTTGGTATTATTATGCATAGAATCGATACGGCGATCACCTTCCTGCAAGTTGACACACCCTATAACACCTGTAATGGATTAGTTAGCAGTATTTGATTCGCGTCTGGCGTAACGTGAAATGTAAAACTGACCTTAATTAGCCTTGATGACGTCACGTCCGGTGTGGCCCTTAACTGTCACACCCAGTCCTTGATCACGTGTGGTGACGTCATGTTTATCGTAGTATCAGATTCACTGTGACACACATACCAAGTATGCAAACCGTTTACAGAAGTGAAAAATGTCTTATATATGTGAAAATCGTATGCAATATGACCTAATTTAACAAATCCAATTAATTTTCAGGCACTTCAAGGTATGGTTCGTAGTAGCATTGTTTGTTAGCTGTGATCGAATTATTGTTAGAGCTTTTCATTATAAGGGCTAGTAAAATGTGAGGACGGGTATGCAATGTTTATACGACCTACTGCTGTAATATCTTCAGCCGTCACATTACGTTTGGGAATTATTTTGTTGATGATGTGTTCCTAAGGTGTGCAATAATCCCCATTCCATTCCAACTAGTCGCACACATTGCCATCTCTGTCCTACCAGGTACTCATTTACACCTGAGTCAAGCGAAGCATGTGATGGTAAAGTGTCTTGCCCAAGGACACAACATCGAAATAATGTCCCAATATTGAGAGGGGAGAAACGTGATATTTCTCTGAAAATCCTGCGCCAAGTGGGATTCGAAACCGCACGGCAGGCAGTGACATTGGCAAAGCTCCGCGCTCTAGCCATTGCGCCACGTCCCTCGTTTTCAAGCATATTTCAAACCACTGAATTCAACTTGTATTGCTAAAATGTGTTATCGTAGATGCTTAGTTAATCTAATAATCACACTTTGAAGATGTATATTTTTTCATAGATATAATTATTTTTCACCATTTGGAGCTGGAAATTGCGTTAGCAATTCCAGATTCAAATGATTGAAAAAAGTCTGAACAAATCGGCCGCATCAGGGTTAAAGATACAAACATAGACAATTGTTCGTATGATTCGGTTAGCTTATTCATATAACAGTGGTCACGCATATAGGCCTACAATAAAACAATTTTGTTCAAAGCTGTTACAGTCTTTTATATATTATTGTATTTGCTAAATGTACTCGAATCCAGTGGGTTTTTACAAAAAATCTCACAGTGGAATAAATATAAAGAAAACCGACTAAAACACAACTGTGACTATGGCCGCATGACAAAAATGGTTCACACCGTTCACCTTTACATGTCTTTCTTTGATGGATGAAGAGGATCAACCTGAATGATTTAGTGATGGAGTGTGTGATATATTGTCATCTCTTGTCATCTGAGTGAGTGAGTGAGTGAGTGAGTGAGTGAGTGAGTGAGTGAGTGAGTGAGTGAGTGAGTGAGTGAGTGAGTGAGTCAGTGAGTCAGTGAGTCAGTGAGTCAGTGAGTCAGTGAGTGAAATTTAAGAAAACCATGTTTAATAGTATATTTCTGTAGAATAAATAGATTTTATTCATGGAGTCTTTTGCACACGCATGAACCTGTTGTCCTAAACTATCTGCAGAAAATAAAAAATAAATTAAATTAAAAAAAATGCATTTTGCGACATATTTACAATATACATAATAGCTCTTCGAGGTAGGATGCTACAGCAAAATTAAATTATTTTGTACTATTTTATCTCCATAAATATACAAAAACACAAATAGAAAAACACAAATCCACCAATATTGTATTAAGTGGATCAACATTGTGATCACATTTTAGCTAATATATTCTCTAAAAATTGGGTAGGTGTACAAAAATGTCTAATTCTCGGCCCCATTTTCGGCAGTGTCATCAACCTGATTATGTATCCAGAGACCCCTCAAAACAATTCAAGACATGTTGACAAATGTTGTACCGTCTTTTCAGGTAACTTCTCAAATACATTTCGGCACAAAAGCTCTTTTAAGTGACATTGTAATACGATAAAAACGTTGTAGTCAATTGATGAGATGAAATGATGTACAGATGATGATGTGAGCGTGGGGGTGATAGGACATAGTGGGTTATTGAGAGCGTTTTCCTTCACTCGCCCGATAAGGGGTTCTGGGCATGTCCAGGAGATCTACCCCCAGACATGCCGGAGACTTGCTGCTGTACTAAAACAGATGGAGGGAGATTTATTGACTGACGTGTCAGTTATCCCTGATGAGATACAAATGAGATCACACATTTGGCGTCCAGAATTGCACAGTGACGTCACAATAATGTCGTGCTTCATTACCCTGTGTGGTGGTAGTTAGCAAACAAAGATACACATAGTCTCTACTATACTTTTATATCACATGTATACATCAGGTGGCAAGTTGAAATGAAATTCATGGAGTGACAAATTGTATTTCACAAAATGTATTTCTCAAATGGTACTTCACAAAGGGTATTTTACAAACGGCATTTCACAAATGGTGTTTCACAAATGGTATTTCACAAATGGTATTTCAAATATGGTGTTTTACAAACGGTGTATGACACAAATGGTATTTCACAAATTATGTTTCACAAATGGTGTTTCACAAATGGTATTTCAAATATGGTGTTTTACAAACGGTGTATGACACAAATGGTATTTCACAAATGGTGTTTCACAAATGGTGTTTCACAAATGGTATTTCAAATATGGTGTTTTACAAACGGTGTATGACACAAATGGTATTTCACAAATGGTGTTTCACAAATGGTGTTTCACAAATGGTATTTCAAATATGGTGTTTTACAAGCGGTGTATGACACAAATGGTATGTCACAAATAGTATTTTAAAAATAGTATTTCACAAATGGCATTTTACAAATAGCATTTCGAAATACATTGATTACATTTCAGATATTACACATGTTAATCCTTTTAAGCCTGAATTTACCATTGTCATTTTCATCCACTACAAGCCGGGAATTGCTGTCGCAATTCTCGACTTGTAGTGGATGAAGATGACCTGAAGGGGATGACAAATGAAAAAAATATATTGCTATTATTAAAACAGTTCCATTGAAATTTTTAAAACCGTAGGTGTGGGAAATTAGGTAATTATTCAGAGATGCGAAATGATGCTTTGATGCATCGTGAGGATTGAAAGGGTTAAATGTTGTATTTTATACAATTGTGTTATATTTTTTCACCTCGGGATGAGAATTGGGTTAATAATTCACATCTCAAATAGGGAATAAATATCTAAATGCCTGGAAGGTCACCCCTTAAAGAGCTGAATTATGTTTAAATTAACCATGGAAACCAAAGGGGTTTTTCAATTTGAGATCATATATGTCTTAATTAGATTTTTCCGATTCATTTGAATACCCATGTTATGGGTCTACTACCATTATAATCATTTGTATTCTTAAGATGCAGGGATCGACTTTAGACGTCAGAATCTGACGTCTACAGACGTCAGATTCTGACTTCTAAAGTCGATCTTCGCGCTGTAAGGGGTAGAGGGTCAATCGGCTGACATGTTGTGCTCCGTGACTGGGATTCAAACACTTGACCTACCGCTCGGCAGTCGATCATTCTACTATTGATCTCTTAGCCTCCACCAAACACTCTGCTAGATTAGAATGCATCACCATCAAACAGAACATGTTAAAGAAATGTTGATATAACGTTGGCTCAGCGTCGTAGACGATAGGCCAACGATATATCAACATTGGTTCGACATCTCGCGTCTGATGAGACTGAGATCTGGTTAATCCTAGGAAACAAGTACATTGATTCAATACTGATTAATTATTGGCGCACAATGTGCGACGCAGGCCCAACATTGATTCAATGCTGGTTAAATATTGTCAACTATCCCTTGTGGGTTTTTCAGAGTCTATCATTATCAGGTGTGACACGGTTGTCGTTTACCTTAGTTGGATCAAATTTAATCAAATATCATGGTAGCAAAACAGGCAGGAATTAGCACAATGATATAACCCTATCTAGTGGCATAAATCGATGAAAATGCTGATTTTGCTATTACCATCTGTATTAGCATACATAACGCTGTAGACTGTTGTTGTAAGATAATCTGTTTGACCAGTTCTTCAAAGCTATTCGAAAAATGAGATTTTCTGTATAATGACCTCACCAGAAAGTGACCTCCCTGATAGTACACGCAGCCGATAGTACACGCAGCAATCACAAGACGTTGCTGAGCATCTATACCACCCCCCCCCCCCCCCGATTTGAGTCCCTATTACCTGTAATCGTCAGCTGTCGTTAGTCAGGTGAAACCAATAAACACTGTAAAATCTTCCTCCGATCATCTCCTGTTTGTAATGGCCACCTGAGCTCTACAATCAAAATGGCCGAGATGACCTCAATTTATCTCAAGTGAAATCCCTTACGGACTCCTTAATGGGCTCCTTTTCTATTCGCTTCCGATAAAACAGCGCTGTGGAAACTACTACCGGAAATGAATCCCAGCAATGGTAGTTTAATGCTTGGCCAGTGTCGCAGACGGTAAACCAACATTTGGTCAACATAGGTTCAATGTCTTAGCGTAGCTGATTTGATATAAGATCGACACAACCCGGCAAACACGAGACGTTGAACCAATGTCGCCTTAATGTTAAGGCGACATTGTTTCAACGTCTCGTGTTTGCCGGGAACGCTGCGACATTGGACAAACATGGGCGGGGGCCCTAGAGTAGTGGTTAGCACCGCTGCCTTTCACGCCATAGTTCCGGGTTCGGTTCCCGGTCTCGGCGGTTTGAAAGAAACAAAAAATGTTTCTTCCCCATCCACGTGTGAAAGTCAGTATTGTGGGGAGACTCCGTGACCGAGCGGTAGCGTGCTCGGCCTCAGACCGCCAGGGCTCAAATTTCGAATCCTGTGTCTGGAGGACAGTGTCATCTCAATCATGTCACCATCCTCAGGAGGTTCTCCTGGCCCAGTTTAGCCTATATGTGCACAAACTAGGTGGCCTAAAGCCCGATTCGTTTCATTTCATTTGGACCAACATTAAGGTAACATTCAGTCAACATCACCTGTTCTGTACGCGCATCATGATTGTTGCGTCTATGACATGCTATTTGAAAATGAAATGTAACTGGCGATGTAATATCCAACACACTGATTCAGCTGCAGGTAACAAAACCCAGTATATATTGGGAGTGATCATCGAATTAAGACTAAGATAGGTGAGGGCTGTTTCTCTGTGGTGGTATAGACCACAGACTACAAAACATGCTAGTCTCTGGTATAGACATCACGAAACTGTCTTTCTTATGGAACTCAACCGAGGGCGCATGTTGTAATATAATCTTTACCTGGAAGTGTTACATGTTCAATCACTTAATTTGGAAAGTGTATATGTGTATACAAATATGAATAGTTTTCGTCACTCACCCCTAGACCCAAAACATAGGTATTCAAGCAGAAATAGCCAACTAAGATATTTATGCTGATTTCAAATTTCATAGTTTATACAAAACCATTTCAGCCTTCATAAAAATAAGGGTTTTTTATTCAAATTAAAATGATAATTGCCGCAGAAATTCAAAACTCAAGGTAGTAACTCAAGGTAGTAGCGCTAAATTAAACAATTTATATTGTCACCTACTTGACGTTGTATCCCGCTACCGCGACCCACAACTTCAAGTGGCTGAAAATTGTCAATATCTGTTTAATTGGAGACCAAACATTTGCAAATCTTGATGTTTAAACTCTCATTTTACTCCCAATAACAGTGATTTATTTGATCGGCTGATAAAACGGATTAAAAACGACTCTAGTCTCGTTTGGCGAGCTAAGGGTTAATAAGACGGAACATGACGCGACTAGTATTTCATATTCTGATACCTCAGATCATGCACATTTAATAACCTAGAGTCCATAGTGTTATTAGAAAAACAGCCAAAAGGCATCTAGAAGCTTCCATCGCATGGAATGTGTAAGTAATCAGATACTTTTGTTTGTCCATGTTTCATTAACCCCTAATCCTTAACCCTTTTACCCCAGCATCTTTGAAAAAAAATCTACACCTTGGGGTTTAGAACAAACATTTTCCTGGAACTGTTTTATTAATAACGATATATATATTTTTATATTGCCACCTACTTCAAGTCATCTTCATTCACTACAAGTCTTGAATTGCGACACCAATTCGAAGCTTGTAGTGGATGAAGATTACAATGGTAAATTCGGGCTTGAAAGAGTTAAGCAAGTCTTGGCACACTATTTGGTATTATTATGCTTACAATCGATACGCCGATTACATGCCTGTAAGTTGACACAACCTATATAACACCTGTAATGGATTAGTTAACAGCATTTGATTCACGTCTGGCTTAACGTGAAATGTGAAACTGACCCTAATGATCCTTGATGACGTCACGTCCGGGGGGGCCCTTAACTGTCACACCCAGTCTTTGATCACATGTGGTGACGTCATGTTTATCGTAGTATCCAATACATTGTACACACACGCGTATTTATAATTGTCTTTTTTGCAATCCTTGGCCCAGAAAATGTATGTTTAGACACCAAGATTATTTTTCCTACGTGGATTAAAGACTGAGATATTAAAACATGTATATTCTGGCGGCCATATTTAAAAATGGCTACCATTAAGGTCAAAGGTCAAATTTACGTATTTGTTATTGGCTTTTGTGTAATACTTGGTCCTGAAAATGTATATTTAGATTATTTGTCCAAGTGATTCAGAAACTGAGATATTGAGACATGTATATTCTGGCGGCCATTTTTAAAAATGGCCGCCATTAAGGTCAAGGGTCAAATTTGGAATGGCCCTATGGCTAAAATTTACCGTCATAGTTCTGCCAGCATGCAAAATGTCATGCTTTTATCATTTAATGCAGTATGGAAGATTTAATAATCACGTGTTGAATCGTGACTGCAGGATAAAACTTATGTAATATTGATGTGAAAATAATAACCTAAATAACTGGATTTGCATGTTTAATTTGTTCATTTTGCTAATCAGTTGTAATTTGCATGATATTCAAATTAATTAAGTCCAATCATTTAGTGACAACGTTTTATTATTGTTAATTAACTATGACGAATAATTTGCTGATGGAAATCTAATCACCCTTATTAAAATGAATAAGACATGAAATTAATAACATTGCCATGCCGTTGATGAATCAACTTTTTGCACAAGTATGGACCTCGACCCAGATGATGGCCAATGGGCATTTGCAATTTAACCTTTTCAAGCCTGAGTTTACCATTGTCATTTTCATCCACTACAAGCCGCGAATTGCTGTCGCAATTCTCGACTTGTAGTGGATGGAGATGACTTAACCCTTCACCCGCCGGTGTCGCATATAATCTGATTTTCATTTTTTATTATCACATTAAGTACCACATTTTAAACATATTAAAAAAAAATCAATTAGCAATATTTGAGAACAGTTGACCTCCACTTTGTCAAATCTGAATAATTTTCACTCGCTTGAAATTGTGGATCGAGTCAGCGAGACACAATTTCAAGTGGGTAAAAATTTAAATTGAATAATTTGGCGGTTAAAGGATTAAAGTTGGTTCAAACGAACAAATATACTGCTATTTTTAAAACAGTTCCATGAATTTTTTTGTTTAAAAACCACCAGGTTGCAGGAAATTAAGCCATTCTTCAGAGATGTGAAATGATGCTTTAATGCATCGTGAGGGTTTAAAGGGTTAAAAAACCTAAGTAAGTTCAGCACGGGGACCAGCGACATGAGGAGAAATCTCTCAACATACAAAGACAGGTGTTCCAGTCTTCCTCGACATCTATCCAGTTGTAACTTGCAACAACTTCTCGTAAGTAGGGCAGGGGCCCTAGGGTAGTGGTTAGCACTGCTGCCTTTCACGCTAGAGTTCGGGGTTCGGTTCCCTATCTCGGCGGTTTCAAATAAACAAAAATGTTTCTACTCCATCCACGTGTAAAACTCAGTATTGTGGGGAGCCTCTGTGACCGAGAGGTAGCGTGCTCGGCCTCAGACCGCCAGGGCTCGAATTTTGAATCCTGTGTCTGGAGGACAGTGTCATCTCACCATCATCAGGAGGTTCTCCTGGCCCAGTTTAGCCTATATGTGCACAAAGGTAGCCTAAAGCCCGATTCATTTCATTTCTGAACATGCAAAGACAGGTGTTCGAGTCTTCCTCACCAACTCACGAGTTGTAACTTGCCACAACTCCTCGTGAGACAAACTGGGACAGTGCGTCAGGGGCTTAACCATTACTGCGCGGGGATCGACTTTAGACGTCAGAATCTGACGTCTGTAGATGTCAGGTTCTGACGACTAAAGTGGATCCCCGCACTGTATGAGTAAAAATATATCTAATACCCGTAGACCCATAACACAGGTATTCAAATGAATCGGAAATAGCTAACTAAGACAGTTAAGATGATATCAAATTGAAAAAACACTTTGGCCTCCAAGGTTTTCACAAAAAAAATCAGCGCTTTAACCCTATAACCGCCAAATTATTCAAAGGGAATTTTCACCCACTTGAGGTTGTGTCTCGCTGACGTGATCCACAACTTCAAGTGAGTGAACATTATTCAGATTTGACAAAATGGAGGTCAACTGTTTTTAAATATTGCTGATTGATGTCACTTTTTGTCTTTAACATGTTTAAAAGATGGTACTTAATGTGCTAATAAAAACATGAAAACCGGAATATATGCGGCACCGGCGGTTAAAGGGTTAAGGATTAGGCCACACAAAGCTCCACTACGTGAATCTACAACGCGCCCTGTAATCACGCTACGAGATGTGATGATCGTCACGTAGTTTCTAACAATGGTCACTGCCAGAAATACATCAGGGTGCTTTGCACATCCTGGTTGAAGTCGATCCGCTTCAATCAGGAAATGAGGGGAAATGTCACAGCATGAAGGTGGGTGAACATCACCACTTTAAGGTAATGGAGGCGCAGTGAATCAGATCAGTCTGTTAACTTAACTCCTGAGGTACCTCCTGTGCCTGTCATGCCTGTCAGTTCTGGACTCGATCTCCGCTGTAGATGTTTTTTTTCAAGAAATGTTTTTCCTCCTCGACGTAACTATGCGAACGCATTGGTTGCGGTGCCACCGAATTAAATTGAGAGAAGTAAACATCATAACTTTAATGTTTAATATTATGTGCAGGTTACTATACTTTCCTATCACAATGCCGACGTCTTTTTTCAACCTTATGAGCAACTTCATTTAATGGCCATTAACACAATTTCTGGCACGCTTTTCTCGGCATCACGAAATGACCCTTAACTGTGTGAAGCCTCGCAGCGCTTCGCTCCTTAATCACTAAATCTAGGCTTGATTTGTGATCCAACTTTGTAGACAGAAAGAAACATAGAACTAGAACAAGATAAAAGCCTAAGTGATTTACAAAGACCGTGTTCACTAGAGATTTGAACCCAATAAATATATCACGCAACAAATTGTGTAAAATTAAACCCTAGCAAATTTCAATTATAGTAAAACAAGTCGTATTCTCTTTTCTGAAGAAGTGTATCCCTTCTTCTGACGAGTTGTCAGTTGTTATTTTATCATTCATTTAGGCTGGATTTACTAAAACAATTTCAAGCTTAATTGACTAAAAAGTGATATAAAAATGTAAAATATCATTGTTTAAATCTTCCAAGCTTCTCATGCTAACAGTTTCAGAAGCAACATAAATCAGTCCAGTTCATAGCTACATGTATTCCTACATGCATATTGTATAAAATAAGTAATATCGTATATGATAGTTCAAAATATTGCAAACCAAATTGTTTGTTATAGAGCCAACTGATTAAAGTTAATTTACTCGAAGTGTAGTGATGAAATAAACTACAAGACATCAAACATGTGCGGGAATTGTATTAGATGTCAGAATCTGAAATATACGTACGTCAGAATCTGGTTTATATAAACATATGTCAGCACATATATACATATGTGTAGCGCATATGTCAGCACTCTAAGGCTTGAAGTGTCGTGTTTAATTTCTCAGCAAACACGAGACTATGGACCAATGTTGTTTCAATGTTGGGCCCGCTTCGAAAACGGTGTGCTAACATTAAAACAACATTGGGTGAACGTCTCGTGTTTGCTGGGTTGATCGGTGTGTTAAAATTATGTTGTACAAAAACAGCTAGGAGTAATATTGTAGTGTATTATAGCAAACTAGGCATGAATAGGCCTACAACAGAAAAGTACAAAAACAATTTCCGCCTACTTCTTGTGGCCTTGTTAAAAACAATCCCAGTGGGTCAAAACGGCCGGGCACTTTAATTTTTTGAAATTTTACACGTGAAAATCTGCGTTTTCAACATGGCGTTGACTGAGAACGATCTCGACCCAAGATCCGAAGAAATGACCCGGATTTCTTAATGAAGTTGAAACAGATGAGCGGAGCTTGTGATCATGGAGCTGAAATGTCACAGATTCTAATCAACCTATTTGCGACCTGGTTAAGCCAGGCCAAGTCTTGGATCTGACCGTCCGAAAAATATCTCGCGTTTATGAGTGAGCTCAATCTGTGCCTGAAACCTTTTTTTAAGTTCTGTTTCAGCCACGTTAAAATAGTGCTACTCTTTCTCTCACTCCCCTTCCCCATACGTCTTTGTATTGGCTAGCTCGGTGACAACAATGTAGGTCAAGGTTGTTGAGTTTCACATAATATGACAATATTTACATGTTTTAAACAATTTTTAAATCTCTTTGAGAATTAAAAATATTTGTGTTTATAAAAACCAAAGTGTGATATGCCATATTGGAATAGATACGATTATTTAAATGAATGTACAATGTTACATCCACTGTTGTGTGAAAATTGTAAAATGACATGGATCCTCTTCAAATATCATACTTGTACTACTTCTAAAAAATGTGCTTCCGTTTTTAATTTTTCAAACAATAACGACGTAGATTACGCTACAATTCTGCAAATAGTAGTAAAATGTAACTCAGTGCAAATGTTGCTCCTATGGCTATGTTTTTTTCGCTTCTATGGTTAAGCTAGCGCGCAATTGGACTACCTGGGCCTTCTGACAATATATGGATCGCTCAACACCCTGCCATCTTTTTGCTCAGCTGCTTTTAGCTTAGATCGGTGTATACATTTTGTAGAAAACGCAAATACCGACCCAGGCAGTGTTTCGTATTGTTTTAGATAAGTTGGCTATACATGTTATATGTATCATTGTAGGTAGCATGACCTATCAATAAATATAAAGACAACTGCAGCTGGATAAGACTCTGGAACTAGAGTCTAGTCTATCATGGTAGGCCTATCTATGGCATAGGTAGTACAGCCTACACGTCACCTTCACGTTACATTGCTTTATATATAGCATATAGGCTATCATTACAATCATGAACCCCTACTTTAGTTCATAATAATTTCCGCTCGCTTTCTAGGCATGCCTATTCTATATATATTCACCCCTAGCAATACCTAATAACCCCTGTCAATACTTTTCTGCCTATTTGAAAAGATTAAAATCACCCCTTACAAATGCCAGAATGACCAGGTTTCTAGAAACCCAAGAGAAACAATATATTGCAATAGCACATTGGCCCAATGCTGGCTGAATGTTTATGACCCAACATTGGGTGAATGTCCCATGCTCACCGTAAAGACTCTCGTTCTGAGGAGGATGTCACCGGGGTTTCTTAGGTGATCTAATAATTCTCAGCCGGTAATTCTGTCTGAGAGAAATCAGCATCACATCTTCGTGGCAGATGTGACTTATTCAGACTGGTAGTGCAGAGACTGTGACTGTGACTTTTAAGTCTTTGTCACAATATGACAATATTTACATATTTTAAACAACTTTTAAATCTCTTTGTGAATTAAAAATACTTGTATTTATAAAAACCAAAGTGTGATATGTCATATAGGAATAGATAAGACTATTTAAATGAATTTTCAATATTACATCCACTGTTGTGTAAAAATGGTACAATAACATGAATTTATTTAATTTCCAAGTTTCGTTTTTTTCCATGTCCATCAAATCACATGAATACGAGAACACAAACAAAAACGTCGTAGACAGAAGGCCAACATGATGTGGCCTGATTGGACAGTAAATCAGGAAGTTATATTCAGGTAAAATAATATTTATGTGGGCCTCGCTGTGTTTTTTAACAGGGTCCAGTACTGATATGTATCTAGCACTTGCTAAAAAGTATCGAGTTTAACTCGAGCTAAAATAGCTAGGCATGGCTGGCCGTGTATATGACTTAACATGTCAGCCCATATGTCGCGCATATTACAAGACAGGTGAGGCGACAAATTGCAGACAATGGGACGAGACTGCCTCTGCTAAGAAAATAAAACATTTACCCAGCTTGAGGAGATGACATTTATTTTATGTCAATACATTGTTAGAATACCTTGTGCCCTACAGCACGCCGAGGTATTTATATTGAACAGTTTTGTTTTATATAAACTTCATGCAATGTAAGATATTTTGCTTTAGGAATGCTGACTGTGATATGCCATGTAGAAGACGACATATAATTTATTTTGTACTTCATCAGCACATTCCAAAAAAAAGGTATGAACAACACCAACTATAAAAATATATAGCCGAATAATTCATCTTAATTTGGTAGATCAAATGATATACGGATATATTTATTTATATTTTAAGTGTTCTAAATTCAGCCCAAACCATCCTGCTATTTAGTTTCATTTTCATTGACCTTGAGATGTGAATTGCTGCTGTAAATCCACTTCAAGTAGAAATGGTGCGATTTTATAAAATACCAAAGTATAATATCACAAATTTAAGCTAATGATATCAGTATTTTAATCAATTAGTTTTATTTTAAAAAGTTAAAAATGTATTATTACTTGCACTTCAAAGCGCCAAAAAAAACTTGCATTTTTGGAGTCAAAAAACTTTTTATTCAAAAATAGACGTGTCCACAGACATGGAATGATTGCAGACAAAGACATTCCTGTTCAAAGAGAAAGGACAGACAAAGCAGCATGTGACTGGTATTCGCAAACAGACTGGCCCTTTTCTTATGACATGTGATTGGTCTAGAATAACATCCCGACCAATCACCTTTCTAAGATCTGGGTCAACCCGCAGAGATCACATGTCTAGCAGGACCGTCTATTTGTATCACTTTTCTTCATGACTGCTCCTGAAACCGCGTGACTGACTTGATAAAGACATCTACAGCGACAGTCGGCAGAATGTGAAAGGCTGAAAGTAAACATTATGTCTGGCCAACAACAGGCCACAATATGTATGCCTAAAAAGTGACACTTTAGTCCCTACTGTATATATATGAACATAAACATTGTACTTTTTTTGTGAGCATATATACATCTGATTTGTGTGATGATTTTGTCTTCTGACATCTTCATAATTTGACATTCATTGTGCAGGGATATTCTACAGTTAAGTTTGAAAAACATCATGCTTCTCATCAATAATGATATTTTTGTTGATTTATATCATACTTAAATATCATACATATGAGAAGCAAAAATAATTCAGAATTGCATTGATCTGTTAATATCAACAGATCAATGCAATTCTCATTTTTCTCTTCTCATACGACTATTTTATCAGTCATAGAGGTTTTATTGACTGTTCAATGTCAGCTTTGACATCAGTTATTGATCTTGATGTTAGATATTTTTTTAAAAAATTCTTGAACGATCAAAAGTCAGCTTTGACCAATTGGACATTGAATAATCTTTATGTTTAATCACTTATAAATGTTTTATCGGCCGTTCCAATGTCAACTATGATTATTGAAAAGTTATATATATATATTTTAATGCTGTGGCAATCGATTACTATGGCCGTTGTCACTCTGTACTTGTTAGTTAGGGGCACTGTGTGTGTGTGCACATTTTCTTGGGGACGGTTCATTATTTACAACTCTCCGTCATTGTCGAGGTTACAATAAACTTGATGATATGAATACTTACCATAGACTTGTCTTTTATGGTGAACACCATTGTTGACATGGATGATTATGATTATATTGGTTCCAAATGAAAAACTACTTTAAACCTTTAAGTGTAGGACTAGTTTCAGTGAGACAAATTTATCTCAAATTTATCTGATGTATTTCTGCTTCCTATCATCTTCTTTGCCTGAACAGAGTTCATCATGTATACATATAAGCGAATGGTAGTGTAAGAAATACCGGCTTAGCAAAGTAAGTTTAGCTAACGGGCCCAAACTGGCCATAGTTAGGTAGGCGATGTTCATTTTCAATCAAATACATTAATTTAGAACCTTAATTACAGGACTATTGCATTGCAGCTCTTCCTAATAAAATAAACTTAGGTGTAGTACGCTGCACAGTAAACACAGTCCGAATTATAGACGCACACTTTCTCTGCAGGTCGTAGGCATGAAAAAATGCATGAAGTAATTGTTTAGAACCCGGGAGGTATGTGACTAAGTAATAAAAAAAAACGGCTGCAAATAACCGGGAGACCCAGGTCAGAGCGTGATGGATCGAATACCTGGATGACAGGCTGGCCATGTTTGCAGAAAAACGTCGGTTCTGAGGGGCAAAGCTCGTCAGGGTTTTCTTTGGAAATCTAATAACATACAGGCAGTAGCGGTGTGTTAGTCAGTAACCCAGGTAACTGTGTGTGACAGAGAGCATGACTTTCATCATCACAGCATCGTGACAGGTGTGACTTCTGCAGAGTGTTGCCGCCACAAGGCTTGTCTTGGTCATAAAACATCTACCCCCTACCACCCCAGAGATATCTAAAGCGTGCCCACGCCAGAAACTTGTACCACCACCACGTCGGAATTGACCTGAAGCAACATGCATTCATTTCTGTTTTGCATTTATGCCGTAAATAAGATGAAGTGATGGAGTTTGGAACAAAAAAAGGAATATCCCATCGCTCTATTTTCTTTATTAAATGCATTTGTTTAATCATGTTTTATGTCTTTAATAATTTGTTTTATCATGTATTTATTTAATAACTTTGTTTTTAATCATGTAACATACTGATTTCGATTTTTTTTATTCTTCCTTAAGAACAATGTTTTTTCTGTTTTGTTCTCGTATTATACATAGATACCGCCACATATAAATGGCCTGTGTATTAACAGACACAGTTGTTCATTGTGATATTACTTCAATTCATCGCCAAATATTAATAGGCCTACTCTTATTTTGTCAAATCGTAGTTCCATGTACTACAATGCTGCACAGATATACCTACATGATGCATGGTAGTTTTAGATATATTTGATACTGGAGTATTTAATATTTCCAAACCAACGCAAACTAATGCTGTGTTTTTATGATAAATAAATGGATGGATGAACGTATACGGATCGGGGAATAAAACGGGTGGATGAATAGTGAATATGTAGGTGGATGGGTGGATTAATGGATAAATGGATGAATGGAGAGATAAAGGAATGTGAACAGATATATAGTTATTTTATCGACGACAAGAAGTTTGGGCAGATTGATACGTCATTACAATAAACATTGTACTGTATTTGTAATAATTATGTATAAACCTAACAAATATTTGAACATGTATATGTTTCTAAATATATAGCTATATTTTAAAACAATAACAAAACAACAACAAAACATTTAGTAAAACACTTAAACATGCTAGAGACATAAGTGCCGGCTCTCTCCAGCGAATTTTCTACTGACTACAATTCTTTTTGATTTTTCATTAGATCTAAGCCTACACTTTCCTTACCAGACTTTAAGGGCTCTACAAGACACCCGTAAAAGCTTGATTTCTTCCACTTCAAAGCTGAAGTAGATGTCATCGAGTACCCGCACTCGGCGCCATCTCAACCCTCACAACGCTGTGTAGATGCACGCCATCTTTATACGATTTTTAAATAAGATTCTGCTCTGTAGTAAACATGTCTACTGATACGGACCCATCCATGCGTAATACAAAATACTCTCAAATGCAGACCGCGTAGACAAACACAACATATTGACCAATGTTAGAGTAATGCTTACCCACCATTTGCTACGCTGGGCCAACAATAAACCACCATTTGGTCCGACATGTTGTATTTGCTAGTCGTCTGAAAGAAGCATAGAAACCAGTCTCCTTTTCCTACTATGTATTTTTCTTATGTTTCTCTATCACCGCTTTTGCCCACGGACGTCTGGTTTGGTGGAAAACATCCCTTTAGCGACAAGAGTCGCTTTGATCATGTTGATGGTAGACACTGGATCAACCTACAGGATCCAGCCATCTGCAATATGTATGGTCAGGTACATACCAGCAAAAGTCTACCCAGTGTTGGTACAATAGTAGGCCAGTATCGCAGACGCTGGCCCAACATTGTACCAACACTGTTTTAACATTACGTGTTTGCTGGGGTGTAGCCTATGTTTTTAATCCTTGCATTCCAACATGCCAGCTCCGATGGATGATTTGCTCCGGTTGTGGCTCGAAAGTCAGAGATACTGGGCTGGGTTTGTGCATATACAGTGCTCCAAACTGTTCAATAGTATGGAGTGTGCAGTGTTGTCTATCGTACTTTGCACCATAAACAACCATTAAATTCAAACTTTAAATTTAAACAACGAATTTATTTGTATAAATATTCTTGAATCAATAAGAGTAGGGCATATTTTCCCGATTTCGGGCTCCCTTCTGTCGTGATATTGCCATGATTGTGCAGAAAGCGACTTAAAGCCATATTCACTCAGTCATGCCATCAAATACACAACACTGGCATCGATTTCAATTGCAAAAATGTTTATTCATGGTCTCAAAACAATTGAGACAAAAGAACAAGGCGGAAAACGTTTGATTTACAGCACCTAATTTATTCATTATTATTCATTATTCATACCATGTTCTTATACATAGAAAAGATACAAGGGATAGAATAGGGATAAAAAAAATGACGCTGGCCTAGGGAAGGCATGGAACACAGAATAGAATTACATAAGAACACTTCCCAGGTGTAGTATTTAAATATACGTAGAGTAGGCCATATATCTACGCCAATTTAAGTATACATGTTAAATCTTTATTTTAAATGTCTGTGACAGCTTTTTCGCTTCACCTGAGCAATGATCCCGCTGGCTACAGAGCGAGGTTCTAGACACAATTCTGTCACGTCAGAACACTTTACAGGTAGTGTATTTAAATATTCATGTAATGTTTATGTGACTTAACCGATATTGAGTTACTGTGTTGTGTTTGGTCAACCGACATTATAGTGCATCATATTTTAATGCGACTTGAGTTGTGAATTGTGCCAGCACTTCACCTCTCAATGGTTGAATCCAGACAAAATAACTTAGCACCTGAAAAGCTAAGCAATGGATTTATTTTTTCCTATACTTGATATGTCTCGATGCCGCGATCCACAAATACAAGATGGTATAAATTACTTGTATGTAATGTTTTAATGAAAACATAGGCTTGACTAACAAATAGGCCTATATTTAATGCACATTTTTCCTTCAGGTTTTTGTTTGAAAGACAAATAGGAAAGAGTGAAAACGGCCATAGACATACTCACCACTTGCAGAGACTATGTGTAACCTCTGTGCTTTTGTCCTAAGTTTATTTATAATACAACTGGCCTAGATCCAGTGCATACGTCTGGAAAAATGTTGGAGCAACATTTAGTCAACTGTGGACCAACTCCCCGTTTTGTTCCGGATCATGTTTGTCAGGAGGGTAGACGTATTTTTACAGCTTGTTCATCGTCTGTGATGCAGAGTGAAAGGGAATCTGTATAATTAGGGCTCATTCTGCTGTAAATCACTGATTAAACAGTTGTATTTGTATTGATTGTATAATAAATCTGGACATCATCCGCATAACGAGACCATAATAACAGGCGCAGCAGTCGAGATGTGACCATAGAGGTGGAACAAACACATAACATAGATTAAAACACACCACTACATTATTGTCTTTGTCTGAACACTACATTCTAAGCCGGGAATGGAGAGTTATTGCTGATCAAATACAGACCAATTATCATGGTAGACCTATGGTGCTATAATCAGTCAGGTCTGACGGAGCTGTTGATTATGAGGGAAATTAGTATGGTGAGAGATCATAGGGTGATGAAGTATAATATTGCAAATGTAAGATAGGGATATTAGTGTGGTGAGAGATCATAGGGTGATGAAGTATAATATTGCAAGTGTAAGATAGGGATATTAGTGTGGTGAGAGATCATAGGGTGATGAAGTATAATATTGCAAGTGTAAGATAGGGATATTAGTGTGGTGAGAGATCATAGGGTGATGAAGTATAATATTGCAAGTGTAAGATAGGGCTATTTGTGAGGGATCACAGGGTAATATGCAAATATAATATCTAAAGTTTAAGCTATGGACATTATTACGGTGGCGGATCATATGTTATCATCCAATTATAATATCGCAATTATAAGCTGAGGATATCAGTATTTTAACCTATTAATTGTCTTCGTAAAGGTTAAAATCAAATATTGCTTGCACTTCGAAGCACAAGAAAACTTTATGAATTTTTGGAGTAAAAAAAAGATTTTTTTTCAAAAGTAGACATGTTCACTGACACGTCAAAGACGTTCATGTTCAACGAGAAATAACAGACAAAGCCGCAAGTGAATGGTATCCGCAAACCGACTGGCCCTCATTTTATGACGTGCGATTGGTCTAGAAGAACATCTCGACCAATCACATGTCTAAGATCTGGGTCAACCCGCACAAGCACACGTCTAGCAGGAACATTCAAAACGTGCCCTTTCACATGTTTCATACCTGTATTTATTATTATATTTCTTATTACCGCCCCAAAACGCTCGGGGCTGACTTAATGGAGAGATCTGCAGCGACAGACAGTCTGAAAATGTGAAAGGCAAAAAGAAAACATTATCCCATCCCAACAAAGGACACAATATGTATTCCTAAAGAGTGGCACTTTGGGAGCACTTTAGTCTCTACTGTATCTAAATGAACATAAACAGTGTAGCCTTAATGTGACCATGTATCTTACCGCTTTGTGTGAGGATTTTACATCATGACATCTCCATAATTTGACATTTATTGTGTAGCGACAGCGTGTAGCGATATTATACAGTTATGTTTTAAAAACATCATGTGTCAATAGGTGCATTTTATTAAATCAACTGATCAATGCAATCTCAGCTAACACAAAACATTTTCAAAACATGTGTACAATATTGGACAGACGTCAAAGATTCTGAATTTTCTTAACATATGTTATAGATCAGTTATACAGCATTGAATGACCAAATGACAGCTTTGACATATTGGTTATTTATTGATCTTTTGATTTATATTTGTAGTACGACAATAATCGATCACTATGGTGTTTTTCGTGATATACTCCAGGGCTTATAAAGATCTGGTCATTTTCGCGTGTTAGGATTTTCGAAAATTTGTCATTTTTGAACTATACACGAAGTCTAGAACTTGATTCTATCATGATTTTATTTAGATTTTTTAAAATATTTTTTATCAACATTTCCATAAACATTTCCTAAACACTTGCTAAAGGACGGTTGAATGTTCCTACAGCATTGGGCCACATGTAGATGCCGTCGGCCCAGCATTGGGCAGACAATCAGTGTTGCAGGTGTATCCCCCCATATCCTGACTAAAAGACACCAATAAGCGGCGATTGCTTTGATCTCACAGTCCAAGACGTCGGAATATTTGTTGTAAAGTGCTGTATATTGCTGATTTGTTTTGTTTACATGGCCATATACGACCCGGAAATATAACTATTTCTCTCTTTTTCGGTGCTTTAAAATTGTTTTTTGACTTTTTTGTATTTTTAGTCAAGATCAGTAGGCTATATAGCTTCATATAAATTATCTTTAAAAAATTGACGAAATTGAAAATGTCTCATCACACGGGGTCCCTTTAATTTTCTTCTTTTTTGAACCAGTGTCTGAAGAAGAATAACTTACAAGAACCTAAAAAACGTGCCCTTTTACATGTTTCCGACCATGTATTTGTATGACCTTTGTTTATGACTGCTCCTGAAACCGCGTGACTCACTTAATGAAGACATCTACAGCGACAGACATAACAGTCTGCAAAATGGCAAAGGCTGAAAGAAAACATTGTATTCGGCCAACAAAGGACAGAATATAAAAAGTGACAACTTAGTCCCTACTGTATCTAAATTGACGTAAACAGTGTAGCCTTATTGTGAACATTTATCTTATATTATTATATTACCCATTGTGTCAGGATTTTGTCTTCTGACACCTCAAAAATTGGACATTTATTGTGTACAGTATATAGCAATATATAACGATAAGAAAAAAAAGGAAGAAAAAAAACCCCTAAAAAATTGTACGAATAAACGAAAATATTAAATACATAATGATTTGGGATCTCCAGTAAGACTGCATGGTCGCTGGCATGGAGGCTACTCATCTACAAAATATACATACAATTGTTTTGTAGTAGCCCTACCCATCGCCAGGTGGGTGACTGAATACTAATGAAAAACGACTACAAGTAACGGGGTGACCCAGGTCAGAGCGTGATGCATGTGATGGCTGAACGACAGGCTGGCCATGTTTGCAGAAAGACGTCCGTTCTGAGGGTCAGAGCTCGTCAGGGCTTCCTTTGGTAATCTAATAACATACAGGCAGTAACGGTGTGGGACAGGCAGTAACCTTGGTGTCTGTGTGTGACAGAGGACAGGACCTTCATCATCTCAGCTTCGTGACAGGTGTGAATTCTGTAGAGTGTTGCCGTGTTAATCAGATCGTCCTGACATCTACCCCCTCCCCACCAGAAATATCTAAAGCCCCCGTCAGAATTGACCTGGAACAACATGCTTCAGGTTTACATTCCTGCCGTAACTGAGATGGAGTGATGGATTTGGACCAAAAAAACAGGAATAGCCCGTCGCTCTGTTCTCTTTAGTAAATGCATTTGTTTAATCGTGTTTAAATTTGTTTAATTATTTGTTCAAAAATTAGATTGAATGATTTGTTTATTCGTGTATTTGTTTAAAAAAAAATCTTTTAAACATGTAACATAATGTTTTCAATTTTGTTTTATTTTTCCTTCAGAAAAATCATTTTTCTGCCTTTTTGGTGCTACATATAGACACCCACACATATAAACATGATAAATGACCTTCTGTGTATTAAAGAACAGGGTTGTTTATTTCAATATCATATTTTTATTCATTGCTACATATTAATACTTTGATTTTGTCAATGTTAAAATCATAGTTATATTTATTACCATGCCGCATAGCTATACGTACAAGATGCAGGATAGCTTTGAGTATGTTCGATATTGATGTATTTAGAATTTCAAGCCGACGCAAATTAATGCTATGCTTTTTATAATAAATAGATTGGGTGGGCGGACGGGTGGATTAATGGATGGATGGATGGATGGATGGATTGGATTGGATGGATGGATGGATGGATGGAAGGATGGATGGATGGATGGATGGATGGATGGATGGATGGATGGATGGATGGATGGATGGATGGGGACTGGCAAAAAGTTCAGTCAGATTTAGGCAGATAGTAAGACACTTAAACATACTAGCTTTCTCCAGCCAAGTGTCTACTGGCTACAATTATTTTTCACAAAAAGACTTTGTATTATCTCATGAGATCTAAGCCTACACTTTCTTCACCAGACTTTAACGGTTCTACAAGACATCCGGAAAACTTTGATTGCTTCCACTTTAAGGCTGAAGTAGATTGAGTCATTGAGTGCTCGCACTTAATGCCATCTTAATGAGATTTTTCAATGAGATTCTGTTCTGTAATAAACGTGTATGCTGACATTGACCGATCCATGCAAAAGATAAAGGATATCACAGTGTATTGCACATCGAAAAACATGATGTCCTCCACAGTAATGTCGCGAACTGCGATATATCAAACACCAGGCTATTTGAAAATATAACCTGCGCCAACACACTGCAGGACCGCACTGTAGGCACCAACCTTGTGGTCACCAATTCCTCATAACTAAAACTACTTAAATGACTATATTAAAAAATTAAACACAATCAGAACAACATATTCCTCAGTATATTGCATAAAATAACCTGCTACAGAGACATTGTGTAGCTGTACATGTGCCCATGGTAGTATTGTTCCGACAAAAACTGTGCTTCAAAGATACAAGAATCGTTTTCGTTGCCTGTAAAAGGTGAAAAGTGACCAAGCAAACGGACAATGTCGCTACAATGACGAGCCGGCATCTGTAATGTTGGCCCGATATTTGAACATCATCTAAACACTGCTTCAATTTTACTGACGGCGCCGAACATTGCGTAACTGCCCTCCAATGGTCTATAAACGTTTAAGAGATAGAGTTCTCATTAGATTTATGTTTATTTATAGTAATAAGGAAATTATTAAAACGGAGATATATAATTCAAGGATTAACAAGCTTAATGGAAGAGCTCTAATCATCCTGTCGTCATGTAGCTTTAAAAAGTGTACTACGTGCCGGGAAACATGATGTGCTCCACATTATTGTCGCGAACATAGCACCTTGCCAATATAAACGAAAACGGTGCTTGACAGTTAAAACGCTAATAGCGATACAATTGTAATTGTGAAATGTGTTATAATATTTTTTTATTTTACCCACACACCAAGTTGATCTGATCATCCATGCTATGATCGTGGACAGGCATAAGATTGCACATGTGAGTTGTGAAGAAGGGGCAATCATGAAACTATCGGCGTGTCATCACCTCTGTTTTATCCGATCCGTGCTATAACGGATAACTACCATATATGTATGTTAATTTTAATGATCTCCCACACAGACACAAGGCCCGATGTATGTTTAATGTTGTTCCAACGTTGTGGACAATGGGCCAGCATTAAACCATTATTGATTTAACGAATTGTGTTTGCTGGGAATTATGAGGTGAATTATGCGATCACATTAGAGGCAGTGTTTATTATTTGTTACGTTATTATTTTAGAATTATTTTAGTTGTCACATATTAGTTATATATTTAATGTGCTAATAACAAAATAAAAAGCTCAAATATAACAAGGTAATAACAGTATATTTGACTTCGCACAGGAATTATAACAACAATTATAATACAGGCTATTAATTTCGCCTTATTTCATAATAAAATTACTTATTTTTTAATATAACAAAGTCTAAACTTCCGTGGTGCAAATAGGCCCCCATTTGATTAATTATATTTTATGGTTAAAATATAATAGGACTTATTATTTAAAAAAATCACTGTTTAAATTCACTAACTTTTGATGAACCTGGTTAGTTTAAACTTTGTGAGAACTATCATGTTTTTGAGACGATACTAAAATTAAGCTGACAGTTAAATTCATCTCATCAATTACAATAATGAAATCATCTCCAGGCCTAAACTATATGCTGGGCATGTTTAGAGAAAAACAGCCATGAAACGGTACGTCTATTCTCAGTGGTGCCCCCTGGTGATTGTGTTAAAGAAGTCTTATGTATGCATCAGCTGATGCTTACTATGTACCGCCAACGTTTCCCCCGAGATGACGGAATCTATTTATAGCATATTGGAGCAATCCCGGACTCACGTTATTGCCTGTGATGCAGCCTTACGTCATAGTCTTTGTGGTAAACACGTGGATCATAGGCACCCGATAACACCCTGCTGTGGCACATAACACTGCATTATCTCTCCCCGACTGATGCTGACTATTTACTGCTTGGCGCAGTGGGACTCTCAAAAGCAGACCACGCCAATGCTAGTTTAAGGTTTACCCAACGTCTGCGACACTGGGCCAACATTATGCCAACATTGGATCAATGTGTGGTGTTGCTAGTCGTCCGGAAGAAGCATCCCTCTCTTTTCCTACAATCTATTTTTATTATGATTATTTATCAGAGCTCTTGAACACGGATTTCTGGTTTGGGGGGAAACATCTTTAGCGACAAGTGTCTCTTTGATCATGTTAATAATGGACACTGGATCAACCCACAGGATCCAGCCATCCACAATGTGTATGGTCAGCTACATCCCAGCAAACACAATACGTCTACTCAGTGTTGATACACTGTTGGGCCAGTGTCGCAGACGGTGGCCCAACATTGTATCAACATTGTGTTAATATTACGTGTTGGCTGTGGTGTACAGGGCTATGTTCTTATTCCTTGCATTCCAGCATGCCCGCCCCGATGGATAATTCGCTCTGGCTGTGGCTCGAAAGTCAGAGGTACTGGGTTCAAATCCCGGCTGGGGTTGTGCATATACAGTGCTCCAAACTGTTCAAAGCATGGAGTGTGCAGTGTTGTCTATGGTACTTTGCACCTTAAACAACCATTAAATTTAAAGGGACCCCTTGGGATGAGACATTTTCAATGTTGTCAATTTTGAAAATTTAACTTATATGAGCTATATAGCCTACTGATCTGAACTAAAAATACAAAAAAGTCAAAAAACAGTTTTAAAGCACCGAAAAAGAGTGAAATAGTTATATTTCCAGGTCGTATATTGTCATGTAAACAAAAACAGTCAGCAATATATAGCACTTCACACCACATATTCCCACGTCTTGGCCGAGGAGATCAAAGCAATCGCCGCTAATTGGTGTCTGATTGGTGTCTTATAGTCAGGACATGAGGTGATACACCTGCAACACTGATTGTATGCCCAACACTGGGCCGACGGCATCAACATGTGGCTCAGTGCTGTAGGAACATTCAATCGTCCTTCAGCATGTGTTTAGGTATACAAAAAGTTTGTTTGGGTTATAAGCGGTTTCATAGAAATATTAATAAGAAATATTTTTTAAAATCTAAAAACTCTGAAAAAAATAAAATCATGATCTGGGGGATACACTACTTCACTACAAAACTAAAAACAAAAATTGATGTCATCCCAAGAAGCTGCTTTAACCTTTTAATTTAAAAAAACACTTTATTTGTATAAATAATCTTTTATCAATAAATATAGGGCATATAGTCCCGACTTCGGGCTTCCTTCTGTCGTGATATTGCCATGATTGTGCAAAAAGTGACTTAAAGCAATATTCACTCACTCATGCCATCAAATACACAAGACTGGCATCAATGGCAATGGCAAACATGTGTATTCAAAAAATTGAGACAAAAGAACAAGGTGGACAACCTGTCATTTACAGCAATTTATTCATTATTATTCATTCTTCATACATGTTCTTATACATAGAAAGGATACAAGGAATACAAAAAGGATAAAAAATAATGACGCTGGCCTAGTGAAGGCATGGAACACAGAATACAATTACACTATAACATAAGAACACTTCCCAGGTGTAGTATTTTAATATACGTGAAATATCCATCTATTTAATAATTTAATGGATACATATTAAATCTTTTAAATGGCAAAGACAGCTTTGTCAATTCACCTCAGTACTTCTCACTCTGGCTGCAGACTGAGGTTCTAGACACAATGTCGCCACGTAAGAACACGTCCCAGGTAGTGTATGTAAATATACATATAATATTTATATGACTTGGCCGATATTGAGTTAATGCGTTGTGCTAAAAATAAATAAATAAATAAATAAATAAATTAATTAATTAATTAATTAATTAATTAATTAATTAATTAATTAATTAATTAATTAATTAATTAATTAATTAATTAATAAATAAATAAACGAACGAACGAACGAACGAACGAACGAACGAACGAACGAACGAACGAACGAACGAACGAATGAATGAATAAATGAACGAACTAAAATTTATTCAACTGTGTACCAACTCCCCGTTTTTGTCCGGTTATTGTTCAGCATGAAGGTAGACGTATTTTACAGCTTGTGCATCCTCTGTGGAAACCAGGCAGATGAAAGCTACATTAGAATAAAAGAGATTTGTACAATAAGAGCTCAGTCCGAGTGAAAGGGGATTTGTATGATTAGGATTCATTCTGCTGCGAATAATCGAAAATCACTGATTGAGCTACATTTGACTGTATAATCTGGACATCAACCGCATAACGAGACCATTATAACAAGCGCAGCAGTCGAGGTGTGATCATAGAGGTAGAACAAACACGTGCCACCTCTCTAGATGTGACCAGCAAACAAACGAGCGTCCGATATCAACATGGCTAAGCATTATCATAACACAAAACAACATAACGTAGGATAACAGTTACACAACATATGCCTAATGCGACCATAATAAAAATAGCAGCAGTTGAGATGTGACTAAAAACAAACGATCGTCCGATATCAAGATGATTGGCATTAAGTTATTGGTGTAACGTTATCGTGAATATTGTGATTATTAACTGTTAACATGATTACTAGTATTATTTAATTTCACATACAATAGGCCTACCATGTAATTTTGAATTTGAAAATCTGGTAATCTGGTATCTTGATTTACTTTAATATGCTCATTGTTTTGATCCAGAACGACTAAAAGTAAATGAGTAAATAAATATTTTACTGAATAACAGTAATCAGCTGTTTTTATTCTTGTTCTTGAATATATACTTTAAGAGAAACTAAACTTATTTATTATGTTATATTTTAACCCAATGCAAACTTCAACTATCTTTTCTTGCAGACTTGCATCTGGCAATCTTTGACTATGAAAAATGTGCGCTTCAATCTCAATATATCTAGTTTTTTCTTCAGACGTTTAATCATTGTTTAGGAGAATCTGAGACAACACACTTTTTTTCTGTTCACATAATTGACAATCCTTTCTCTCTTTATATATACCTCCAGGTTGTACCCCATCAAAGCAATGGGCGTCTGTGGTTTTACTGTGAATGGCCACTAGGGAAAATACACCTCATGGCTGGAAACATGTTCCAATCATCATGACACGTTGGACCAATGCTGATATATTGCTGGGCCACAGTCTGAAACACTGGCCCAGCTATGTATCAACATTGGCTCGTTGTCTCGTGTTGCCTGTTTACTACTCCCGTCTGATGAGCACCTCATTTGAAACAACAGTTTTTTTCATTTTCCAAAATTACCAATCATATATCATATATGATATATTATAACATTAACTTCTATGGCGCCTAAATTCTAGGTGATCAGAGCTCAGAAGCGCGACAAACATAACCGAAATCAGACTCATTGTCTCAAAACCGTTTGCTTTTGTTGTCTAGCCTAACCGGAACACCGAGGATCAAAATCGGAAAAGCCTGATCAACAAAAAATGTTTTCTATTTCTTCCGGAAACTAATTTGTATTTTCGCATTCTAAAGGACGAACCATCTCTCTCTGTGTCTTTCTCTTATATGGCCCCAGGTTGTACTCTATCAAAGTAATGGGTGTCTGGGGTTTCACAGTGAATAGTGGTAGGTGAAATACGACCCATAGCTGGAAACCATAACACAATCAACACAAATGCTGACCTAATGTTGATTGAATGCTTGGCCTTCGTCTGAGACGCTGGCCCAGCATTAAATCAGCATTGGTTACACGCTTAGTATTTGCTTGAAAATAAACCCAGTTTATTTTCACATAACCCGCGTGACAAGCACTTCATTGGAGTTTGGTACAGTTTATGCTGGCCTTATGAAGGTATCTTCTCAACGAACATCGTTGAAAATACGGTGGTTGTAGTCGAACACATAACTCCTGCCTGAGATAGCACGCCTCAAGGTATTGCTGTAAAAAGTGTGAATAAGTACGATTTGTAAGTAAAAAATGCTGGGTCTATTAAACAAATGTGCTTATTATATGATTGATGTTAATTGTTTCTATCCGTTTTTCGTAATTTGAAGTGGGGAATTGCGTAATTTGATAAAATGATATGTCGTCCCCCTGGATATGAAAGGATGTATCTGCCACTTTTTAAAGTGGCACATACACCCTTTCATATCCAAGGGGACGAAGTATATGTGACAAATATACATCTCCCAAATAGAATTATTGGACAGATTAGGCCTGGCCACATTATTGATTATTATTACCTCTTGAGAGGGCGCTACTAGTGAGATATTGCTGTTTATGCGGGCGTAATATCTGTCTATCCCTAGGGCGGATAGACTATCTTTGTGTACTCGCAGTTGTCTGTCTGGTCGGCAGCTCGTCTCGTGTACGGGACATGGCATGGCGAAGTACAGGTATACGACAGGTCTTTTATGCTGGTAGCACATATATACCTTACCCGGGAGGGGATGGGGGGAGACGGGCGGGGAGGGGGGGGGGGGTCGCCGGTTCATTGAGCTACTATGTCGGTTGAGGGAAGGTGAGCAGTGATATTTAGCAAGGTCGACTGTGGTTAGTTTCTGGGTAGACATGAAGCTAAGGCCTACGCTGTAATTGTAGACAAATAATAAATATGTTTTCAAGATTTGGTGGATAATAATAGTAATAACATGATTTTGTAGGGCGATAGACATTGTTATTGGCCCGACGCAGATGCCAGCCGCCTGAGACGAAGTCGAGGGCGGCTGGCATCTGCGGAGGGCCAATAACATGTCTATCGCCCTACAAAATCATGTTATTGTTATATTATCACATTATTTGACATCTTATTACCCTTCATTTATCCTGACACTCCCCAACATGTCATCATATAGGTATGGGACTGATGTGACAATGACTGCATTCAGCACACGTCAATGTGGCCGTTTGCACGAGTACACAATCTCTCTCACAGGAATGAGTCAAGGATTCATCCCACGATAATCATCTCAGAAGTCGCGCCAGACACGTGAAAACTGGACGATTGTCAACCAGGCGTCGTGGCGGAAAATCATTCTGAAAAGATAAAATGGTGGTACTCAAACAGAAAACGACGCCAGCCAATCAACCGACTGGTCAGCTGACTGGTCAGCCTGCCGATCAACCAGCCATCCAGCCAGTCAATAAAATGGTCAGTCAGTTAGGGGTCTGGTCAAGTTAGAAAAAAATCTAAAAATCTGACAAAAACTCGGATAGGCCAGACGCCACCCACCCACCCCCCTATCTAATTATTTATTATTTTGGGAAACATGTTCAACCAAAAAAAACAACAACAAATTCAAAAACACACTCTATTTCCAAAAAAAGAAAAGAAGCTGAGTTGGGGCTTGACCCACCCACCCATTTCCGAGTTTTTTCATTTTTTTCTTGAAATATGTACAAAATCACCCACACTTCCGAGTTTTTCTCGCATTTGTTATTTTTTAATTTGACAAGACATCTTAGCCAGCAGCCAGCCAACCGATATTTTGGCACAACCGCTATCTTTAAAATAATGAATTAGTCGTCAATTAGGTGCTATTTGGAGACTAGAATAAATTCATTTTTTGTATCGACCAATAGAAATCTCAATCTCTGACCAGTAATGGCGGTTCCGTTCCTGTGTCGGTATGTCTGCAAATGAGAAATAACTGTTTAAGAGGTAACTTGTGTTTTGTCTTGTTCTAATTACGCCTTGTGTCCCGTTACTTAGTGACTTACTGGCGAACATCGCCGGATTCCGTCTGAATCAAGGCTAATGGCCTCTTTATCCAACCATTCTCAGGCTTAGATCATTGATTGATGGGGACTGGACACGCGCTTAAACTCGACAACAACGATGTTCTCAACAAGAAAGAGACTTTGTGCGAATGTTATGCCAAATTTCATACTTGTATCACAAAGTGCACGATTTTCTGCTAAGCCTCTGGACTAATGACGAGAAATCTTTCAACATGCAAAGACAGGTGTTCGAGTCTTCCTCGACAACTCACGAGTTGTAACTCGCCACAACTCCTTGTGTGTTAAACTCGGGACAGTGCGACAGGTGATTAACCCTTACAGCGCGGGGATCGACTTTAGACGTCAGAATCTGACGTCTGTAGACGTCAGATTCTGACGACTAAAGTGGATCCCCGCACTGTAAATATTTATAATGGCCGTAAACCCATAACACAGGTATTCAAATGAATCGGAAAGACCGAAGACAGTTATGATGATTTCAAATCGGAAAAAAAAACTTTGGCCTCCAAGCTTTTCATTTAAAAATGCAGCGCTTTAACCCTTTAACCGCCAAATTATTTAATTGGAATTTTCACCCACTTGAGGTTGTGTCTCGCTGACGTGATCCACAACTTCAAGAGAGTGAAAATTATTCAGATTTCACAAAATGGAGGTCAACTGTTCTCAAATATTGCTGATTGATGTCACATTTTGTCTTTAACATGTTTAAAAGGTGGTACTTAATGTGCTAATAAAAATGAAAACCCGAATATATGCGGCACCGGCGGTTAAAGGGATAAGGGTTAAGCCACACAAATCTCCACTACGTGACTCTACAACGCGCCCTGTAATCACGCTACGAGATGTGATGATCGTCACGTAGTTTCTAACAATGGTCACAGACAGATATACATCAGGGTGCTTTGCACATCCTGGTTAACGCCAATCCACTTCAGTCAGGAAATGAGGGGAAATGCTACCAGAGGAAGGTGATCAATTAGATCAATGTGTTAACTTATCTCCGCATGTAGCTGGACATCGCCACTTGAAGGTAATGGCGGCGTGCTCAATAACATCAGTCTGCTAACTTACTAAAATGTAACAAAATCTGAATACTTTTCACTCACTTCAAGTGGGTGAAAATTATAATGAAATAGCTTAGCGTTAAAGGCTGAAACTTTGGCCTTGAGGTGGTTTCAATGTGTAATCACCGAATCGTGACGACCCATAGTCTTTGATCTTGGTCTAACGGTACCTGAAAACTCAGAAATAATCATTTTTGATTTTATAGTCCACATAGGCCTAAACTAGCGGGGGGACTAAAAGTGGATTTTTTTTAGGATTTCAAGTTGAAAATAACTCTTTGATTTCAGATCTGCTATGATTGGCGAGTAGTGTATGCTTATGAGATCAAATGAAGTCAACGAAAGCTTACCCTTAAAGGTGATCTATCACCCCTTACATAGTATGAATAATTTTGTGACAAATAAATCAAAGTTGCCACAAGATGGGGCACAAGTGTTCCCTTATATGGGGTGATCGGCTATATGTGACCCTCTGAGAGGGTCACATGATAGCCAATCACCCCATATAAGGACATAATATAGATCACCTTTAAACGTTTTCCGGCCGCACCATGTAGCGGGCGAGATTTTCAAACTAAAACAAATTATAATTAATATTTTTTACTAGGCCTACGTACTACCACTACAGACTGGCCAAGTTAGCAGAAAACCAGAAAAAAAACATTAAAAAATATATTGCAATGAGACATTGATCCAATCCTTGCTCAATGTTGGTCTACGACGCTGGATCAACTTTGATCCAACATTGGGACAAAGTCCCGTATTCACTGAGAAGACTCTCATTCTGAGGAGGAAGTCACCGGATATTCTTCCGTGATCTAATAATACTCCTCCGGTTATTCTGTCTGAGAGAAATCAAGGACATCATCATATCAGCTTCAAAGGCAGGTGTGCCTTATTAACACAGAGTCTGTGACTGTGACTTATACGTCCTTGTCAAGATAGGACAGCATTTACACGTTTTAAACATTTTTTAAATATCTTTGTGAATAACATCTTTTCGATTTTATAATAAACATACGTCATATTGGAATGGATTGTATTATTGTTATTAAATGAATGGTCAAGTTACATCAACTGTCGTAGTCAGGGGCCCATTTTTGAAATGTCCGACTTGTCAAGGCAATTTTAATAGAATTTGGCATGTTGCTGCTCTTACACACTTTGGGTACACTTATTCTAAATCTGTCCCATGCCAAGCTCTACTTTGTCTTTTTCCTACTGTAAATATGCAAATTTAACCTGCATTTATTTAATTTCCCAGTTCCGGTTTTTCACATGCTCATCGAATCAAATGAATACGAGAACACAAACAAAAACGTTGTAGACAGAAGGCAAACCTGATGTGGCCTGATTGGACCGTAAGCTAAGAATATCAGTATGGTGAGAGATCATAGTGTATGAAGTATAATATTGCAAGTGTAAGCTAGAGATATTAGTATGGTGAGAGATCATAGGGTGATGAAGTATAATATGGCAAGTGTAAGCTAGGGATATTAGTGTGGTGAGAGATCATAGGGTGATGAAGTATAATATTGCAAGTGTAAGCTAGGGCTATTAGTATGGTGAGAGATCTTAGGGTGATGAAGTATAATATTGCAAGTGTAAGCTAGATATATTAGTGTGGTGAGAGATCATAGGGTGATGAAGTATATTATTGCAAGTGTAAGCTAGGGCTATTAGTATGGTGAGAGATCATAGGGTGATGAAGTATAATATTGCAAGTGTAAGCTAGGGCTATTAGTATGGTGAGAGATCATAGGGTGATGAAGTATAATATTGCAAGTGTAAGCTAGGGATATTAGTGTGGTGAGAGATCATAGGGTGATGAACTATAATATTGCAATGTAAGCTAGGGCTATTAGTGTGGTGAGAGATCATAGGGTGTGAAGTATAATATTGCAAGTGTAAGCTAGGGATATTAGTTTGGTTAGAGATCATAGGGTGATGAAGTATAATATTGCAAGTGTAAGCTAGGGATATTAGCGCGGTGAGAGATCATAGGATGTGAATTATAATATTGCAAGTGTAAGCTAGGGCTATTAGTGTGGTGAGAGATCATAGGGTATGAAGTATAATATTGCAAGTGTAAGCTAGGGATATTAGTTTGGTTAGAGATCATAGGGTGTGAAGTATAATATTGCAAGTGTAAGCTAGGGATATTAGCGCGGTGAGAGATCATAGGGTGTGAAGTATAATATTGCAAGTGTAAGCTAGGGATATTAGTGTGGTGAGAGATCATAGGGTGACGAAGTATGATATTGCAAGTGTAATCTAGGGCTATTAGTGTGGTTAGAGATCATAGGGTATGAAGTATAATATTGCAAGTGTAAGCCAGGGATATTAGTTTGGTTAGAGATCATAGGGTGACGAAGTATGATATTGCAAGTGTAATCTAGGGCTATTAGTGTGGTGAGAGATCATAGGGTGTGAAGTATAATATTGCAGGTGTAAGCTAGGGATATTAGTTTGGTTAGAGATCATAGGGTGACGAAGTATGATATTGCAAGTGTAATCTAGGGCTATTAGTGTGGTGAGAGATCATAGGGTGACGAAGTATGATATTGCAAGTGTAATCTAGGGCTATTAGTGTGGTAAGAGATCATAGGGTGACGGAGTATAATATTACAAGTGTAAGCTAGGGCTATTAGTGTGGTGAGAGATTATAGGGTGATGAAGTATAATATTGCAAGTGTAAGCTAGGGATATTAGTGTGGTGAGAGATCATAGGGTGACGAAGTATAATATTGCAAGTGTAATAACATTTATTTGATTTTAAAAAAAATCATATACATGTATCATATTGGAGTAGATTGTATTATTATTATTAAAAGAATGGTCAACGTTACATCCACCGGTGTAGTCAGGGGCCCATTTTTGAATGTCCAAACTTGCTGAGGCAGTTTTAGTAGAATTTGGCATGTAGTTGTTCTTACACAATTTGGGTACGTTGATTCCAAATCTGTCCCATGCCAAGCTCTATTTTGTCCTTTTTCTACTGTGTAAATATGCTAAAAGAACATGAATGTATTTAATTATTAATTAGAGTCTAATTTTTTCACATGTTAATCAAATCAAATGAATACGAGAACACAAACAAAAACATTTTAGACAGAAGGCAAAGATGTTGTGGCATGATTGGACAGTAAGCTAAGAATATCAGTATGGTGAGATGTCATAGGGTGACGAAGTATAATATTGCAATCGTAAGCTAGGGATATTAGTGTGGTTAGATATCATAGGGTGTGAAGTATAAGATTGCAAGTGTAAGCTAGGGTTATTAGTGTGGTGAGAGATCATAGGTTGATAAAGTATCATATTGCAAGTGTAAGCTAGGGCTATTAGTATGGTGAGAGATCATAGGGTGATAAAGTATAATATTGCAAGTGTAAGCTAGGGATATTAGTGTGGTGAGAGATCATAGGGTGACGAAGTATAATATTGCAAGTGTAAGCTGGGGATATTAGTGTGGTGAAAGATCATATGTATGAAGTATAATATGGCAAGTGTAAGCTAGGGATATTAGTGCGGTGACAGATCATTGGGTGATGAAGTATAATATTGCAAGTGTAAGCTGGGGATATTAGTGTGGTGAGAGATCATTGGGTGATGAAGTATAATATTGCAAGTGTAAGCTGGGGATATTAGTGTGATGAGAGATCATAGGGTGATGAAGTATAAGATTGCAAGTGTAAGCTAGGGATATTAGTGTGGTGAGAGATCATAGGGTGATGAAGTATAAGATTGCAAGTGTAAGCTAGGGATATTAGTGTGGTGAGAGATTATAGGGTATGAAGTATGATATTGCAAGTGTAAGCTAGGGATATTAGTGCGGTGAAAGATCATAGGGTGATAAAGTATAATATTGCAAGTGTAAGCTGTGGATACTAGTATGGTGAGAGATGATATTTATGAAGTATAATATTGCAAGTGTTAGCTAGGGATATTAGTGTGGTGAGAGATGATAGGTTATGAAGTATAATAGTGCAAGTGTAAGATAGGGCTATTAGTGAGGGATCACAGGGTAATATGCGTATATATTATCTAAAATTTAAGCTATGGACATTAGTACGGTGACGGATCATAATTTATTATCCAATTAAGTATAATCTTGCACTTGTAAGCTAGGGATATCAGTATTTTAATCAATTCATAAGGGTTAAAAATCAAATACTGCTCGCACTTCAAAGCACAAGCAAACCTCATTAAATTTTCGGAGTCAAAAGTAGACGTGTTCACTATAATTGTAGTCAAAGACGCTCATGTCCAACGAGAATTGACAGACAAAGCAGCATGTGAATGGTATCCGCAAACCGACTGGCCCTAATCTTATGAAATGTGATTGGTCTAGAAAAACATCTAGACCAAACACATCTCTATGATCTTGGTCAACCCGCACAAAGCACACGTCTAGCAACATGTGAAAGGCGAAACAAAAACATTACCCCATCCCAACAAAGGACACAATATGTATTCATAAAGAGTGGCACCTTGGGAGCACTTTCGACCCTACTGTATTTAAATGGACATAAACAGTGCAGCCTTATTGTGCGCATGTATCTTAACTAAGATAAAGATAGATAAGATAAGATAATCAATGAATAAGAAAGAGGTAACTAAGATATTCATGACCATTAAGATATTTTTCCAAATTCTATTTAAAACTGTAACATTTAAAATTCGAAAACAATATTATAAGAAATATGTCTTTTGTCAGGATTTAAAAACGCTGAATGTTGACAGTGTAAGAAAGTAAAAATTAAGGAAAAAATACATAAACCCTTACAGCGCGGAGATGGACTTTAGTCGTCAGAATCTGACGTCTGTAGACGTCAGATTCTGACGACTAAAGTCGATCCCCGTGCTGTAAGAGAAAACGTATTTCTAATGGCCGTAGACCCATAACATAGGTATTCAAATGAATCGGAAAGATATGAATAAGACATTAATGATGATATCAAGATGAAATAAACCCTTTCGTCTCCTAAGTTTTCATAAAAACATTCAGCGGTTCAAGGGTTAAAGTGAAATATAAGGATCGTCTTGTGATCTGCTTAACCCTTTGATCACCAAAATCAGGTTCTATATTTGTTTAGTGACAGTTTTAAGCTTGTCCTTTGTTGAATCAGTGTCTGAAGAAGAATAACTATCAATAACCTAAAAACGGGCCCTTTCACATGTTTCCGACCATGTATTTGTATGACCTTTCTTTGTGATTGCTCCTGAAACTGACTGACTTAATGAAGACATCTGCAGCGACGACAGTCTGCAAAATGTGAAAGGCTGAAAGAAAACATTGTATTCGGCCAACAAAGGACAGCATATACATTATTAAAGAGTGACACCTTAGTCCCCACTGTATCTAAATTGACGTAAACAGTGTAGCCTTATTGTGAACATTTATCTTATATTATTATATTTCCCATTGTGTCGGGATTTTGTCTTCTGACACCTCAAAAATTTGACATTCATTGTGTACAATATATAACAATATATAACGATTAGAAAAAAAAGAAGAAAAAAAAGAACCCCTAAAAAATTGTACGAATAAATGAAAATATTAAATACATAATGATCTGGGATCTCCAGTTAGACTGCAGGTCGCTGGCACGGAGGCTACTCATCAACAAAATATACATACAATTGTTTTGTAGCAGCCCTTCCCATCGCCAGGTGGGTGACTAAATACTAATGAAAAACGACTACAAGTAACCGGGTGACCCAGGTCAGAGTGTGATGCATGTAATGGCTGAACGACAGGCTGGCCATGTTTGCAGAAAGACGTCCGTTCTGAGGGGCAGAGCTCGTCAAGGCTTCCTTTGGTAATTTAATAACATACAGGCAGTAACGGTGTGGGACAGGCAGTAACCTTGGTGTCTGTGTGTGACAGGGGACAGGACCTTCATCATCTCAGCTTCGTGACAGGTGTGACTTCTGTGTTGCCGTGTTAATCAGATCGTCCTGACATCTACCCCCTCCCCACCAGAGATATCTAAAGCCCACGCCAGAAACTTGTACCACTATCAATTCAGAATTGTCCTGAAGCAACATGCAATCATTTATTTTTTACATTCCTGCCGTAACTGACCAAGAACAGGAATATCCCATCGCTCTATTTTCTTTATTAAATGCATTTCTTTAATCACTTTTTAATGTGTTTAATCATTTATTTAATCACGTTTTAATGTGTTTAATCATTTGTTTAATCACGTTTTAATGTGTTTAATCATTTGTTTAATCACGTTTTAATGTTTTTAATCATTTGTTTAATCACGTTTTAATGTGTTTAATCATTTGTTTAATCACGTTTTAAAGTGTTTAATCATTTGTTTAATCACGTTTTAATGTGTTTAATCATTAGTTTAATCTTTTAATCATGTGACATACTGATTTCGATTTTGTTTTATTCTTCCTTCATGAAAAGTTGTTCTGTGCTATACATATAAATGGCCTGTGTATTAAAGAACACTGTTGTTCATTGTAATTTCATAGCTGTATTACTTCGATTCATCGCCAAATATACTCTGATTTTGTAAATGTTAAAATCGTAGTTCCATGTATTACAATACTGCATAGATATACCTACATGATGCATGGTAGCTTTAGATATTTTTGATATTGGTTTATTTCTTATTTCCAAACTAACGCAAACTATTCCTATGCTTTTTATAATAAATAAATGGATGGACGAACGTACGGATGAATGGAAAAACGGGTGGATGAATGGTGGATATATAGATGGATGGATGGATGGATGGATGGATGGATGGATGGATGGATGGATGGATGGATGGATGGATGGATGGATGGATGGATGGGTGGATGGATAGATAGATAGATGGATGGATGGATGGATGGATGGATGGATGGATGAATGGATGGATGGATGGATGGATGGATGGATGGATGGATGGATGGATGGATGGATGGATGGATGGATGGATGGATGGATGGATGGATATATAGATGGATATATAGATGGATGGATGGATGGATGGATGGATGGATGGATGGATGGATGGATGGATGGATGGATGGATGGATGAATGGATGGATGTATGGATGGATGGATGGATGGATGGATGGATGGATGGATGGATGGATGGATGGATGGATGGATGGATGGATGGATGGATGGATGGATGGAGTGATGAGTGGATGGATGGATGGATGGATGGATGGATGGATGGATAGATGGATGGATGGATGGATGGATGGATGGATGGATGGATGGATGGATGGATGGATGGATGGATGGATGGATGGATGGATGGATGGATGGATGGATGGATTGTTCGGTGGGTGGGTGGCTTGGGTGGGTGGGTGGAAGGATGAACTGATACATAGTTATGTTATTGACGGCAGGAAGCTTAGGCAGATCTATGCCTCATAACAATGAACACTGTACTGTATTTATAATAAATATGTATAAACCTAACAAATATTTGAACATTTATATGTTTCTAAAGTATAGCTATGTTTTAAAACCATAACAAAACAATAACAGAAGATTTAGTAAAACACTTAAACATGTTAGAGGCATACGTGTCAGCTCCCTCCAGCGAATTTTCTACTGACTACAATTCTTTTTCACAAAAAAAAAGACTTTGTATTATTTCATTAGATGTAAGCCTAGACTTTCCTTACCACACTTTAAGGGATTTACAAGGCGCCCGTAAAAGCTTGATTGCTCCCACTTCAAGGCTGAAGTAGATGTCATCACTTACACGCACTCAAAGCCATCTTAATGAGATTTTTTAATGAGATTCTGTTCTACTGACATGGACTGATCCATGCGAAGGAAAAGGGACTCTCAAATGCACACCGCGTAGACAAACACAACACATTGACCTATGTTAGTGCATTGCAATGTTAGTGCAATGCTTACCCTCCGTCTGCTACGCTGAACCAATAATAAACCAACATTTGGTCCAATATGTTGTGTTGCTAGTCGTCTGAAAGAAGCATAGAAACCCGTCTCCTTTTCCTACCACTTATTTTTATAATGGTTCTCTATCACCGCTTTTGCCCACGGATGTCTGGTTTGGTGGAAACATCTCCGTCGACAAGAGCCGCTTTGATCATGTTAATGATGGACCATTACAGGATCCAGCCATTCGCAATGTGTATGGTCAGTTACATCCCAACTGCCGAGACCGCATAGGCCTATATGCGTTTTCAAGAAAATGTCGGTCCAAATAAATTGCTAATTGCTAATTGCTAAATTGCTAAAATATAATGTGTTACATGCTTATTTAATTTTAAAATGAATTTAAAAATGAAGTCTGAAGACGTATATTTCTTCAAAAATATAATTATTTGTCCACATTTGGAGCTTAAATAGTCCGAAAAAATTCTAAGTATGACTACCAACCAAACACAAGACGTTGAACCAGTGTCGGTACAATGTGAGTCACTGTCGGAGACGGTAGCCCAGCATTTTACCATTTTCTTTGTTCGACCACGACATTCTAAGCCGAGAATAGAGAGTTATTGCTGATCAAGTACAAACCCAATTATCATGGTAGGCCTAGTGTATAATGGGTGTAGATGTACACAACTTGTATCAGTATAATCAGTCAGGTGCCACCGAGCTGCTGATAATGAGGGATTTTGATTATGGTCGGATGTGTTTTAAGTCAGTTTAAACCCTCGGTGTTCTCCATTCTTAGCTGTTTACTGATTTATATGTTATATCTTAACCCAGTGCGAAGTTAAAATAGCAATCGTGAGACATTCATCTGGCAATCATGCGGTGTTTCAATGTAATTATATGCTGCGTCCAATTGATTTTAGTCCCGGATTTTGACCTATGATCTTTGACTATGAATGATTTAGGCTTCACTACGAATTTATCTGTTTTCACTTTTTTCACTGTTTTCACTGTTAACATTTGCTGATTGCTTAGCAAAACCAGAAACCACTTTTTGTCAGATTTCCGAATTGACAATTATCTCTGTCTCTCCCTCTTTATATATATGCCTCCAGGTTATACTCCATCAAAGCAATGGCTGTCTGGGGTTTTACTGTGAATGGTTTGAGGTGAAATACGCTCCATGCCTGAAAACAATAACCCAGTCAGCGTTAAATCAACATTGGGTAAGTGTCTCGAGTTTACTACTCCCGTGTGACAAGCACCTAATTTGTGCCTCCAGCTTTCATAAATCTATTGTTAGTTTTTCTTGTATTCTTTACAGACACATTGACACTTTTCTTTTGGGAAGCGACCACATCCGTGAGAAGTGGGAAAGCGATGACTAACTGCTCGTATATAATGCTTCTTAGTGCAATGCTCTCAAATACTAACAGCCCAGAGTTAGTATTCTTATGAACTCTTTTTAAACGAATTTGCTTCAATTTATGGTTGCATCAGAAGGCATTTTGTTAATGAGCACTGTTGAAAGTAGGGTGGTTGCAGTGGAACAAACACTCCCTGTCTGAGATAGCACGCCCACAAGGAGGTATGAACCCTCAGCGCGGGGATCTGACGCCTACTATAGACGTCAGATTCTGACGATTCTGACTTCTATAGACGTTAGATTCTGACGTACTGAAAGGGTTCAATATTGCGGCAATGCTGTAAAAAGTGTGAATAAGTACGATTTGTAAATAAAATCCTTAGAATGATTTTACCAGTAATTATTCTACATGATATGATTCAATGGTAATTCTTGTGCTGCAGAATTGTTTGTTTCTATTTTTCATCCATAATAGCTGGAACTGCAATTTACATAAGTAAAAGATAGGCCTACATGTATGTCTATATGTGAAACATAGATATCTCCCAAATTCAATTATTGGACTGATACAGCCACTTTAAAACCCTTAAAGCGCTGATTTTTTATTAAAAACCTTGGAGACCAAAGGGTTTATTTCAATTTGAAACCATCATAACTGTCTTAGTTAGCCCTTTCCGATTCATTTGAATACCTATGTTATGGGTCTACGGCCATTAGAAATATTTTTATTCTTATAGTGCGGGGATCGACTTTAAACGTCATAATCTGAGGTCTACAGACGTCAAATTCTGACGACTTAAGTCGATCCCAGCGCTGTAAGGGTTAATAGATCGTGTAATATAGTATTTCGCTTTGTTCCCCTTATTATCATCCTTCATTTATCCTGACGCTCACCAACATGTCGTCACTTAGATCTACAACTGTTGTGGCAATGGCTGAATTCAGCACACGTCACTGTAACCTTGTGCACGAGTAGGCAATCTCTCTCGCAGGAATGAGTCAAGGCTTCATTGGATGATAATCATCTCAGAGGTCGCGACAGACACGTGAAAACTGGACGATTGTCAACCAGGCGTCGTGGCGAAAAATCATTCTGAAAAGATAAAATGATGGCGCTCGAACAGGAAACGACGCCAGCCAGTTAGTTAGCCAGTAATATACAATTTAAAACATTTATAAAATGTATGAGATAAAGACTGAAGAAGAAGAATTTTGACGCTGAACTTACTTATGTTTTAATGAAAGTTTGCCAAAATAGTAAAGACAACAAAATTGTGTTATTTTTTTCGTCGATATTTTGGCATGATTAAAATAAAGAATTAGTCGTCAATTAGGTGTGATTCAGAGGCTATAAGGAGAATGAATTTATTTTTTGTATCGTCCAATACAAATCCCTATGTATGACCAGTAATGGCTGTGCCTGTCCTGTGTCTGTCTGTCTGCAAATGAGAAATAACTGTTTAAGAGGTAACTTGTGTTTTTTCTTGTTCTAATTACGGCTTGTGTCCCGTTACTCAGTGATTTACTGTCGTCCATTCCCGGACTCCGTCTGAATTAAGGCTAATGGCCTCTTTATCCAACCATTCTCAGGCTTAGATCATTGAGCGATGGGGACTGGACTCGCGCTGATACTGGACAACAACGATGTTCTCAACAAGCAAAAGACGTTGAGCAAAGGCTGTTTTAATGCAGTATGTGCCAAATTTCATACTTGTATCACAAAGTGCACGATTTTTTGCTAAGCCTCTGGACTAATGACGAGAAATCTCTCAACATGCAAAGACAGGTGTTCGAGTCTTCCTCGACAACTCACGAGTTGTAACTCGCCACAACTCCTCGTGAGTCAAACTCGGAGTGTGTGACAGGGGTTTAACCATTACAGCGCGGGGATCGACTTTAGTGTCAGAATCTGACGTCTGTAGAATAAAGTCGATCCCCGCGCTGTAAGAGTAAAAATATTTATAATGGCCGTAGGCCCATAACACAGGTATTCAAATGAATCAGAAAGACCGAAGACAGTTATGATGATAGCAAATCGGAAAAAAACACTTTGGCCTCCAAGGTTTTCATTGAAAAATTCAGCGCTTTAACCCTTTAACCGCCACAAGTCCTCGTGAGTCAAACTTCGGACAGTGCGACAGGGGTTTAACCATTACAGCGCGGGGATCGACTTTAGACGTCAGATTCGGACGACTATAGTTGATCCCCGCACTGTAAGAGTAAAAATATTTATAATGGCCGTAGACCCATAACATAGGTATTCAAATGAATCGGAAATAGCTAACCAAGACAGTTAAGATGATTTAAAATTGAAAAAACACTTTGGCCTCCAAAGTTTTCACAAAAAAAATCAGCGCTTTAACCCTATAACCGCAAAATTATTCAAAGGGAATTTTCACCCACTTGAGGTTGTGTCTCTCTGACGAGATCCACAACTTCAAGTGGATGAACATTATTCAGATTTGACAAAATGAAGGTCAACTGTTTTCAAATATTGCTGATTGATGTCACATTTTATCTTTAACATGTTTAAAAGATGGTACTTAATGTGCTAATAAAAAATGAAAACCCGAATATATGCGGCACCGGCGGTTTTAGGGTTAAGCAACACAAATCTCCACTACGTGACTCTACAACGCGCCCTGTAATCACGCTACGAGACGTGATGATCGTCACGTAGTTTCTAACAATGGTCACAGACAGAAATACATCAGGGTGCTTTGCACATCCTGGTTGATGCCAATCCACTTCAGTCAGGAAATGAGGGGAAATTTTACCACAGGAAGGTGGTCAATTAGATCAATGTGGTAACTTATCTCCGCATGTAGGTGAACATCGCCACTTGAAGCTAATGGCGGCGTCGCTTTGCTCAATTAGATCAGTCAGTCAACTTACCAAAATTTAACAAATTCTGTATACTTTTCACTCACTTCAAGTGGGTGAAAATTATAATGACATAGCTTGGCGGTAAAGGGTAAAACATTGGCCTTGATGTTGGTCCAATGTGTACTCAGCGAATCGTGGCGACCCATGGTCTAACGGTACCTATGAAAATCAGAAAAAAAACATTTTTGATTTTATAGTCCACATAGGCCTTAATTAGAGGGGGGATTAAAAGTGGATTTTTTTAAGATTTCATATTGAAAATAACTCTTTGATTTCAGATCACCTATGATTGGCGAGTAGTGCGTGCTTATGAGGTCAAATGAAGTCAACGAAAGCTTACCGGTAAATCTATCTATCACCCCTTATATAGTATGAATAATTTTGTGACTAATAAATCAAAGTTGCCACAAGATGGGGCACAAGTGTGTCCTTACATGGGGTGATTAGCCATATAAGGACATAATTATTCATACCATATAAGGGGTGATAGATCACCTTTAAAACGTTTTCCGGCCGTACCATGTGGCGGGCGAGATTTTCTAACTAAAAAAATTATAATAAATATTTTTTTACTACATACTACCACTATAGACTGGCTAAGTTTGTAGAAAAGCCAAAAAATATATTGCAATGAGACATTGATCCAATGTTAGCTCAATGTTGGTCTACGACGCTGGAGCAACTTTGATCCAACATTGGGACAATGTCCCGCACTCACTGATAAGACTCTCGTTCTGAGGAGGTAGCCACCGTGGTTTTCTTCCGTGATCTAATAATACTCAGCCGGTAATTCTGTCTGAGAGAAATCAGGGATCTCATCATCACAGCTTCAGGTAGGTGTGACTACTTCACATCGACACATTTTAAACAATTTTTAAATAGCTTTGTGAATAACATCTATTCGATTTTAAAAAAACATATGTCATATTGGAAGAGATTGTATTTATTGTTATTCAATGAATGGTCAAGTTACATCTACTATACTGTCGTAGTCAGGGGCCCATTTTTGAAATGTCCGACTTATCAAGGCAATTTTAATAGAATTTGGCATGTTGCTGTTCTTACACACTTTGGGTACAATGATTCCAAATCTTCCCAATGCGAAGCTTTATTTTGTCTTTTTCCTACTGTGTAAATATGCCAATATAACATGCATTTATTTAATTTCCCAGTTCCGGTTCTTCACATCGAATCAAATGAATACGAGAACACAAACAAAAACGTTGTAGGCAGAAGGAAAACCTGATGTGGCCTGATTGGACCGTAAGCTAAGAATATCAGTATGGTGAGAGATCATAGGGTGACGAAGTATTATATTGCAAGTGTAGAATAGGGATATTAGTGTGGTGAGAGATCATAGGGAGATGAAGTATGATATTGCAAGTGTAAGCTAGGGCTATTAGTGTGGTGAGAGATCATAGGGTGACGAAGTATATTAAGCAAGTGTAAGCTAGGGCTATTAGTGTGGTGAGAGATCATTGGGCGATGATGTATAATATAGCAAGTGTAAGCTAGGGCTATTAGTGTGGTGAGAGATCATATGGTGATGAAGTATAAGATTGCAAGTGTAAGCTAGGGATATTAGTATGGTGAGAGATCATATGGTGATGAAGTATAATATTGCAAGTGTAAGCTGGGGATATTAGTGTGGTGAGAGATCATAGGGTGATGAAGTATAATATTGCAAGTGTAAGCTAGGGCTATTAGTGCGGTGAGAGATCATAGGGTGATGAAGTATAATATTGCATGTGTAAGCTAGGGATATCAGTTCGGTGAGAGATCATAGGGTGTGAAGTATAATATTGCAAGTGTAAGCTAGAATTTTAGTGTGGTGATAGATCATAGGGTGACGAACTTATAATCACAGGATAACACCCAAGTATAATATCTCAAATTTAAGCTGTGGACATCAGTACGGTGGCGGATCGTAGGTTATTAGTTAAGTATAATATCGCAAATGTAACCTAAAGATATCAGTATTTTAATCAATTATTTATATTCGTAAGGGTTAAAAGTCAAATATTGCTTGCATTTCAAAGCTCATAGAAATTTTGGTGTAAAAAAAGACTTTTTGTTCAAAAGATGGACAGACAAAGCAGCATGTGAACGGTATCCGCAAACCGGCTGGCCCTTATCTTATAACATGTGATTGGTCGAGAAGAACCTCTCGACCAATCACATGCCTAAGATCTGGGTCAACCCGCACAGAGCACATGTCAAACAGGATCATAAAAGACGTGCCTTTTCACATGATTCATATGTATTTTTATTATATTTCTTATCACCGCCCCGAGACGCGTGTGGCTGACTTATTGAGATCTGCAGCGACAGAATGTGAAAGGCGAAAAGAACATATTATCCCATCCCAACAAAGGACAATATGTATTCCTAAAGAGTGGCACCTTGGGAACACATTAGTCCCCACTGTATCTAAATGGACATAAACAGTGTAGCCTTATTGTGCCGCTTTGTGTGAGGATTTTACCTTGTGACATCTCCATAATTTTACATTTATTGTGTAGCGACATTGTGTAGCGATATTATACAGTTATGTTTTAAAAACATTATGGATCTGATTTTTAGAATAATATTTACGTCAATTGGTGCATTTTATCAAATCAACTGATCAATGCAATCTCAGCAAACACAAAACATTTTTATAACATGTGTACAATATTGGACAGACGTCGAAGATTCTGAATTTTCTTAACATATGTTATAAATCTGTTATACAATTCCGCTGATAGTAGAGCTATATATAATAATAATTTCGCTTCTTAAATTTGTAAAAATTTAGCCTCCTCGCGAAATTCTAGAAAAATAAAACCTCGCGAATATTACCAGATCTACACTATATGTATGTGTGTGCCTTTTCTTAGGAATGCCTTATTATTGTGTGACTCTCTGTTAATATATTCACGAGGTTCAAATGAAATGAAATGAATAGGCATGCAGGCCACATAGAGGCTAAACTGGGCCAGGAGAACCTTCTGAGATGAATGAGATGACACAGGATTCAAAATCAAAGAGATTTCCGACTTTCAAACCACTGCACCAGGGCCCCCGCATATAATGCATATTTAATAAAAAGTTTATTCGTGTTGTTTTTTAGACTTTTGATCTCTAAATTCGTAAAATATCTAATTTATAATCACTAAGCAATGACACCAGCATATTCTAAGATGCGAGTCTTAACAATTTGATCACCAATTACAAACTAAAATTATCCACACTTTACTCAGTCATCACCCGATATCATGTTTATTGGAAAAAATGTATTCCATGACAAAACATCATATTAATCAAACTAAGGAATTTGCTGATAGGCGTTTGGGGTGAAGCTTATGCAAAATCTAACTCAGCGCGGGGAACGTCTTTATACGTCAGAATCTGACGTCTGTAGATCCCGCCCTGAAAGAATTAAAATATTTCCAATAGTGGCAGACACATACCATATGTATTCAAATAAATAAGATAAAGATAAAGATAAGATAAGATAATCAATGAATAAGAAAGAGCTAACTAAGATATTCATGACCATTAAGATATTTTTCCAAATTCTATTTAAAACTGTAACATTTAAAATTCGAAAACAATATTATAAGAAATATGTCTTTTGTCTGGATTTAAAAAGGCTGAATGTTGACAGTGTAAGAAAATAAAAATTAAGGTAAAAATACATAAACCCTTACAGCGCGGAGATCGACTTTAGTCGTCAGAATATGACGTCTGTAGACGTCAGATTCTGACGACTGAAGTCGATGCCCGTGCTGTAAGAGAAAACATATTTCTAATGACCGTAGACCCATAACATAGGTATTCAAGTGAATCGGAAAGAGATGAATAAGACATTAATGATGATATCAAAATGAAATAAAAAGTTTTTATAAAAACATTCAGCGGTTTAAGGGTTAAAGTGAAATATAAGGATCGTCTTGTGATCTGCTTAACCTTTTGATCACCAAAATCAGGTTATATATTTGTTTGGTGACAGGGTTAAGTTCGTTCCCTGTTGAACCAGTGTATGAAGAAGAATAACTATCAAGAACCTAAAAAACGTACCCTTTCGCATGTTTCTCACCATGTATTTGTATGACCTTTCTTTGAGATTGCTCCTGAAACCGCGTGACTGACTTAATAAAGACATCTGCAGCGACAGACAGTCTGCAAAATGGCAAAGGCTGAAAGAAAACATTGTATTCGGCCAACAAAGGAGAGAATATACATTCTTAAAAAGTGACACCTTAGTCCCTACTCTATCTAAATTGACGTAAACAGTGTAGCCTTATTGTGAACATTTATCTTATATTATTATATTACCCACTGTGTCAGGATTTTGCCTTTTGACACCTCAAATATTTGACATTCGTTGTGTACAATATATAACAATATATAACGATAAGAAAAAAACAGAAGAAGAAAAAAAAACGCTAAAAAATTGTACGAATAAACGAAAATATTAATTACATAATGATTTGGGATCTCCAGTAAGACTGCATTGTCGCAGGCATGGAGGCTACTCATCTACAAAATATACAAACAATTATTTTGTAGCACCCCTTCCCATCGCCAGGTGGGTGACTGAATACTAATAAAAAACGACTACAAGTAACCGGGTGACCCAGGTCAGAGTGTGATGCATGTGATGGCTGAACGACAGGCTGGCCACGTTTGCAGAAAGACTTCCGTTCTGAGGGCTCGTCAGGGCTTCCTTTGGTAATCTGATAACATACAGGCAGTAACGGTGTGGGACAGACAGTAACCTTGGTGTCTCTGTGTGACAGAGAGCGGGACCTTCATCATCTCAGCTTCGTGACAGGTGTGACTTCTCTAGAGTGTTGCCGTGTTAATCAGATCGTCCTGACATCTACCCCCTCCCCACCAGAAATATATAAAGCCCACGACAGAAACTTGTGCCACTACCACGTCAGAATTGACCTGAAGCAACATGCTTCAGGTTTACATTCCTGCCGTAACTGAGATGGAGTGATGGATTTGGACCAAAAAACAGGAATAGCCCGTCGCTCTGTTCTCTTTAGTAAATGCATTTGTTTAATCGTGTTTAAATTTGTTTAATTATTTGTTTAAAAATTAGATTAATGATTTGTTTAATCGTGTATTTGTTTAAAAAAAAATATTTTAAACATGTAACATAATGTTTTCAATTTTGTTTTATTTTTCCTTCAGAAAAATCATTTGTCTGCCTTTTTGGTGCTACATATAGAAACCCACACATATAAACATGATAAATGACCTTCTGTGTATTTAAGAACAGGGTTGTTTATTTCAATATCATATTTTTATTCATTGCTACATAATAATACTTTGATTTTGTCAATGTTAAAATCATAGTTATATTTATTACCATGCCGCATAGCTATACCTACATGATGCAGGATAGCTTTGAGTATGTTCGATATTGATGTATTTAGAATTTCAAGCCGACGCAAATTAATGCTATGCTTTTTATAATAAATAGATTGGGTGGGCGGACGGGTAGATGAATGGATGAATGGATGGATGGATGGATGGATGGATGGATGGATTGATGGAAAGATGGATGGATTGATGGATGAATGAATGGATAGATGGATGGATGGATGGATGGATGGATGGATGGATGGATGGATGGATGGATGGATGGATGGGTGGGTGGGTGGATGGATGGATGGATGGATTGATGGATGGATGGATGGATGGATGGATGGATGGATGGATGGATGGATGGATGGATGGATGGATGGATGGATGGATGGATGGATGGATGGATGGATGGATGGATGGATGGATGGATGGGCTGATGGAATGAGGGATGGATGGATGGATGGATGGATGGATGGATAGATGGATGTTTGGGTGGGTGGATAGATGGATGGATGGATGGATGAATGGATGGATGGATGGATGGATGGATGGATGGATGGATGGATGGATGGATGGATGGATGGATGGATAGATAGATGGATGGATGGGTGTTTGGGTGGGTGGATAGATGGATGGATGGATGAATGGATGGATGGATGGATGGATGGATGGATGGATGGATGGATGGATGGATGGATGGATGGATGGATGGATGGATGAATGAACGAACTAACTGTCAACTGTGTACCAACTCCCCGTTTTTGTCCGGATAATGTTTATCAGGTAGGTAGACGTATTTTACAGCCTGTGCATCCTCTGTGGAAACAAGGCAAATGAAAGCTACATTGGAATAAAAGAGATTTGTACAATAAGAGCTGAGTCCGAGTGAACGGGTATTTGTATAATTAGGGTTAATTCTGCTGTGAATAATCGGAAATCACTGATTGACTGTATAATCTGGACATCAACCGCGTAACGAGACCATTATAACAATCGCAGTAGTCGAGGTGTGATCATAGAGGTAGAACAAACACGTGCTACCTCTCTAGATGTGACCAGCAAACAAACGAGCGTCCGATATCAACATGGCTAAGCATTATCATAACACAAAACAACATAACGTAGGATAACAGTTACACAACATATGCCTAATGCGACCATAATAAAAAGCGCAGCAGTTGAGATGTGACTAAAAACAAACGATCGTCCGATATCAAGATGATTGGCATTAAGTTATTGGTGTAACGTTATCGTGAAGATTGTGATTATTAACTGTTAACATGATTACTAGTATTATTTAATTTCACATACAATAGGCCTACCATGTAATTTTGAATTTGAAAATCTGGTAATCTGGTATCTTGATTTACTTTAAGATGCTCATTGTTTCGATCCAGAACGAATAAAAGCAAATGAGTAAATAAATATTTTACTGAATAACAGTAATCAGCTGTTTTTATTCTTGTTCTTGAATCTATCCTTTAAGAGAAACTAAACTTATTTATTATGTTATATTTTAACCCAATGCAAACTTCAACTATCTTTTCTTGCAGACTTGCATCTGGCAATCTTTGATTATGAAAAATTTGCGCTTCAATCTCAATATATCTGTTTTTGCTTCAGACGTTTAATCATTGTTTAGGAGAATCTGAGACAACACACTTTTTTTCTGTTTACATAATTGACAATCCTTTCTCTCTTTATATATACCTCCAGGTTGTACCCCATCAAAGCAATGGGCGTCTGTGGTTTTACTGTGAATGGCCACCAGGGGAAATACAGCTCATGGCTGGAAACATGTTCCAATCATCATGACACGTTGGACCAATGCTGATATATTGCTGGGCCACAGTCTGAAACGCTGGCCCAGCTATGTATCAACATTGGCTCGTTGTCTCGTGTTGCCTGTTTACTACTCCTGTGAGACGAGCACCTCATTTTAAACATCATTTTTTTTCATTTTTCAAAATTTACAATCATATATAATATATTATAACATAAACTTCAATAGCCCCTAAATCCTCGATGATCCGGGCTCAGAAGCGCGACAAACATAACCGTAATCAGACTCATTGTCTCAAAACCGTTTGCTTTTGTCGTCTAGCCCAACCGGAACACCAAGGATCAAAATCGGAAAAGCCTGACCAACAAAAAATGTTTTATATTTCTTCCGGAAACTAATTTCTAAAGGACGAATCATCTGTCTCTGTGTCTCTCTCTTATATGGCCCCAGGTTGTACTCTATCAAAGTAATGGGTGTCTGGGGTTTCACAGTGAATAGTGGTAGGTGCAATACGACCCATAGTGCGGTGAAATCGGACGGACGTAGGGTGGTTGTAGTCGAACACACATAACTCCTGCCTGAGATAGCACGCCTCAAGGCATTGCTGTAAAAAGTGTGAATAAGTACGATTTGTAAGTAAAAATTGCTGGGTCTCTTAAACAAATGTGCTTATTATATGATTGATGTTAATAATTGTTTCTATCTATTTTTCATCATTTGTAGCTGGAAATTGCGTAATTTGATAAAATGATAAGTCGTCCCCCTGGATATGAAAGGGTGTATCTGCCACTTTTTAAAGTGGCAGATACACCCTTTCATATCCAAGGAGACGAAGTATATGTGACAAATATACATCTCCCAAATGATAATAATATATAATAATAATAATAGCTTTATTTCACGAGGGTAAACCCAATGAGCGATAGCTCATCTGCCTTGGGGCCCTCAACATATATACAAAACACACGTAAATATACAATGATTCAAAATTAGAAACAAAATCGCCTTTCTGCACATGTGATGACATATAGATATTTCCGTACATATGACATGTGACAATCCTCAAAGAAAATAATAATAACAATACTATTTTTTTTTACACATTAGCTACATACTGAAAGAAACAGTATTAAAATAATATTCTGGTTAAGTTTAAAATAAAATTACAATGTGTTGGAAATATATTGACATACGACACAACATTAAATAAATACACAACATTAATTACACAACAATACAACTTCCATTGACCGTTTAAGTATTTAGTACATAGAATACATAACATTGCAGAATGCAACATAACATGAAATATAAAACTAATTATTTTGTATATGATCTAAGAGTAACTTATGATACCCTACTTTAAATTGGGATAAAGATTCTGCATTTCTAATATCATTGGGAATTGAGTTTCATATACTAACACCTAGGGATTTAGAATGTGCTCTTGGAGTGTACAATTTATTTTGAGTGGATGATCTGAGGCTATAACTTACACAATCTGATACATTTGTAAACAAATCTTGAATATAAGAAGGCGTTTGGTCTGTTGTACTTTTATAAATCAGACAAGCTTGTTTATATCTGACTAATTCTTTAAATGGGAGCCAATTTAACTTTTTAAACATTTCTTTACTCGGTGATAATGGATCAGCATCTAAAATTAGTCGGGCCGCTTTCTTCTGCAATTTCGTTATGACATTTTCATTTTCTCCACACCCAGTTCCCCAAACTATACAGCAATATTCTATGATAAGTTTTATATAAAAATTGCAAAATAAAATTCGAGTTTCAAATGGGAGATATTTGCGTATTCTACGGAGAAGTGAAAGTTTAAAAGACACACATTGTTTTACATGAGCAATTTGTTTTTTCCAAGAAAGTGTACTGTCAACAAAAATGCCCAACAATTTAGCATTTTCTTCCAATTTATTTTGGGCAATCATTACTGAACTAGTTGGGGTGCAGATGACTAAGGTGTTTGTCTTTTCGATACTAAGAACCATTTGATTTTGGCAACAACATGTATGTATACTGATGCCACAAAGTTGTAATTTATCTTTAATTTTGTTTTATACCGTCAAGATTTACCTATAACCGCATCATCTGCAAATAAACATATAACGCTCAAGTGCTCTTCTAGAGAAATATTATTTATAAAAATAAGAAACAGTATAGGGCCAAGAATGGAGCCCTGTGGCACACCGCAGATTACTGGCATTGGCTCAGATATTGTATTTCTAATTTTTACTGATTGTTTCCTGTCGGTGAGATATGCTAAAAACCAATGCTGCGTTTTTTCACTGCATTTATATAGCTTTAATTTATCTCAAAGGATATCATGATTTATGAAATCGAAAGCTTAGCAAAGATCTACTAAGAGTAGGCCCACTTGATTCCCGGTGTATAATGCAGAAAGCCATTCTTCGGTCATTAAAGTTAATGCACTTTCGCTTGAGTGATTAGCTCTAAATCCGGATTGTCTTTTATTTAATAAATTGTGTGAGGAAAGGTATTAGTACAAATGAACAGAAACATGTTTTTCTAATATTTTGGAAGCAATCGGAAGAATAGAAATTGGTCTGTAATTATTAACATCATCTTGGGACTTTTTCTTGTGGAGTGGAATTACTTTGGCATGTTTCCACATATGTGGGAAAACACCTGATCGTATGCTGAAGTTACATATTTTCACTATAGAATCTGATAATAGAGTTGCAGCACTTTTAAGAAAGAGAGCCTGAATGTCATGCAATCCAGTACCTTTTTTAACTGGCATAGTATTTAGATATTTTATGACAAATTCAAGACTGATTTGAGGAATTTAAATAGAATTATTGGACTGATTAAGCCTGACCACATTATTGATTATTATCTCATTATTTGACATCTTATTACCCTTCGTTTATCCTGACACTCCCCAACATGTCATCATATAGGTGTGACTCATGTGACAATGACTTCATTCAGCACACGTCAATGTGGCCGTTTGCACCAGTACACAATCTCTCTCACAGGAATGAATCAAGGCTTCATCCCACGACAATCATCTCAGAGGTCGCGGCAGACACGTGAAAACTGGACGATTGTCAACCAGGCGTCGTGGCGGAAAATCATTCTGAAAAGATAAAATGGTGGTGCTGAAACAGAAAACGACGCCAGCGAGCAGCCAGCCAATCAATCAACCGGTCAGCCAGCCTATCAACCAGCCAGCCAGCCAGTCAATAAAATGGTCAGTCAGTTAGAGGTCTTGTCAAGTTAAAAAAAAAATCAGAAAAAATGGATTGACCAGACACCACCCACTCACCCCCTATCATTTTTTTCTTGAAATATGTACAAAAAAAGCAACAACATAAAAACACACACAAAAAAATCCGAGTTGGGGCTGACAATCACCCACACTTCCGAGTTTTTCTCGCATTTTCTATTTTTTAACTTGACAAGACACCTTAGCCAGCAGCCAGCCAGCCGATATTTTGGCACAACCCCTATCAATAATATAATGAATTAGTCGTCAATTAGGTGCAATTTGGAGACTAGAATAAATTCATTTTTTGTATCGTTCAATACAAATCTCAATTTATGACCAGTAATGGCTGTGCCGCTCCTGTGTCGGTCTGCCTGCTATGAAAAATAACTGTTCAAGAGGTAACTTGTTTTTTTTCTTGTTCTAATTACGCCTTGTGTCCCGTTACTTAGAGCTTTAATGCCGACCATTCCCGGATTCCATCTGAATCAAGACTAATGGCCTCTTTATCCAACCATTCTCAGGCTGTGATCCTTGACTGAAGACGACTGGACACGCGCTGATACTGGACAGCAACGATGTTCTCAACAAGCAAGAGACGTTGACCCGATATTGTTTTAATGCTGGGCTACTGTCTGTGGCAGTGCCCCAATATTAACCGTTACAGCTCGGGGATCGGCTTTAGACGTCAGAATCTGACGTCTGTAGACGTCAGATTCTGACGTCTAAAATCGATCCCTGCACTGAAAGTGTAAACATATTTGTAATAGTCTTAGACCCAATAGACTGGAGGGCATTGTCATAAATGTGGACTCTGATAAACTGAATGGTTAAAAGCAAACGACTATATTTATCTCATTATTTAGGCCTATGCTCCAGTGAGTTAAACCCAGATGGTTGTCCTTTTTGGGAAAAAACATATTTTAGGCCACATGGTCATACGACGTAATGGCTACAAGGTCAAAAATGAATTCTCAACAAATTAGGAGCAAGTGGAATACCTCATTTCTGAAATTAATTTGTTTATTCAAGGTCATCTTCAATGTCAAAAGGTCAATTTAATAAAAATGAATGAATCTTGCTTTACGTCGATTTCTCCACAATCATGGCAATATCGCGACAGAAGGAAGCCCGAAGCCGGGACTATGCCCTACTCTTATTTCGAATGACTTTAAGGGTTCTTTATAGCGCACAATACCATAGGCAGCAGTACACTTCTGGCCTTTGAACAGTTTGGATCACTGTAGATGCACAACGACGATGAGAAATATCTGGCCCGACCGGGATTCGAATCTGGTACCTCCAGGTTACAAGCCCCAATCGATACGAATGAGCCTTTGGGGCCGGCCGTCAATTTCAAAGTCAAGTAAGAGAAAATATCATTTTTAACAAGTAATAGGTGTGTAATACCTTTTTTCAATTATGGCATTATTTTGGTGATTCAAGGTCATCTTCAAGGTAGATTCCGAGGTCAAAAGTATGAAAATATGATTTTTTAACAAACAGAAATAGCAAAAGCAGTGTAGTACTGAAGTGTAGGCATAATACCCTTTTTACTACTCCCGTGAGACGAGCACCTCATTTAAAACAACATTTTTTGTCATTTTCCAAAATTTACAATCATATATTATATATAATATATTATAACATAAACTTCTATGGCGCCTGAATCATAGGTGATCCGAGCTCAGAAGCGCGACAAACATAACCGTAATCAGACTCATTGTCTCAAAACCGTTCGCGTTTGTCGTCTGGGCCAATACAGCCGGACCATCGAAGATCAAAGACGGGATAACCTTAGCGGAAAATATATTTTCAATTTCTTCTGGAAACTAATTTGTATTTTCGCAGAGCGAATTTATAAGGGACGAATCATCTCTCTGGGGTTTTACAATGAATAGTGTTAGGTGAAATATAAACATGAGCATGAGTGTCGCAAACATAAGGCTGGTGGCGGTGTTTCTTTATTTATAAAGGAACACGTTGAATACAAATGCCGTACAGACCTAAATATATTAAATAAATACATGGAATCGAACTTTATAGAGATACCTAAAAGGCATAATTCAGTGTCTAACACTAATATTATTATTGGTGTTGTATACAGACCACCCGATACAGATGTTAATATGTTTACTGTTTATATAACTCAGATTTTATCCGCTTTAAAGTATGAAAACAAAACTGTTTATATAACAGGTGATTTCAACATTAACCTGTTAAATACTGATAAACATATACCTAGTGCTGAATTCATTGAAACCATGTACTCCTATTCTTTTTTCCCTCTTACAAGTAAACCTACACGAGTCTCAAAACATTCAGCAACTTTAATTGATAATATTTTCTGTAATAATATAAATGACTAAGATATTATCAACGGAATATTCTACACAGACATCTCTGATCATTTTCCTATATTCAGTATTAACGTAAACATTAAAGTAGTGGGAGAAACATGTCTTCCTAAGTCTAGGAAATATACCTCGGTAAACATTGAAAAGTTTAAAATAAATATAAAAAATAAAAATATGTTGACGGTTCTTGAATCTACCGACTGTCAAGAAGCATTTAGTAAATTTCATTCAATATTTTTAAACTTATGAAGACTGTTTCCCTTTAACCATAACAAAGCTTGGTTATCGCACGCGTATGCCATGGCTAACAGTAGCCCTAAAGAATTCTATAAAAAATAAAAATAAATTATATGTAAAATATATTGAACATAAAACAATTTTTAATGAAAAAGCATATAAAGACTACAAACTTATTTTAAATAATACAATGAAAAAAGCTGAACGAGATCATTATGATGTTTTATTCAGATTAAACAAAGATAACCTAAAGAAAACCTGGGCGATTATTAAAGAAGTAATTAACAAAACAAAAACTAAAACAACAGTCAATAAATTTTTAATTAACATTAAAGTTATAACAAATACCGAAGAAATAGCATATAGTTTTAATAGTTTTTATGTAAACATTGGACCGAATTTAGCGAGTAAAATTCCGAAGACGAGTAAAGACCCGGCTTCATATATAGCTAAGCAGAATCCCGATTCTATTTTCCTCAATAATGTCACCGAAAATGAAGTAATCAAAATAATAAATGCATTGAAAATATCTAGCCCAGGATGGGATGGAATACATTCCAAGGTAATCAAGGACACATTTTCATTATATATTGAACAACTCGTACATATTTTGAATTTGTCTATTTTACAAGGTGTATTTCCAAGTGAACTAAAAACTGCTCGTGTTATCCCTATTTATAAAGGTGATAACAATATGATTATAAGTAACTATGGGCCTGTTTCTGTGTTAACAGTGTTCTCCAAAATTTTCGAACGTATAATGTATAACAGACTGTTTAATTTTATCACGAAACATAATATACTTTATAAATACCAGTTTGGTTTTAGAGAAAAACATGGAACGAATTCTGCCCTAATTGTGCTCACAGATAAAATTGCTACAGCTATAAGTGAAGGTAACCTTGTTTTATGAGTCTTTCTTGATTTCAGTAAAGCTTTTGATACGGTCGATCATACTATTTTACTAAATAAATTATATAAGTATGGTATCAGAGGAATTGCTCATGATTGGCTTGATATTTATTTATATAATAGAAGACAGTTTGTTTCTTTTAATAATCATTGTTCAGATATGAATGAAATCACTTGTGGTGTGCCCCAAGGATCCATACTTGGACCCTTGCTATTTTTGTTATATGTGAATGATATTGTTGAAGTATCCTCTGTTTTATTACCCATATTGTATGCCGATGATACCAGCTTATTTCTGATTGGAAAGAACATTAATGTATTAATACACAATATGAATAATGAATTAGCAAAAGTATTACAATGGTTAAACTGTAACAAATTGTCTTTAAATATTAAAAAATCTCAATATATTGTATTCCGATCGATCAAGAACTTTCCAAATGAAATAAACACTGTCAAGATTAATAACCAAACATTAAACAAAGTTAAATCTACGAAATTTCTTGGGGTCATTATTGATGAATTCTTAAATTGGGCGGAACATATTGACACAGTAAAAACAAAAATCTCGAGAGGAATAGGAATTTTATGCAAAGCTAGACGTGTATTGAAAACATCGACTTTGGTTACACTTTATAATAGCTTTGTCTATCCATATATTAATTATTGCATTGAAGTATGGGGTGGAGCTAGTGATAAATCTATTAAATCTCTATTTAAAGTTCAGAAAAGGGCTGTTAGAATAATTAAATCAGCCTCATATTTAGCTCACACCCAACCAATCTTCCATGCATTAAAGGGACTGGCCCAGGCTAAAATCATCAAAAAATCGGTGATTTTATTTCGGGCTCTTAATATGACCATATGATGTAAACATGTACATAGACTAGAACTGCAAATTTTTATAATTTTTGTGCTGCGCACTTACCAGTTAGACTAGATATAGAGACGAAATTCCCGCATTTCTTATTTTTGACATGGTTGTCAATAATTACAAATCAGGAATTTCGTCTCTATATCTAGCCTAACTGGTGAATGCGCAGCACAAAAATTATAAAAATTTGCACTTCTAGTCTATGTACATGCTTACATCATATGGTCATATTAAGAACTCGAAATAAAATCACCGATTTTTTGATGATTTTAGCCTGGGCCAGTCCCTTTAAATATACTGAATATTTATAAGATATACGAGTTTAAAGTGGCTTTATTTATGTACAAAATTGAGATGCAATTGTTACCTTCTTTATTATTACATGTTTGTAAAAAATTCTGATGTTCATAATTATCCAACTAGACATGCTCATAATCTACGTGTAACTTGTAAGCATAAAACCAAATTATCTGAACAGTCTATTAGAACTGCTGCTATATCAATATGGAATCACATATCTGTCAATCTAGATACCAATTGTTCAATATGTACCTTTAAATATAAACTTAAAAAATATTTATTATACCATAATATTCCTAATAGTAGAACTCCCTAGATATGATACTGGCTCATGAATGAATTTGTTAATTACTTAATAATTTATTATTTATTTCATTGCACGTTTTTATGCACATTGCACATGTATTGTCGTTTCTGTGAATCCACGGGGATATGTCTCTCACTTTAACGAGTGGGAGATATAGCCTTTTGCTCCCTAGGGGTCGACATATTATTATTGTAATTAATGAGAGGGCATATAATGTCACCCGATATTCTGTCCTTTTTGTCATTTTGTTTATCAATCTTGTTCTGTATATTGTTAATACATATATTTTATATTTTCTATAATATTGTTCAGTTTAATATGTTAGATTTCCAGATTTTCAGTGTATTAACATGATTCTTGTGATTCTGTCAATGTCTTTGTTGATATGCATTTATGACAATAAATAATCTTGAATCTTAATCTTGAATCAGAAATAAGCCTCAATCCATGGCTGGATACCAAATAACACGACTAACATGAAACGCTGGGCTCATGTTGATTTAATGCTGAGCCATCGTCTGAGACGCCGGGGCCAGCATTAAATCAGCATTGGTTACACGTTTAGTACTTGCTGGAAAATAAACACGGATTATTTTAACATAACCCGCGTGACAAGCACCTCATTGGAGTTTGGTACAATTTCTGGTGGCCTCAAAAAGGTATCTTCTAAATGAACACCGTTGAAAGTAGGGTGGTTGTAGTCGAACACATAACTCCTGCCTGAGATAGCACGCCCCAAGGCATTGTTGTAAAAAGTGTGAATAAGTACGATTTGTAAGTAAAAAATGCTGGGTCTATTAAACAAATGTGCTTATTATATGATTGATGTTAATAATTGTTTCTATCCGTTTTTCATCATTTGAAGCTGGAAATTGCGTAATTTTATAAAATGATATGTCGTCCCCCTGGATATGAAAGGATGTATTTGCCACTTTTTAAAGTGGCAAATACACCCTTGCATATCCAATGGGACGAAGTATATGTGACAAATATACATCTCCCAAATAGAATTATTGGACTGATGAAGCCTGGCCACATTATTGATTTTAATTACCACTTGAGACGGCGCTACTAGTGAGATATTGCTGTTTATGCGGGCGTAATATATGTCTATCCCTAGGGCGGATAGACTATCTGTGTGTACTCGCAGTTGTCTGTCTGGTCGGCAGCTGTCTCGTGTACGGGAGGTGGCATGGCGAAGTACAGGTATACGACAGGTCTATTATGCTGGTAGCACATATATACCTTACCCGGGAGGGGATGGAGGGAGACGGGCGGGGGGGGTCGCCGGTTTATTGAGCTACTATGCCGGTTGAGGGAAGGTGAGCTGTGATATTTAGCAAGGTGGACTGTGGTTAGTTTCTGGGTGGACATGAAGCTAAGGCCTACGCTGTAATTGTAGACAAATAATAAATATGTTTTCAAGATTTGGTGGATAATAATAGTAATAACATGATTTTGTAAGGCGATAGACATTGTTATTGGCCCGACACAGATCTGCGGAGGGCCAATAACATGTCTATCGCCCTGCAAAATCATGTTATTGTTATATTATCACATTATTTGACATCTTATTACCCTTCGTTTATCCTGACACTCCCCACATGTCATCATATAGGTATGTGACTGATGTGACAATGACTACATTCAGCACACGTCAATGTGGCCGTTTGCACGAGTACACAATCTCTCTCACAGGAATGCGTCAAGGATTCATCCCACGATAATCATCTCAGAGGTCGCGCCAGACACGTGAAAACTGGACGATTGTCAACCAGGCGTCGTGGCCGAAAATCATTCTGAAAAGATAAAATGGTGGTACTCGAACAGAAAACGACGCCAGCCAATCAACCGACCGGTCAGCCGACCGGTCAGCCAGCCGATCAACCAGCCATCCAGCCAGTCAATAAAATGGTCAGTCAGTTAGGGGTCTTGTCAAGTTAAAAAAAAATCCAAAAATCTGATAAAAACTCGGATAGACTAGACAACCCTACCGATATTTTGGCACAACCCCCATCCTTAAAATATTGAATTAGTCGTCAATTAGGTGCAATTTGGAGACTAGAATAAATTCATTTTTTGTATCGTCCAATACAAATCTCAATTTATGACCAGTAATGGCGGTTCCCTTCCTGTGTCGGTCTGTCTGCAAATGAGAAATAACTATTTATGAGGTAACTTGTGTTTTTTCTTCTCCTAATTACGCCTTGTGTCCCGTTACTTAGTGACTTACTGTCGACCATTCCCGGATTCCGTGTGAATCAAGGCTAATGGCCTCTTTATCCAACCATTCTCAGACTTAGATCATTGAGCGATGGGGACTGGACATGCGCTGAAACTGGACAACAACGATGTTCTCACCAAGTAAAAGAAGTTGAGCGAATGTTGTTTTATGCTGGGCTACTGTCTGCGGCAGTGCCCCAATATTAACCGTTACAGCGCGGGGATCGACTTTAGACGGCAGAATCTGACGTCTATAGACGTCAGATTCTGACGTCTAAAGTCGATCCCTGCACCGAAAGTGTAAACATAATTGTAATGGCCTTAGACCCGTAATAGACTGGAGGGCATTATCATAAATGTGGACTCTGATTAACTGAATGGTTAAAAGCAATCGACTATATTTATCTCATCACTTAGGCCTATGCTCCAGTGAGTTAAACCCAGATGGTTGTCCTTTTTGGGAAAAAACATATTTTAAGCCACATGGTCAAACGACTTGATGGTTACAAGGTCAAAAATGAATTCTCAACAAATTAGCCTAGGAGCAAGTGCAATACCTCATTTCTAAAATTATTTTGTTTATTCAAGGTCATCTTCAATGTCAAAAGGTCAATTTAATAAAAATGAATGAATCTTGCTTTAGGTCGATTTCTCCACAATCATGGCAATATCGCGACAGAAGGAAGCCCGAAGCCGGAACTATGCCCCACTCTTATTTCGAATGCCTTTAAGGGTTCTTTATAGCGCATAATACCACAGGCAGCACTGTACACTCCAGGCCTTTGAACAGTTTGGAGCACTGTATATGCACAACGACGATGACAAATATCCGGCCCGACCGGGATTCGAATCTGGTACCTCCAGGTTACAAGCCCCAGTCGATACGAATGAGCCATTGGGGCCGGCCGTCAATTTTAAAGTCAAGTAAGAGAAAATATTATTTTCAACAAGTAAAATTTAGGAAAGTGTGTAATACCTTTTTTTATGGGATTTTGACTGAAAATCCAATTAAGACATTATTTTGGTGATTCATCATCTTCAAGGTAAATTCCGAGGTGGATGGATGTATGGGATGATGGGCCTACGTCGGGGGCTCCATTATGGGGTCACAATGGCCGACGAGGGACTCCCCCCAATCTCACCATTTAAACTCAAACTTCCTCCTCCTCCGTCGAGTCGAGGGTTCCAAACAAGTCAGAAAACTCTCTCCTCTCTTATCATGTTTATTCGATTAACATACGGCAACAGCAAAGCACAACCTCCCGCGCACGGCACGTCTCAATCGACTTAGCGAGAGCGAGCTACGGCACGTCCGTAGTCGCCGAGTGTAACGCCTGAAGTGCGGGAAAAATACCAAGGCCGCACACATTGCGATTTGTGCACCCGTCACCAAGGTACGGAAACGAGGCGGTCATCCCCAACCCCTCGCGGCCGAGAAGCCTGGGATAAACGCCACATTAACTGAACGACGTCAGGATCCTACATTACCCCCGGGTGAGTGATAACGTAGGACCAAACTGACGTGTAGGAGACTGCTTCGTGCAAGTATCGGGGTTGTAAAATATGTAACCTCTTATAACTAAGCATAGTTTTAAAAAAAAATATAGCGAGTGTGGTTACAGCGTGGGTGGTTGAAATCGCAGCATTATACGTGAATTGTCCCATCCTCTTAACACCAACTGTCCTTTATGTATGATTCATTTGCTGCAAGCTGCGATCAACCCATTCATTTAATTAACATAATTTCTATTAGTAATTTAGCAATGAACTTGCCAAAAAAAAAATGTCTTTACATTTATATATCTGTACACAATGCTGCCAGGCCTGGCATATTCATTCACAATTTACCAACATTGTTATTACGAGGTATGCGGTTGGGCCCGCCATAGATGTCGTTAGGTGCAACTATGGCGTGAACCATCTGCACGAATCGGGCAGGAATCTGGATTATTCGTCCGACTCTAGTTTTTCGCACTGTTTGGTCGGTCGAATTTTTTTCGCGATTAGCGATATTCGCATGTTTGCTTTTTGTCGAGTCGATTGCGGCGTCAGCAGCACCCGGGATTTTACCCCGTAGATGTAAAGGTATGCGGGAATACGTTCGTAAACCACCGCCGTTCCCGTTAGCGCGGGACACGGCGGGGGCTCGCGAATGCGGCGCTACATAAGTATTGTCTCTGTTAGACAAGTTGACTTTAACATCTATTTGCTTTGGGACTGTGGCCGATTTTTTACTGCTTCTGACTGCCGTCGACTTTTTTGTGTTGACTCTCGTCCCGTTGGACGTCGGAGTGTCCGCACTACCAGGTCTAGGTGGACCCTGTGGATTCTTACTAGATGTCCTGGTAGCCGTCGACTTCCGTGGTTTGCTTGGCGTATTACGCTGTATTGTCGTACCTGACGTAGGCTCGCACTCCATATGTGCGGGTTTAACGCGATCTAAAGAGACCGTCTCAACCTTGCCTTTAACTCGGATTTTCATTACTCTGCCACTCCTCGCGACGACCTTATATAGTCCGTCATAAGGGGCGGTCAGAGGCGGTGCAATTGCGATTCGGCGCAAGAATACATGAGTACATGTAGCTATTTCCTTGAATTAGAAAATGTTGTGTTGTTGTGTGTCACGTGGCGAACATAGACGGAGACGCGACATGGCCACGCGTAGCTTGTCTGAATAATTCTCCAAATCAGTGTTGGCGTCGACGGTGTACTGTTTAGTAAACTCTCCTGGGAGTCTAAGGGTTGTCCCGTAAATCATCTCGGCAGCTGACCTGCCTAGTCTCTCTTTCACGGCTGAACGAACTCCTAAAAGTACAGCAGGTAACGTGATAGTCCACGGGTTCGGTGACTCGTGCGCCATAATGGCGGCTTTCAATTGACGGTGGAAACGTTCGACCATGCCATTCGACTGAGGGTGATAACTCGTGGTACGATTCCGAATAATCCCGAATTGATGACACAAACTATCCCACAATTTGGACTCGAATTGAGCGCCCTATCAGTGGTGATAGTGGCTGGGGTACCATAACGTGCTATCCACCCGCTGAAGAATGCATTGGCGACCGTTTCGCCTCTAATATCTACCATAGGTATAGCTTCGGGCCAACGTGTAAAACGGTCGACGCAAGTCAGTAGATATCTAAAACCATCGGCATAAGGTAAAGGTCCGACTATGTCTACGTGGACATGATCGAATCGCTCGGTAGGTTCAGTGAACTTTCCGAAAACTGGAGTGTTGTGACATGAAACTTTAGCAGTCTGGCAACCCTTACAGGTACGACACCATCTAGCAATATCTATGTTCATGCCGTGCCATACAAATCGGGTATTAATCAAAGGTTTGGTAGCTCTATGCGATGGATGGCCTAAACCGTGCAAGTTTGATAAAACTCTTCGGCGAAATTTCGCGGTAAGGTACGACCGGTTGTGTCCCGTGGACACATCACACCAGATCAATTGATTATCGAACGATTTTAATAGTTTGAACTTCATAGTGGATGTAGTCGAGTGTCTCAAACGCGTGAATTCCGCGTCATTAGCTTGGTCGAGACTTAACTCTTTATAGTCTATTGCTGGTCCATCATGTATCGCTGACACTGATGGTCGTGACAGCGCATCAGCGACGAAATTTGTCTCTCCTTTTACATATCTAATATCGGTGGTGAATTCGGCGATGAAAGCTAAATGACGTGTTTGTCTTAGGGATGCGCGCTCAGTCTCGGATGACATTACGAATGTCAACGGTTTGTGATCTGTATTAACGAAAAAATTTCGTCCTTCTAAATTGTGTCTGAAATGTTTAATTGTAGCGTATACTGCCAAAAGCTCACCATCGAACGCGCTGTAGCGTGTCTCTGCTGGGTTCAGCTTCTTGCTGAAAAACGAAAGCGGCTGCCACATACCGTTTAAAAATTGCTGCAAAACGCCACCGACGACTACATCACTAGCGTCGCACGTGATGTTAAGCTGGGCCGTAGAATCTGGGTGCACCAGAAGCGTAGCGTTTGCCAATATCTGTTTTGACTCAGAAAATGCTGACTCTGCATTTTTATTCCACTTCAAATCGAAATTTGATTTCTGTGACAGTCTGGTATGTCCTTCATTGGCAGAAGTCAGTAGATTATTGAGTGGCGTCAACTTCGCGGCGCAATGCGGTATGAAACGGTGGTAATAATTCACCATTCCCAGATATCTACGCAATGCTCGTTGCTTTTCGGGCTCAACGAAATTAACAATCGCGTCAACGGCGCTGGGTAACGGCGAAATGCCTTCGGCACAAACGTGGTGACCTAGGAAACCTAATTCAGTTGTTCCGAACTGACACTTTTCAGGACCAATGATAATTCCGTACTCCGATAGTCGAGCAAAAAGAATTCGTAGATGTTTCTTATGCGTTTTATGATCTGGGCTGGTTACCAGTAGGTCATCCAAATAAACAAAAACGAAATCAAGTCCGCGTGTAACGTGGTCTATAAATCGCTGAAACATTTGACCGGAATTTCTTGGACCAAATGGTGTTCTAGTGAAATTAAACAAGCCAAAAGGTGTGGTAGCAGCAGTCTTGTGTACGTCGGACGGTTCCACCGGAATTTGGTAATAAGCTAACCGCTGCGTGAAATCTTGTATATGAGAAATCGGATAACGGTCCGGTACGGTCTGTGCATTCAAACTACGGTAGTCCCCGCATGGTATCCAATCGCCGTTTTTTTTGGCACCATGTGAAGCGCTGAAGACCACTCATTGTCGCTGGGTTCAATGACCCCTAATTTTATCATCTCGTCAAACTCGCGTTTTGCGGTAACCAGCTTATCGTGTGCTAAACGTCGTGGTCGTGCAAAAAATTGGTGACCTTTAGTCACAATCTTGTGTGTTATACCGTGTTTAACGGTCTCACCCTTTGTCGTAGGGCGTGTCAGTTCCGGGAACTGCCAGAAGAGTTTTGTGTACTCATTCTGAACGGTATCAACTCTGTTCAATGACAGAGGTTTAATCGAAGATAGTGAAGCGGCAATGGCTAGGCCTGTACGCATGTCTCGGAGACATCTGTTTCTCAAGTCTACGAGCAAATTATAGTGGATTAAAAAATCAGCCCCGATTATGGGTTGCTGCACATCTGCCACTATGAACGTCCACAGATATTCGCGCTTTAAGCCGACATCGACGACGCGTTTACAGTTGCCATAAGTTTGTATAGTACTGTTATTAGCTGCCACCAGGGGGAGACTGCCAGCGTCCGAAATCCCGTTAGCGCAAGATTTCGGCAGAACACTGACAGCTGCGCCCGTGTCGATTAAATATCTGCATTTATGTCCTTTATCTGCGACATATAATAACTTAGAGTGCGATAACTTTGGAGAACTAGCGTCAGCGGAGTCATGTCGCGTCTCAGTTATACCGCCAGGTGCAAGAGTCGCTACCTTGCTCTGGCTTGGCAGTTTAATGAAAAAGCGCAGGGGCTCCTGCACGTGCGTGCCTTATCACCGAAAGTCTGGTGAAAATAGCAGACAGGTGCATTAGCCAAATCTAATGTCTTAGCGGCGTCATTTCTCTGTGGGTTTGGCGGCGGAACGAAAGGTCGAGCAAGTGGTTGCAAATTCGTCGCGGAGCGAAAGGTCGAGCATTATCTTTTGCGCTTCTATACTGACTAGGTTGGTTGCTCACAAAACCTGAGGCCTGAACATTAGGAGCAAATGCAGGCGCGTGAGCATTGTCATTTGCTCGTCCACGTCCTTTATTTCTTTTCCTCTCTGATGTAGTCACTGTTTCTAATCTCTTGATTCGCTTAGACAGATCCTCTAACAAACCAACTAGTTTGGTGGTTTCTTCGACTTTAATCTCTGACCCCCGGCTTACTCCCTTCGACGTCCTCTTTTGCTGCCAGTGCCCGGTCGGCCTAAACGGCCAAACTTTCGAGGGTGGCACTGTCGGGTTGAGTCGCCAAATGGGCTCTGATGGAAGCGGGCATCTGGCGTATGAACGCTTGCCGAATTACAGCCTTCCCCACCACAGCTTTGTTGCCGAAACCTGCAGTCTTCTGCAGACGCCGCAGGAAACGCGAGGGAATGTCATTACCAGTCTTCTCGCCAGAGATAACTTTGTTGACCCTTTCGGGTGTGGTCAATCCTCGTCTCTCAATCAAAATCGCTTTCAGGCTGTCGTATTTGTTGGACCTGAAAGGCTGAAGTAGCACGTCCCTCACGTCCGATGCAATCTCGCCCGAAAGTGCAGCGCAGGTTTAGCTGTACCTCTCATCATCATCATTGATCTGGTGAAGAGCGAACTGAGTCTCAATTTGGTTGAACCAGAGCTCAACATCCGAGGCGTAGAAAGTGGCGATTTTGAACTTTGGTAAGTTCGTAGCACGTCTCTGCGACTGTCTACGGAGCGGTGAAGAATTCCTTGAGGAGTCGCTCCTAGAGTGAGAATTCATACGTCTAGCTCGAGCAATTCGAGCGAAATCAGCTTCGAGGCGTTGATATTCCTCGTCCGCCTCTCGGAATCGAACCTCATTGTCCTCACTGTCGGGATGATAATCATCTTTAGGTCTAGCACCCGAACCTTCTAGGGGCGTTGACATGAAGCCTTCACTGTCGTACTGCTTTGACATTATGAAGTAGTGTTTATAAAATTATCTAACTAGTGAAGCATCTGAGATAGCTGGCCTATTGGCTCTGCGTCTATCCCAAATGTGTTTAAAATGGCATGTCGTATTAACACATGCCAACTATTTTTGACGCGCCGTGCGCGGATAGGCTGTGCATTGCCGTGAAAATCAGATGAAAAATGTCTGTAATATGTTGAAGCTTAGAAGTGTAGACTGTAGAAAATGTTCATGCTATGTCGCATGTTGCGAGAAACGGGGGTTGCAGATGAGTTGAAAAAAATGCGTCGTTGAAGTTTCACCTAAATGCTGTGCACTAATTCACAAAGGTATATATTGATTGAAGTGAAAACTGAAGGTCTATATGTGACAGAAGACGTTTTCACTTAGTCACACACATGCAAAATGGTACCGTGAAAATCGTAGGTCAAAGTGGTACATAAAAATAATATGCCAGATACAACTATGATATGCTATGCTAAGCTAGGATAATAGTATTTTGTAAAACGACCTGGGTGAAAAAAAAAAATTTCACGCAAGTCAAAAAACGCATTCAAATATTTGCAATGTTTCGCAATAGCGCAACTGTCAAATCGAATATTTCTGTATTTATGAAAAATTTCAACTTCAGAAATAAACTATCGTGAGAAAATTTCGTTCTCAAACTGATAGACTAAATGTGACTGCGAAGAAAAACAGTTACATTTATGATTTAAGAATAATATTTAAAACGTGACCGACAGTAGTCTATGCTGATTAATGATATAGTATATCATTTCGCTGAAAAATGATGTCTGTGATGAACATTCCACATTTTTTTTTTTTTATAATGGTACGTTCATCACCGAGTCATTCTCATAAACGTCTGAATCAATCGCTCGCATCGATTCATTGATTGACGTATAAGCCGACTGTCTTCCGTGCGGTTGTGTTTATGTCGTCTGTGGTGGGTATGTGCGTGGTGTATTGTCGGTGCTCACAGCCTGTGCGGCAGGCAGCATGTGGCTTATAGTCTGTGACGGTAAGCTTTGGGCGGTACGTACATAGTATATAGTCAGCATTCCCGTCTCGCCTCACATTAGCATATTCATTACCTACTGCGTGCCCAAATAAGGCGCTAAATAGCCTAGCACGATCACAAACACCGAAGGGCGTTTCAAAGTGAACAAAAATCTCGCACAACTAGTAGCAGAATTTGTTTTCGAAACAACTTATCTACATTTTTTCTCCTTCAATCGTTTTGAAAAAGAAGATTTATAAACAATTTAAAAAAAATTATTACAATCAGTCCGTGTAAAATTTTGAACACGTGAAAAATGATCTCCACCAAATCAAAATGGCGGCCTATTTTATGCTAATGTGATGTGGCGACACAGGTTCACTGTCCAGATGCATGCCGGTTAGGGGGGGAACACGTGTATGCCCACGGCGGGCGAAGAGCTAAGTTAGAGAAACCAGCGTCCAAAATGGCGCACACCTACCAAATACATGTACAATATTCAGCATTCTCTGAAATAACGAAACGCGAGGGAATGTCATTACCAGTCTTCTCGCCAGAGATAACTTTGTTGACCCTTTCGGGTGTGGTCAATCCTCGTCTCTCAATCAAAATCGCTTTCAGGCTGTCGTATTTGTTGGACCTGAAAGGCTGAAGTAGCACGTCCCTCACGTCCGATGCAATCTCGCCCGAAAGTGCAGCGCAGGTTTAGCTGTACCTCTCATCATCATCATTGATCTGGTGAAGAGCGAACTGAGTCTCAATTTGGTTGAACCAGAGCTCAACATCCGAGGCGTAGAAAGTGGCGATTTTGAACTTTGGTAAGTTCGTAGCACGTCTCTGCGACTGTCTACGGAGCGGTGAAGAACTCCTTGAGGAGTCGCTCCTAGAGTGAGAATTCATACGTCTAGCTCGAGCAATTCGAGCGAAATCAGCTTCGAGGCGTTGATATTCCTCGTCCGCCTCTCGGAATCGAACCTCATTGTCCTCACTGTCGGGATGATAATCATCTTTAGGTCTAGCACCCGAACCTTCTAGGGGCGTTGACATGAAGCCTTCACTGTCGTACTGCTTTGACATTATGAAGTAGTGTTTATAAAATTATCTAACTAGTGAAGCATCTGAGATAGCTGGCCTATTGGCTCTGCGTCTATCCCAAATGTGTTTAAAATGGCATGTCGTATTAACACATGCCAACTATTTTTGACGCGCCGTGCGCGGATAGGCTGTGCATTGCCGTGAAAATCAGATGAAAAATGTCTGTAATATGTTGAAGCTTAGAAGTGTAGACTGTAGAAAATGTTCATGCTATGTCGCATGTTGCGAGAAACGGGGGTTGCAGATGAGTTGAAAAAAATGCGTCGTTGAAGTTTCACCTAAATGCTGTGCACTAATTCACAAAGGTATATATTGATTGAAGTGAAAACTGAAGGTCTATATGTGACAGAAGACGTTTTCACTTAGTCACACACATGCAAAATGGTACCGTGAAAATCGTAGGTCAAAGTGGTACATAAAAATAATATGCCAGATACAACTATGATATGCTATGCTAAGCTAGGATAATAGTATTTTGTAAAACGACCTGGGTGAAAAAAAAAAATTTCACGCAAGTCGAAAAACGCATTCAAATATTTGCAATGTTTCGCAATAGCGCAACTGTCAAATCGAATATTTCTGTATTTATGAAAAATTTCAACTTCAGAAATAAACTATCGTGAGAAAATTTCGTTCTCAAACTGATAGACTAAATGTGACTGCGAAGAAAAACAGTTACATTTATGATTTAAGAATAATATTTAAAACGTGACCGACAGTAGTCTATGCTGATTAATGATATAGTATATCATTTCGCTGAAAAATGATGTCTGTGATGAACATTCCACATTTTTTTTTTTTTATAATGGTACGTTCATCACCGAGTCATTCTCATAAACGTCTGAATCAATCGCTCGCATCGATTCATTGATTGACGTATAAGCCGACTGTCTTCCGTGCGGTTGTGTTTATGTCGTCTGTGGTGGGTATGTGCGTGGTGTATTGTCGGTGCTCACAGCCTGTGCGGCAGGCAGCATGTGGCTTATAGTCTGTGACGGTAAGCTTTGGGCGGTACGTACATAGTATATAGTCAGCATTCCCGTCTCGCCTCACATTAGCATATTCATTACCTACTGCGTGCCCAAATAAGGCGCTAAATAGCCTAGCACGATCACAAACACCGAAGGGCGTTTCAAAGTGAACAAAAATCTCGCACAACTAGTAGCAGAATTTGTTTTCGAAACAACTTATCTACATTTTTTCTCCTTCAATCGTTTTGAAAAAGAAGATTTATAAACAATTTAAAAAAAATTATTACAATCAGTCCGTGTAAAATTTTGAACACGTGAAAAATGATCTCCACCAAATCAAAATGGCGGCCTATTTTATGCTAATGTGATGTGGCGACACAGGTTCACTGTCCAGATGCATGCCGGTTAGGGGGGGAACACGTGTATGCCCACGGCGGGCGAAGAGCTAAGTTAGAGAAACCAGCGTCCAAAATGGCGCACACCTACCAAATACATGTACAATATTCAGCATTCTCTGAAATAACGAAACGCGAGGGAATGTCATTACCAGTCTTCTCGCCAGAGATAACTTTGTTGACCCTTTCGGGTGTGGTCAATCCTCGTCTCTCAATCAAAATCGCTTTCAGGCTGTCGTATTTGTTGGACCTGAAAGGCTGAAGTAGCACGTCCCTCACGTCCGATGCAATCTCGCCCGAAAGTGCAGCGCAGGTTTAGCTGTACCTCTCATCATCATCATTGATCTGGTGAAGAGCGAACTGAGTCTCAATTTGGTTGAACCAGAGCTCAACATCCGAGGCGTAGAAAGTGGCGATTTTGAACTTTGGTAAGTTCGTAGCACGTCTCTGCGACTGTCTACGGAGCGGTGAAGAACTCCTTGAGGAGTCGCTCCTAGAGTGAGAATTCATACGTCTAGCTCGAGCAATTCGAGCGAAATCAGCTTCGAGGCGTTGATATTCCTCGTCCGCCTCTCGGAATCGAACCTCATTGTCCTCACTGTCGGGATGATAATCATCTTTAGGTCTAGCACCCGAACCTTCTAGGGGCGTTGACATGAAGCCTTCACTGTCGTACTGCTTTGACATTATGAAGTAGTGTTTATAAAATTATCTAACTAGTGAAGCATCTGAGATAGCTGGCCTATTGGCTCTGCGTCTATCCCAAATGTGTTTAAAATGGCATGTCGTATTAACACATGCCAACTATTTTTGACGCGCCGTGCGCGGATAGGCTGTGCATTGCCGTGAAAATCAGATGAAAAATGTCTGTAATATGTTGAAGCTTAGAAGTGTAGACTGTAGAAAATGTTCATGCTATGTCGCATGTTGCGAGAAACGGGGGTTGCAGATGAGTTGAAAAAAATGCGTCGTTGAAGTTTCACCTAAATGCTGTGCACTAATTCACAAAGGTATATATTGATTGAAGTGAAAACTGAAGGTCTATATGTGACAGAAGACGTTTTCACTTAGTCACACACATGCAAAATGGTACCGTGAAAATCGTAGGTCAAAGTGGTACATAAAAATAATATGCCAGATACAACTATGATATGCTATGCTAAGCTAGGATAATAGTATTTTGTAAAACGACCTGGGTGAAAAAAAAAAATTTCACGCAAGTCGAAAAACGCATTCAAATATTTGCAATGTTTCGCAATAGCGCAACTGTCAAATCGAATATTTCTGTATTTATGAAAAATTTCAACTTCAGAAATAAACTATCGTGAGAAAATTTCGTTCTCAAACTGATAGACTAAATGTGACTGCGAAGAAAAACAGTTACATTTATGATTTAAGAATAATATTTAAAACGTGACCGACAGTAGTCTATGCTGATTAATGATATAGTATATCATTTCGCTGAAAAATGATGTCTGTGATGAACATTCCACATTTTTTTTTTTTTATAATGGTACGTTCATCACCGAGTCATTCTCATAAACGTCTGAATCAATCGCTCGCATCGATTCATTGATTGACGTATAAACCGACTGTCTTCCGTGCGGTTGTGTTTATGTCGTCTGTGGTGGGTATGTGCGTGGTGTATTGTCGGTGCTCACAGCCTGTGCGGCAGGCAGCATGTGGCTTATAGTCTGTGACGGTAAGCTTTGGGCGGTACGTACATAGTATATAGTCAGCATTCCCGTCTCGCCTCACATTAGCATATTCATTACCTACTGCGTGCCCAAATAAGGCGCTAAATAGCCTAGCACGATCACAAACACCGAAGGGCCGTTCAAAGTGAACAAAAATCTCGCACAACTAGTAGCAGAATTTGTTTTCGAAACAACTTATCTACATTTTTTCTCCTTCAATCGTTTTGAAAAAGAAGATTTATAAACAATTAAAAAAAAATTATTACAATCAGTCCGTGTAAAATTTTGAACACGTGAAAAATGATCTCCACCAAATCAAAATGGCGGCCTATTTTATGCTAATGTGATGTGGCGACACAGGTTCACTGTCCAGATGCATGCCGGTTAGGGGGGGAACACGTGTATGCCCACGGCGGGCGAAGAGCTAAGCTAGAGAAACCAGCGTCCAAAATGGCGCACACCTACCAAATACATGTACAATATTCAGCATTCTCTGAAATAACGAAACGCGAGGGAATGTCATTACCAGTCTTCTCGCCAGAGATAACTTTGTTGACCCTTTCGGGTGTGGTCAATCCTCGTCTCTCAATCAAAATCGCTTTCAGGCTGTCGTATTTGTTGGACCTGAAAGGCTGAAGTAGCACGTCCCTCACGTCCGATGCAATCTCGCCCGAAAGTGCAGCGCAGGTTTAGCTGTACCTCTCATCATCATCATTGATCTGGTGAAGAGCGAACTGAGTCTCAATTTGGTTGAACCAGAGCTCAACATCCGAGGCGTAGAAAGTGGCGATTTTGAACTTTGGTAAGTTCGTAGCACGTCTCTGCGACTGTCTACGGAGCGGTGAAGAACTCCTTGAGGAGTCGCTCCTAGAGTGAGAATTCATACGTCTAGCTCGAGCAATTCGAGCGAAATCAGCTTCGAGGCGTTGATATTCCTCGTCCGCCTCTCGGAATCGAACCTCATTGTCCTCACTGTCGGGATGATAATCATCATTAGGTCTAGCACCCGAACCTTCTAGGGGCGTTGACATGAAGCCTTCACTGTCGTACTGCTTTGACATTATGAAGTAGTGTTTATAAAATTATCTAACTAGTGAAGCATCTGAGATAGCTGGCCTATTGGCTCTGCGTCTATCCCAAATGTGTTTAAAATGGCATGTCGTATTAACACATGCCAACTATTTTTGACGCGCCGTGCGCGGATAGGCTGTGCATTGCCGTGAAAATCAGATGAAAAATTTCTGTAATATGTTGAAGCTTAGAAGTGTAGACTGTAGAAAATGTTCATGCTATGTCGCATGTTGCGAGAAACGGGGGTTGCAGATGAGTTGAAAAAAATGCGTCGTTGAAGTTTCACCTAAATGCTGTGCACTAATTCACAAAGGTATATATTGATTGAAGTGAAAACTGAAGGTCTATATGTGACAGAAGACGTTTTCACTTAGTCACACACATGCAAAATGGTACCGTGAAAATCGTAGGTCAAAGTGGTACATAAAAATAATCTGCCAGATACAACTATGATATGCTATGCTAAGCTAGGATAATAGTATTTTGTAAAACGACCTGGGTGAAAAAAAAAAATTTTCACGCAAGTCGAAAAACGCATTCAAATATTTGCAATGTTTCGCAATAGCGCAACTGTCAAATCGAATATTTCTGTATTTATGAAAAATTTCAACTTCAGAAATAAACTATCGTGAGAAAATTTCGTTCTCAAACTGATAGACTAAATGTGACTGCGAAGAAAAACAGTTACATTTATGATTTAAGAATAATATTTAAAACGTGACCGACAGTAGTCTATGCTGATTAATGATATAGTATATCATTTCGCTGAAAAATGATGTCTGTGATGAACATTCCACATTTTTTTTTTTTATAATGGTACGTTCATCACCGAGTCATTCTCATAAACGTCTGAATCAATCGCTCGCATCGATTCATTGATTGACGTATAAACCGACTGTCTTCCGTGCGGTTGTGTTTATGTCGTCTGTGGTGGGTATGTGCGTGGTGTATTGTCGGTGCTCACAGCCTGTGCGGCAGGCAGCATGTGGCTTATAGTCTGTGACGGTAAGCTTTGGGCGGTACGTACATAGTATATAGTCAGCATTCCCGTCTCGCCTCACATTAGCATATTCATTACCTACTGCGTGCCCAAATAAGGCGCTAAATAGCCTAGCACGATCACAAACACCGAAGGGCGTTTCAAAGTGAATCGCACAACTAGTAGCAGAATTTGTTTTCGAAACAACTTATCTACATTTTTTCTCCTTCAATCGTTTTGAAAAAGAAGATTTATAAACAATTAAAAAAAAATTATTACAATCAGTCCGTGTAAAATTTTGAACACGTGAAAAATGATCTCCACCAAATCAAAATGGCGGCCTATTTTATGCTAATGTGATGTGGCGACACAGGTTCACTGTCCAGATGCATGCCGGTTAGGGGGGGAACACGTGTATGCCCACGGCGGGCGAAGAGCTAAGTTAGAGAAACCAGCGTCCAAAATGGCGCACACCTACCAAATACATGTACAATATTCAGCATTCTCTGAAATAACATATGATAATAGTACAAAATATTGACCTACGGTCCTGGGAATATTTTAAACAGACCAAATATGACCGTTTATTGACATTCATTTAGGGAAACAATTTATTTTGGCCCTAAACCTATTAAAGGTTACCCGAGTCGAAGCGATATTTAAAATTTCTGTCGATTTTGCAGAAAAAAAATGGAAAAAATGACGAGATTTCGTCTATGGACTTTAAAATCGAGTTACCCAATTATTGTAATCAACGATAAAAATTGGGTTACCGAAAATACCCATTTCCTACTCGCCTACAGTGGCATTAATAGGATAAAGGCATTAAACAAACTCTTACAATTAAAAAATGATAGACTAGGTCTATCAGAATAATTTTCTTGATTCTTCTAGAGAAACCGACAAGGTCGCCATCTTGAAAAGGCGCCAAACACGTGGGATTTCGTCCAAAAGTTTAGAAATTTACGCCGTTTTCGACGTAAAGAAACGTGCTTCTCTTCTGATAACTCTTTCTGACTAATTTAAACTGGCATATAAATAATGACCTACAGTTTTCACGTACCTTATGAAAAAAATGCTATTGATTTTTTTCAAAAAATCCCTTAAAATTAATGAAAACTATCCTTGAAAACAGCGGTTTTTAACTGGCGTCTAGGTGAAAATACTGTTGTTACATTAACTGAACGACGTCAGGATCCTACAGATGGATGGATGGATGGATGGTGGGTAGAGGGATGAACTGATACATAGTTTTTTTATTGACGGCAGGAAGTTTAAGCAGATCTATGCCTCATAACAATGAATACTGTACTGCATTTATAATAAATATGTATAAACCTAACAAATATTTTAACATTTATATGTTTCTAAAGTAGAGCTATGTTTTAAAACAATAGCAAAACAATAACAGAAGATTTAGTAAAACACTTTAACATGGTAGAGGCATACGTGCCAGCTACCTCCAGCGAATTTTCTACTGACTACAATTCTTTTTCACAAAAAAAAAGACTTTGTATTATTTCATTAGATGTAAGCCTAGACTTTCCTTACCAGACTTTAAGGGATCTACAAGGTGCCCGTAAAAGCTTGATTGCTTCCACTTCAAGGCCGAAGTATATGTCATCACTTACACGCACTCAATGCCATCTTAATGAGATTTTTTAATGAGATTCTGTTCTACTGACATGGACTGATCCATGTGAAGGAAAGGGGACTCTCAAATGCACACCGCGTAGACAAACACAACACATTGACCAATGTTAGTGCAATGCAATGTTAGTGCAATGCTTACCCTCCGACTGCTACGCTAGACCATTAATAAACCAACATTTGGCCCAATATGTTGTGTCTGCAAGTCGTCTGAAAGAAGCATAGAAACCCGTCTCCTTTTCCTACCACTTATTTTTATAATGTTTCTCTATCACCGCTTTTGCCCACGGATGTCTGGTTTGGTGGAAACATCTCCGGCGACAAGAGCCGCTTTGATCATGTTAATGATGGACCATTACAGGGTCCAGCCATTCGCAATGTGTATGGTCAGTTACATCCTAACTGCCGAGACCGTATAGGCCTATATGCGTTTTCAAGAAAATGTCGGTCCAAATAAATTGCTAATTGCTAATTGCTAAATTGCTAAAATATTATGTGTTACATGCTTATTTAATTTTAAAATGAATTTAAAAATGTCTAAAGACGTATATTTCTTCAAAAATATAATTATTTGTCCACATTTGGAGCTTAAATAGTCCGAAAAAATTCTAAGTATGACTATCCCACAAAACACAAGACGTTGACCCAGTGTTGGTACAATGTTAGGCCACTGTCGCAGACGGTAGCCCAACATTTTACCATTTTCTTTGTTCGACCACGACATTCTAAGCCGAGAATAGAGAGTTATTGCTGATCAAGTACAAACCCAATTATCATGGTAGGCCTAGTGTATAATGCGTGTAGATGTACACAACCTGTATTAGTATAATCAGTCAGGTGACCCGAGCTGTTGATATTGAGGGATTCTGATTATGGTCGGATGTGTTTTAAGTCAGTTTAAACCCTCGGTGTTCCCTGATCTTAGCTGTTTAATGATTTATATGTTATATCTTAACCCAGTGCAAAGTTAAACTAGCAATCGTGAGACATTCCTCTGGCAATCATGCGGTGTTTCAATGTAATTATATGCTGCGTCCAATTGATTTTAGTCCCGGATTTTGACCTACGATCTTTGACTATGAATGATTTGGGCTTCACTACGAATTTATCTGTTTTCACTGTTTTCACTGTTTTCACTGTTAACATTTGCTGATTGCTTAGCAAAACCAGAAACCACTTTTTGTCAGTTTTCCAAATTGACAATTCTCTCTGTCTCTCCCTCTTTATATATATGCCTCCAGGTTATACTCCATCAAATCAATGGCTGTCTGGGGTTTTACTGTGAATGGTTTGAGGTGAAATACGCTCCATGCCTGAAAACAATAACCCAGTCAGCGTTAAATCAACATTGGGTAAGTGTCTCGAGTTTACTACTCCCGTGTGACAAGCACCTAATTTGTGCCTCCAGCTTTCATAAATCTATTGTTAGTTTTTCTTGTATTCTTTACAGACACATTGACACTTTTCTTTTGGGAAGCGACCAAATCCGTGAGAAGTGGGTAAGCGATGACTAACTGCTCGTATATAATGCTTCTTAGTGCAATGCTCTCAAATACTAGCAGCCCAGAGTTAGTATTCTTATGAACTCTTTTTAAACGAGTTTGCTTCAATTTATGGTTGCATCAGAAGGCACCTTGTTAATAAGCACTGTTGAAAGTAGGGTGGTTGCAGTGGAACAAACACTCCCTGTCTGAGATAGCACGCCCACAAGGAGGTATGAACCCTCAGCGCGGGGATCTGACGCCTACTATAGACGTCAGATTCTGACGATTCTGACGTCTATAGACGTCAGATTCTGACGTACTGAAAGGGTTCAATATTGCGGCAATGCTGTAAAAAGTGTGAATAAGTACGATTTGTAAATAAAATCCTTAGAATGATTTTACCAGTAATTATTCTACATGATATGATTCAATGGTAATTCTTGAGCTACAGAATTGTTTATTTCTATTTTTCATCCATAATAGCTGGAACTGCAATTTACATAAGTAAAAGATAGGCCTACAAATTCAATTATTAGACTGATAAAGCCACTTTAAAACCCTTAAAGCGCTGATTTTTTTATTAAAAACCTTGGAGACCAAAGGGTTTATTTCAATTTGAAACCATCATAACTGTCTTAGTTAGCTCTTTCCGATTCATTTGAATACCTATGTTATGGGTCTACGGCCATTAGAAATATTTTTATTCTTATAGTGCGGGGATCGACTTTAAACGTCATAATCTGAGGTCTACAGACGTCAAATTCAGACGACTTAAGTCGATCCCAGAGCTGTAAGGGTTAATAGATCGTGTAATATAGTATTTCGCTTTGTTCCCCTTATTATCACCCTTCATTTATCCTGACGCTCACCAACATGTCGTCACTTAGATCTCCAACTGTTGTGGCAATGGCTGAATTCAGCACACGTCACTGTAACCTTGTGCACGAGTAGGCAATCTCTTTCGCAGGAATGAGTCAAGGCTTCATTGGATGATAATCATCTCAGAGGTCGCGACAGACACGTGAAAACTGGAAGATTGTCAACCGGGCGTCGTGGCGAAAAATCATTCTGAAAAGATAAGATGATGGCGCTCGAACAGGAAACGACGCCAGCCACCAGCCAACCAATCAGTCGACCAGCCAGACAGTAAATCATCTGGTCAGTCAGTTAGCCAGTAATATACAATTTAAAACATTTATAAAATGTATGAGATAAAGACTGAAGAAGAAGAATTTTGACGCTGAACTTACATATGTTTTAATGAAAGTTTGCCAAAATAGTAAAGACAACAAAATTGTGTTATTTTTTTCGTCGATATTTTGGCATGATTAAAATAAAGAATTAGTCGTCAATTAGGTGTGATTCAGAGGCTATAAGGAGAATGAATTCATTTTTTGTATCGTCCAATACAAATCCCTATGTATGACCAGTAATGGCTGTGCCTGTCCTGTGTCTGTCTGTCTGCAAATGAGAAATAACTGTTTAAGAGGTAACTTGTGTTTTGTCTTGTTCTAATTACGCCATGTGTCCCGTTACTTAGTGATTTACTGTCGTCCATTCCCGGATTCCGTCTGAATCAAGGCTAATGGCCTCTTTATCCAACCATTCTCAGGCTGTGATCCTTGACTGAAGACGACTGGACACGCGCTGATACTGGACAACAACGATGTTCTCAACAAGCAAGACACGTTGAGCAAATGTTAAACCCAAATGTTTGTCCGTTTGAGGAAAGACATAGTTTAAGCCACAATGTCAAACGATTTAATGGCTACAAGGTCAAAAATGAATTCTCAACAAATGAGCCTAGGAGCAAGAATAATACTTCATTTCTGATTTTTTTTTGTTTATTCAAGGTCATCTTCAAAGTCGAGAGGTCAATTTCAAAATCAAGTAAGATAAATTTATAAGATAAACAAATAAAGCTAGGAACGTGTGTCTTTTTTCATGGGATTTTGACCGAAAATCCAATTATGGCATTATTTTGGTCATTCAAAGTCATCTTCAAGGTCAATTTCACTTCAAGATCATCAAAAAGTCAATGCCGAGATCAAAAAAGTGAAAATATGATTTTTAACAAACATAAATAACAAAAGAAGTGTAGTACGTCTTTTTAATATAATTTCAACTGAATAAGCCATTTATGCTACTATTTTGAAGATTAAAAGTCAGGTAAGCAAAAATATGATTTTTACCAAATAAAGCTAGAAACAAGTGTAGGTCTCATACCTTTTGTCGTGTGATTTTGTCTGGAAATTCTATTTCTGGTATTATTTTTTTGTGATTTGAGGTGAGCATCTAAGTTAAAAGGGTAATTTCAAGGTCAAATATTATTTTATCATATATAGTTATATATTTATCACATTAGCGCACATATGCTACATTGTTTATGTATGATTTAATGCCTCTTCGTTGTCCTTTACTGCCTTCTCGTTGCCTTTTAGCGCCTTCTCGTCGCTTGATTTCTTCACATTGAGCATGTTTAATCATTTAAACCCAAAAGAATTAGATTATTCAGTCAAAATCAAACCCAAACTATGCTTCATGCGTGCTAGCATATATGTTAAAAATCATATTTGACCTTGAAATTGCCCTTTTGACCATGAAAAGTGGGCGACTCAACTGACGTAGTTTCCTACATGACATGCTTCCTGTGTGGCAGATGAGAAAAGGAGAACGCATATATTAATCAAGCAGACGTTTGTGCAGAATGCATATATTCACAAACAGGCGTCTATCTAATTTTTGATTCTGACCCAGTGAGTGAACGACAAGGACACCGGATGTCGACAAGGACACTGGATGTGTCCAGGATCTGAGATCAACCCTTGCCCTGCTAGGGCCGTATATATTTCTCTGAATATAGCCAAAAGGCGTGATTGCACAGTAAGCAGATAATTGATTTCGCATGGTATAATGAATTGATGAAGTGTCAATTCAAACAAATCCCACTGCAATTGATGAAATCTATTGTGGCATAGGCTCAGTATAATTTAGAGTGAATATAGCCAAAAGGCACTATCTGCCTGTTGGCACAGAAAGCAGATAATTGACTTCGCATGGTATAATGGATTGACGAAGTGTCAATTCAAACAAAATTCCACTGGAATATATTGTGGTATAGGCTTAGTTTAATTTAGAGTAAATATTAAAGCCGTGTGAGCCTGGACATATAACCTGGATATTGTTTTAGAATTCCAGATTTGAAAGAAAGAAAGAATATCAAGCGACTCGAGTTTTTTGTCTGTATTGCTATGCAAGTAAAGCTGAAACTGCTATAACGTAGCTCCAAGCATCGAATGACAAAACAAGATTCGTTTTATGGAAAAAACACACCTCTCAAATTCATTGTTTTCATTTGATGAGCGCTGTTTATTTGGTTTAAAATGTGCTTAACCTTTTAAGCTCTAGGGCATGATTACAGTGACAGCTACTACAATGTGTATTTAAACATCAAGATTTGTAAATGTTTGGTCTCAAAATAAACACACGTGAGTAATTTTCAGCCACTTGAAGTTGTGGATGGCGGTAGTGCGACTCAAATTTAGGTGGGTGAAAAAATAGATTAGCTATAGTATTTTTTATCTTTTTTGATATTTGGTCTCAAAATTAACAAACGTGAGTAATTTTCACCCAATTCAAGTTGTGGGTCGCGGCAGCGAGACACAACTTCAAGTGGGTGAAAATGTAAGTTATTTAATTCAGCGATTTAAGCGTTAAAATGTGTAAATCCGGTTCCAGAAACAAAATGGTTAAGTGCCCCAATGATGAACGGCATTAATGCGGCACAATCATCCTTTAATGACGTTGAATTAATTGCCATTACACGAAGACGAAAAAGTCGAATTCAACTCCAGAAGCACAATGGTGGCCTGATTGCTGAAGTCATTAATGCAGCACTTTGAGATCAAGCATCCTTTATCCCTTAAAGCGCTGGAATGTTTTTTATAGAAATTTGACATCATCACAAATGTCTTAGTTAGCTCTTTCCTCTTCATTTGACTACCTATTTTATGGATCTACGGCCATTGTACATGTTTTAATTCTTTCAGTGCGGGGACCGACTTTATACGTCAGAATCTTACGTCTACAGACGTCATATTCAGACGTATAAAGTCGATCGCCGCGCTGTAAGGGTCAATTGCACTTGGATGCTGAAATCACCACATGCAGAGTGGGAAGTAAATAATTATAAGAAGAATTCAAACAGGATATTAACACAACGTGTCGCAATGCTTTAATAGTGTCTGGGAAATTAATCAACGCTCCAACACCCCCTCCCCTCCCACTGTCATCGTGTCTTCTCAAGCAATTTATATTTTGATTGCGGGACTTTTTTCACGGCACAATTCACTTCCCCACAGCAACCCAAAGACGAATCATGTTTTAATTTAATTACCAAGACCTATTTCGGCGATATTTAGGTTTTTGTGTCATTACTGGCGATGGCGTTGGTGTGGTGATAACACTTAAGCGTGAAATTATATGATCTAAAATTTTCATGCACATGAAATTGTTTCTCGCGACCACAATTGGGCGAAAAGTATTTCTAACTTGAGATAAAAAAAAATCACAATCTTGATGTTTAAACACTCATTTCATTACCAATGCCAATGATTAAACTTTTGATAGTAAAACAGATTAAAACGAATATAGGCCCTAGTCGTGCTTAGACCATGGGACGTTAACGTGTTATTACTGTGTCTTTTACGCCGTGCTCATTTCCCGCTCTATCAATTTGAAATCCTGTCTTAGTCAGCTCTTTCCGCTTTATTTGAATACCTATGTTATGGGTCTAGGGCCATTAGAAATATTTTACTCTTTTACTATAGACGTCAAAATCTGACGTCCATAGACGTCAGATTTTGACGTCTAAGGTCGTCCACATGCTGTTTTAATATCGTAAAATAAATACAAATACGAAATGAAAATATCTCCCAAATTGATCAATAATTTGTGAATGATGCTCACTTAATTTAATGATTTGATTAATTGAGCCTTAACTACAAAATAGGTTTTGAATTTCAGTGGTGTATGTTGCATTTATTCCGTTTGAAAGTTGCTTGAAAACATGTACGAGCCTAGCAACAGAAAAATAAGCAGATAAAAAGTGTACGAGCCTAGCAACGGAAAAATAAACAGATAAAAAGCGTAAGAACCTAGCAACAGAAAAATAAGCAGAGAAAAGATATACGAATCTAACAGCAGAAAGATAAACAGATAAAAAATATACGAGCCTAGCAACGGAAAAATAAACAGATAAAAAGTGTAAGAGCATCCAAAAAATAAACAAATAAAAAGCGTACGAGACTAGCATACAGGAAAATAAACAGATTAGTTATGGTTTTGTCCTTGGATCAAACCAGGACGCGTATTCAACCTTTGACCTTCAGATCAGAAGGTTGAATCTGGATCGGCGAGATTACACAATGATCCCTTGCTTCAATTCCCCCGCCTGTCTCAGTTTGGTACTTGTGTTCCGTACCATAAAACTTTACTAGCTCTCATAGACATTTAATTAAATGAATGTTAAACCTCTTCCCACAATCTGGAAACACTTTACGTCTTCGTCCAATTTTATACCTTGTTGACTAAAGTGTGTGGAAATGTTCTCTTCATCATCGAAGATAATTATTTTAGTTCACGATCCAATAGGGATTTCGTTGTTTTAAAATACCACAAAGTATTATGTCCACGACTAACACATACTTAACTACTGCACATATCTGGTTATAATATTAACTCTTTACCTGCTAAGTTATTTTTTTAAATTTTCAACCACTTGCTACCGCCATCCACAACCTCGAGTGGGTGAAAATTGCCCATATTTGTTCACTTGAGAACAAACATTTCCAAATCTTGAAACAGTCATTTCATTCACAATATTCACAATATCATGCACATTCAATGGTAAATTGTTTTCTAGTATTTTTCATTAATTTGAAGCTGGAATATATATCGCAAATTCCAGCTCCACCTGAAAAAAAACAGTTATATAGTTTGAAAAAAAATCAACCAAATTGAATGATTTGATTAACAAAGTATGTTATCAATTTCCATGACATTTTTTGAAGGTGTCTAAAATGTGTATGCGGTCCTAGGGGTACAAATGTTACTCTGATTATACAAATACCTTGGTCCTAAAGTTAAACCAGGAAAGCGCTTTTAAATGTACACGGATCTATCAGGAAAAAGATAAGCAGATTATATTAATGTTTTTGTCCTTGGATAAAACCAGGACGCGTATTTGACCTTCGCCTTTGAGTTCATTTACCCAGCTACTGTACGTTTGTCTCGGTTTGGTATTTGAATTTCAGTTATTTTCAATGCTGAATTATTTTGAATAAACCATGGAGACCAATGGTTTTTGTTCAATTTGAAATCATCATCGAGTCGTCCACGACATCTATCCAGTTATAACTCGCGACAACTCCTCGTGAGTCAAACTCGGGACAGTGCGACAGGGGTTCAACCCTTACAGCGCGGGGATCGACTTTAGTACAGACGTCAGATTCTGACGACTAAAGTTGATCGCCGCACTGTAAGAGAAGTCGATCCCGGCACTGTAAGAGTAAAAATATTTCTAATGGCCGTACACCCATAACACAGGTATTCAAATGAAGCAGAGAGACCTAGCTAAGACAGTTTTGATGATTTCAAATCGAAAAAAAACTTTGGCCTCCAAAATTTTCATTAAAAAAATTCAGCGCTTTAACCCTTTAACCGCCAAATTATTCAATTGGAACTTTCACCCACTTGGAATTGTGTCTCGCTGACGCGATCCACAACTTCAAGTGGGTGAACATTATCCAGATTTGACAAAATGGAGGTCAACTGTTTTCAAATATTGCTGATTGATGTCACATTTTATCTTTAACATGTTTAAAAGATGGTACTTGATGTGCTAATAAAAAATGAAAACCGGAATATATGCGGCACCGGCGGTTAAAGGGTTATGGGTTAAGCCACACAAATCTCCACTACGTGACTCTACAACGCGCCCTGTAATCACGCTACGAGACGTGATGATTGTCACGTAGTTTCTAACAATGGTCACAGACAGAAATACATCAGGGTGCTTTGCACATCCTGGTTGACGCCAAACCACTCCAGAGAGGAAATGAGGGGAAATGCTAATACAGTAAGGTGGTCAATATGATCAATGTGTTAACTTACCTCCGCATGTAGGTGGACATCGCCACTCGAAGGTGATGCAGTTAAGAGTGTAGAAGACAAAACCAAAGATGAGATAATTTAAAAATTACTAGAATGTGCCGGCAGTTTGGATAGATGGTGTCTTTAAAACAATATGGTACTCAGCATTGAAAAAACTAAAACCTTTTTCTTTTGTAATAGACAGAAACCTGTTCAAATAAAGTCCAATTGCGACTCAAAAAATAAAAAATAAGTAATACTATTATTGATAAAGTAATGAGTACAAAATTACTAGGGGTTGATGTAGACAATACTCTCTCCTGAGGTATGCAGGTCGCCAAGGTCAAAAAGTGTACCTCTAACCGTTTATTCCTACTTAGAAAAATTAAAAAATAAATGCCATTAGAAACCAGAATTAAATTTTATGATTGTTATGTCAAACCACTCATTGGATATTGTAGCTCAGATTGGGGTATTTGTTCGAAAGAAAATCACATTAAAATTAATAAAATCCAAAAGAAAGCAGCAATATTAATACTAGAAGCACCTGCACTAACTCCAAGTAAACATATGTTCCAACAGCTAAAATGGTTACCGTTTGATGAAGTAGTAAAATTTAAGCAGGTTAGTCTTGTCTATAAAGCAGTTAATGGTAATGCACCTCAATATATACAGACTATGTTTACCAATATTAAAGACTACTCAAATTATTCCCTTAGATCTTCAGCTAATAAAAAATTATTCGTTCCCGGAACACATCATAAATCCTAATCATACACAGGCGTAATTATATGAAACGCCTTACCAGAAAACATAAAATCTGAAGAAACATTTACCAAATTCAAAAAAATATATATTCAAAAAACTTTAAAGGAGAAGAAATACAGATAATGTTAAGTAATTTTCGATATATGTATAGGCTGTATCACATATTTTTCAACAACTATACTATTTTTTCTTTTTTTTTGTTTTATTTATAATGCCAATATTGCTTGTACATAGCCTACATATGCATGCTGTAAATACCCTTTTCTTGATAACTGTATTGATTTTATTATTCTATTCATTATTACTTTGTATTGTGTATTGTGTATTTTGTATATATGAATGTTTGAGGGCCCCAACGAAGATGGGCAAATGTCATTGGGTTTACCCTCTCGAAATAAAGATTTTATTATTATTATTATTATTATTATTATTATTATTATTATTATTATTATTATTATTATTATTATTATTATTATTATTATTATTATTATTATTATTATTATTATCATTATTATTTTTATTATTATTATTATTATTATTATTATTATTATTATTATTATTATTATTATTATTATTATTATTATTATTATTATTATTATTATTATTATTATTATTATTATTATTATTATTATTATTATTATTATTATTATTATTATTATTATTATTATTATTATTATTATTATTATTATTATTATTATTATTATTATTATTATTATTATTATTATTATTATTATTATTATTATTATTATTATTATTATTATTATTATTATTATTATTATTATTATTATTATTATTATTATTATTATTATTATTATCATTATTATTATTATTATTATTATTATTATTATTATTATTATTATTATTATTATTATTATTATTATTATTATTATTATTATTATTATTATTATTATTATTATTATTATTATTATTATTATTATTATCATTATTATTATTATTATTATTATTATTATGGCGGCGTGCTCAATTAGATCAGTCTGCTAACTTACCAAAATTTAACAAAATCTGAATACTTTTCACTCACTTCAAGTGAGTAAAAATTATAATGAAATAGCTTGGCGGTAAAGGGTAACACATTGGCCTTGGTGTGGTTCCAATGTGTACTCAGCGAATCGTGGCGACACATGGTCTTTAATCTTGGTATAACGGTACTTAAAGCGTCAGAAATAATCATTTTTGATTTTATAGTCCACATAGGCCTAAATTAGCGGGGGGATTAAAAGTGTTGTTTTTCTAAGATTTCAAATTGAAAATAAACCTTTGATTTCCAATCTGCTATGATTGGCGAGTAGTGCGTGCTTATGAGGTCAAATGAAGTCAACGAAATCGTCGCCTTAAAGGCGATCTATCAACCCTTATATGGTATGAATAATTTTGTGACAAATAAATCAAAGTTGCCACAAGATGCGCACACGAGTTTTCTTATATGGGGTGATCATGTAAGGACATACTTATTCATACCATATAAGGGGTGATAGATCACCCTCAAAACGTTTTCCGGCTGAACCATGTGGAGGGCGAGATTTTCTAACAAAAAAAAATAATAATCAATATTTATTTTACTACGTACTACCACTACAGACTGGCCAACTTTGTAGAAAAAACAGAAAAAAATATTTAAAAATATATTGCAATGAGGCATTGATCCAATATTAGCTCAATGTTAGTCTACGACGCTGGATCAACTTTGATCCAACATTGGGACAATGTCCGGTATTCACTGATAAGACTCGTTCTGAGGAGGATGTCACCGGATATTCTTCCGTGATCTAATAATACTCAGCCGGTAATTCGGTCTGAGAAAAATCAGGGATCTCATCATCACAGCTTCAGGGGTAGGTGTGACTACTTCACATCGACACATTTTAAACAATTTTTAAATAGCTTTGTGAATAACATCTATTCGATTTAAAAAAAAACATATGTCATATTGGAAGAGATTGTATTTATTGTTATTCAATGAATGGTCAAGTTACATCAACTGTCGTAGTCAGGGGCCCATTTTTGAAATGTACGACTTGTTAAGGCAATTTTAATATAATTTGGCATGTTACTGTTCTTACACACTTTGGGTACACTGATTCTAAATCTTCCCAATGCGAAGCTTTATTTTGTCTTTTTCCTACTGTGTAAATATGCCAATATTACATGCATTTATTTAATTTCCCAGTTCCGGTTTTTCACATGTTCATCGAGTCAAATAAATACGAGAACACAAACAAAAACGTTGTAGACAGAAGGCAAACCTGATGTGGCCTGATTGGACCGTAAGCTAAGAATATCAGTATGGTGAGAGATCATAGTGTATGAAGTATAATATTGCAAGTGTAAGCTAGAGATATTAGTTTGGTTGGAGATCATAGGGTGATGAAGTATAATATTGCAAGTGTAAGCTAGGGATATTAGTATGGTGAGAGATCATAGGGTGATGAAGTATCATATTGCAAGTGTAAGCTAGGGCTATTAGTATGGTGAGAGATCATAGGGTGATGAAGTATAAGATTGCAAGTGTAAGCTGGGGATACTAGTATGGTGAGAGATCATAGGGTGATGAAGTATCATATTGCGAGTGTAAGCTAGGGCTATTAGTTTGGTTAGAGATCATAGGGTGATGAAGTATAATATTGCAAGTGTAAGCTAGGGATATTAGTGTGGTGAGAGATCATAGGGTGATGAAGTATAAGATTGCAAGTGTAAGCTAGGGATATTAGTATGGTGAGAGATCATATGGTGATGAAGTATAATATTGCAAGTGTAAGCTGGGGATATTAGTGTGGTGAGAGATCATAGGGTGATGAAGTATAAGATTGCAAGTGTAAGCTAGGGCTATTAGTATGGTGAGAGATCATAGGGTGATGAAGTATCATATTGCAAGTGTAAGCTAGGGATATTAGCGCGGTGAGAGATCATAGGGTGACGAAGTATGATATTGCAAGTGTAAGCTAGGGCTATTAGTATGGTGAGAGATCATAGGGTGATGAAGTATCATATTGCAAGTGTAAGCTAGGGATATTAGCGTGGTGAGTGATCATAGGGTGACGAAGTATGATAGGGTGACGAAGTATGATATTGCAAGTGTAAGCTAGGGCTATTAGTATGGTGAGAGATTATAGGGTGATGAAGTATAAGATTGCAAGTGTAATAACATTTATTTGATTTAAAAAAAAAACCATATACATGTATCATATTGGAGTAGATTGTATTATTATTATCAAAATAATTGTCAATGTTACATCCACCGGTGTAGTCAGGGGCCCATTTTTGAAATGTCCAAACTTGCTGAGGCAGTTTTAGTAGAATTTGGCATGTAGTTGTTCTTACACAATTTGGGTACGTTGATTCCAAATCTGTCCCATGCCAAGCTCTATTTTGTCCTTTTTCTACTGTGTAAATATGCTAAAATACCATGAATGTATTTAATTCCTAATTAGAGTCTAATTTTTTCACATGTTAATCAAATCAAATGAATACGAGAACACAAACAAAAACATTTTAGACAGAAGGCAAACATGCTGTGGCATGATTGGACAGTAAGCTAAGAATATCAGTATGGTGAGAGGTCATAGGGTGACGAAGTATAATATTGCAATCGTAAGCTAGGGATATTAGTGTGGCTAGATAGCATAGGGTGATGAAGTATAATATTGCAAGTGTAAGCTAGGGATATTAGTGTGGTGAGAGATCATAGGGTGACGAAGTATAATATTGCAAGTGTAAGCTAGGGATATTAGTGCGGTTAGAGATCATAGGGTGACGAAGTATAATATTGCAAGTGTAAGCTAGGCCTATTAGTGTGGGGAGAGATCATAGGGTATGAAGTTTAATATTGCAAGTGTAAGCTAGATATATCAGTATGGTGAGAGATCATAGGGTGATGAAATATAATATTGCAAGTGTAAGCTAGGGATATTAGTGTGGTGAGAGATCATAGGGTGATGAAGTATAATATTGCAAGTGTAAGCTAGGGATATTAGTGTGGTGAGATATCATAGGGTGATGAAGTATAATATTGCAAGTGTAAGCTAGGGATATTAGTGTGGTGAGAGATCATAGGGTGACGAAGTATAATATTGCAAGTGTAAGCTAGGGCTATTAGTATGGTGAGAGATCATAGGGTGATGAAGTATGATATTGCAAGTGTAAGCTAGGGATATTAGTGTTGTGAGAGATCATAGGGTGACAGAGTATAATATTGCAAGTGTAAGCTAGGGATATTAGTGCGGTGAGAGAACATAGGGTGATGAAGTATAAGATTGCAAGTGTAAGCTAGGGCTATTAGTGTGGTGAGATATCATAGGGTGATGAAGTATAATATTGCAAGTGTAAGCTAGGGATATTAGTGTTGTGAGAGATCATAGGGTGACAGAGTATAATATTGCAAGTGTAAGCTAGGGATAATAGTGTGGTGAGAGATCATTGGGTGATGAAGTATAATATTGCAAGTGTAAGCTAGGGATATTAGTATGGTGAGAGATCATAGGGTGATGGAGTATAAGATTGCAAGTGTAAGCTAGGGATATTAGTGTGGTGAGAGATCATAGGGTGATGAAGTATAAGATTGCAAGTGTAAGCTGGGGATACTAGTATGGTTAGAGATCATAGGGTGATGAAGTATCATATTGCGAGTGTAAGCTAGGGATATTAGTGTGGTGAGAGATCATAGGGTGATGAAGTATAAGATTGCAAGTGTAAGCTAGGGCTATTAGTATGGTGAGAGATCATAGGGTGATGAAGTATCATATTGCAAGTGTAAGCTAGGGATATTAGCGCGGTGAGAGATCATAGGGTGACGAAGTACGATATTGCAAGTGTAAGCTAGGGCTATTAGTATGGTGAGAGATCATAGGGTGATGAAGTATCATATTGCAAGTGTAAGCTAGGGATATTAGCGTGGTGAGTGATCATAGGGTGACGAAGTATGATATTGCAAGTGTAAGCTAGGGCTATTAGTATGGTGAGAGATCATAGGGTGATGAAGTATAAGATTGCAAGTGTAATAACATTTATTTGATTTAAAAAAAAAAAACCATATACATGTATCATATTGGAGTAGATTGTATTATTATTATTAAAATAATGGGCAATGTTACATCCACCGGTGTAGTCAGGGGCCCATTTTTTAAATGTCCAAACTTGCTGAGGCAGTTTTAGTAGAATTTGGCATGTAGTTGTTCTTACACAATTTGGGTACGTTGATTCCAAATCTGTCCCATGCCAAGCTCTATTTTGTCCTTTTTCTACTGTGTAAATATGCTAAGATAACATGAATGTATTTAATTCCTAATTAGAGTCTAATTTTTTCACATGTTAATCAAATCAAATGAATACGAGAACACAAACAAAAACATTTTAGACAGAAGGCAAACATGCTGTGGCATGATTGGACAGTAAGCTAAGAATATCAGTATGGTGAGAGGTCATAGGGTGACGAAGTATAATATTGCAATCGTAAGCTAGGGATATTAGTGTGACTAGATATCATAGGGTGACGAAGTATAATATTGCAAGTGTAAGCTAGGGATATTAGTGCGGTTAGAGATCATAGGGTGACGAAGTATAATATTGCAAGTGTAAGCTTGGCCTATTAGTGTGGGGAGAGATCATAGGGTATGAAGTTTAATATTGCAAGTGTAAGCTAGATATATCAGTATGGTGAGAGATCATAGGGTGATGAAGTATAATATTGCAAGTGTAAGCTAGGGATATTAGTGTGGTGAGAGATCATAGGGTGATGAAGTATAATATTGCAAGTGTAAGCTAGGGATATTAGTGTGGTGAGATATCATAGGGTGATGAAGTATAAGATTGCAAGTGTAAGCTAGGGATATTAGTGTGGTGAGAGATCATAGGGTGACGAGGTATAATATTGCAAGTGTAAGCTAGGGATATTAGTGTTGTGAGAGATCATAGGGTGATGAAGTATAATATTGCAAGTGTAAGCTAGGGATATTAGTGTGGTGAGAAATCATAGGGTGACGAAGTATAATATTGCAAGTGTAAGCTAGGGATATTAGTGTGGTGAGAAATCATAGGGTGACGAAGTATAATATTGCAAGTGTAACCTAGGGCTATTAGTGTGGTGAGAGATCATAGGGTGACGAAGTATAATATTGCAAGTGTAAGCTAGGGATATTAGTATGGTGAGAGATCATAGGGTGATGAAGTATAATATTGCAAGTGTAAGCTAGGGATATTATTGTGGTGAGAGATCATAGGGTGTGAAGTATAATATTGCAAGTGTAAGCTAGGGATATTAGTGTGGTGAGATATCATAGGGTGATGAAGTATAATATTGCAAGTGTAAGCTAGGGATATTAGTGTTGTGAGAGATCATAGGGTGACAGAGTATAATATTGCAAGTGTAAGCTAGGGATAATAGTGTGGTGAGAGATCATTGGGTGATGAAGTATAATATTGCAAGTGTAAGCTAGGGATATTAGTATGGTGAGAGATCATAGGGTGATGAAGTATAAGATTGCAAGTGTCAGCTAGGGCTATTAGTGTGGTGAGAGATCATAGGGTGACGAAGTATAATATTGCAAGTGTAAGCTAGGGCTATTAGTGAGGGATCACAGGGTAATATGCAAATATAATATTTAAAGTTTAAGCTATGGACATTATTACGGTGGCGGATCATATGTTATCATCCAAGTATAATATCGCAATTATAAGCTAAGGATATCAGTATTTTAACCTATTAATTGTATTCGTAAGGGTTGAAATCAAATATTGCTTGCACTTCGAAGCACAAGAAAACTTCATGAATTTTCGGAGTGAAAAAAAGATTTTTTTTCAAAAGTAGACATGTTCACTGACACGTCAAAGACGTTCATGTTCAACGAGAAATAACAGACAAAGCCGCTGTGAATGGTATCCGCAAACCGACTGGCCCTCATTTTATGACGTGCGATTGGTCATAAAATGTCTAAGATCTGGGTCAACCCGCACAAGCACACGTCTAGCAGGAACATGCAAAACGTGCCCTTTCACGTGTTTCATACCGTGTATTTATTATTATATTTCTTATTACCGCCCCAGAACGCTCGGGGCTGACTTAATGGAGAGATCTGCAGCGCAGACAGTCTGAAAAATGTGAAAGGCGAAAAGAAAACATTATCCCATCCCAACAAAGGACACAATATGTAAGAGTGGCACTTTGGGAGCACTTTAGTCTCTACTGTATCTAAATGGACATAAACAGTGTAGCCTTAATGTGCACATGTATCTTACCGCTTTGTGTGAGGATTTTACCTCATGACATCTCCATAATTTGACATTTATTGTGTAGCGACATTGTGTAGCGATATTATACAGTTATGTTTTAAAAACATCATGTGCCTGATTTCATATTTAAGTCAATAGGTGCATTTTATCAAATCAACTGATCAATGCAATCTCAGCAAACACAAAACATTTTCAAAACATGTGTACAATATTGGACAGACGTCAAAGATTCTGAATTTTCTTAACATATGTTATAGATCAGTTATACAGCTTTGAATGACCAAATGACAGCTTTGACATATTGGTTATGTATTGATCTTTTGATTTATATTCGTAGTACAACAATAATCGATCACTATGGTGTTTTTCGCGATATATTCCAAGGCTTTTAAAGATCTGGTCATTTTCGCGTGTTAGGATTTTCGAAAATTTGTCATTTTTGAACTATACATGAAGTCTAGAACTTGATTCTATAATAATTTTATTTAGATTTTAAAAAATATTTTTTATCAACATTTCTATAAACATTTCTTAAACACTTGCTAAAAGACGGTTGAATGTTCATACAGCATTGGGCCACATGTTGATGCCGTCGGCCCAGCATTGGGCAGACAATCAGTGTTGCAGGTGTATCCCCCCATATCATGACTAAAAGACACCAATAAGCGGCGATTGCTTTGATCTCACAGTCCAAGACGTGGGAATATTTGTTGTAAAGTGCTGTATATTGCTGATTTGTTTTGTTTACATGGCCATATACGACCCGGAAATATAACTATTTCACTCTTTTTCGGTGCTTTAAAAATGTTTTTTGACTTTTTTGTATTTTTAGTCAAGATCAGTAGGCTATATAGCTTCATATAAATTATCTTTAAAAAATTGACAAAATTGAAAATGTCTCATCACACGGGGTCCCTTTAAGTTTTTTCTTTTTTGAACCAGTGTCTGAAGAAGAATAACTTACAAGAACCTAAAAAAACGTGCCCTTTCACACGTTTCCGACCATGTATTTGTATGACCTTTGTTCATGACTGCTCCTGAAACCGCGTGACTCACTTAATGAAGACATCTGCAGCGACAGACATAACAGTCTGCACAATGTCAAAGGCTGAAAGAAAACATTGTATTCGGCCAACAAAGGACAGAATATAAAAAGTGACACCTTAGTCCCTACTGTATCTAAATTGACGTAAACAGTGTAGCCTTATTGTGAACATTTATCTTATATTATTATATTACCCATTGTGTCAGGATTTTGTCTTCTGACACCTCAAAAATTTGACATTTATTGTGTACAGTATATAACAATATATAACGATAAGAAAAAAAAGAGGAAGAAAAAAAAAACGCTAAAAAATTGTACGAATAAACGAAAATATTAAATACATAATGGTTTGGGATCTCCAGTAAAACTGCATGGTCGCTGGCATGGAGGCTACTCATCTACAAAATTTACATACAATTGTTTTGTAGTAGCCCTACCCATCGCCAGGTGGGTGACTGAATACTAATAAAAAACGACTACAAGTAACGGGGTGACCCAGGTCAGAGCGTGATGCATGTGATGGCTGAACGACAGGTTGGCCATGTTTGCAGAAACACGTCCGTTCTGAGGGTCAGATCTCGTCAGGGCTTCCTTTGGTAATCTAATAACATACAGGCAGTAACGGTGTGGGACAGACAGTAACCTTGGTGTCTGTGTGTGACAGAGGACAGGACCTTCATCATCTCAGCTTCGTGACAGGTGTGACTTCTGTAGAGTGTCGCCGTGTTAATCAAATCGTCCTGACATCTACCCCCTCCCCACCAGAGATATCTAAAGCCCCCGTCAGAATTGACCTGAAACAACATGCTTCAGGTTTACATTCCTGCCGTAACTGAGATGGAGTGCTGGATTTGAACCAGAAAACAGGAATAGCCCGTCGCTCTGTTCTCTTTAGTAAATGCATTTGTTTAATCGTGTTTAAATTTGTTTAATTAATTGTTTAAAAATTAGATTAATGGTTTGTTTAATCGTGTATTTGTTTAAAGAAAAAAAATCTTTTAAATATGTAACATAATGTTTTCAATTTGCCAACATTGGATCAATGTGTCGTGTTTGCTAGTCGTCTGGAAGAAGCATAGAAATCCTTCTTCTTTCCTACCATCTATTTTTATTATGTTTCTTTATCACTGCTCTTGAACACGGACTTTTGGTTTGGGGGGAAACATCTTTAGCGACAAGTGTCTCTTTGATCATGTTAATGGTGGACACTGGATCAACCTACAGGATCCAGCCATCCGCAATGTGTATGGACAGTTACATACCAGCAAAAGTCTACTAATTGTTGGTACAGTGTTGGGCAAGTGTCGCAGACGGTGGCCCAACATTGTACCAACACTGTGTCAATATTACCTGTTTGCTGGGGTGGAGCCTATGTTTTTATTCCTTGCATTCCAACATGCCAGCCCCAATGGATAATTCGCTCCGGTTGTGGCTCGAAAGTCAGAGGTACTGGGTTCAAGTCCCGGCTGGGGTTGTGCATATACAGTGCTCCAAACCGTTCAAAGGCGGTGTGCAGTGTTGTCTATGGTACTTTTGCACCATAAACAACCATTAACTTTAAACTCCAAATTTAAACAACCATTTTATTTGTATAACTAATCTTTTATCATGCCACTCAAAAACACAGACTGGCATCAATGAATGAATGAATGAATGAATGAATGAATGAATGAATGAATGAATGAATGAATGAATGAATGAATGAATGAAGGGATGGATGGATGGATGGATGGATGGATGGATGGATGGATGGATGGATGGATGGATGGATGGATGGATGGGCGGATGGAATGAGGGATGGATGGATGGATGGATGGATGTTTGGGTGGGTGGGTGGGTGGATGGATGGATGGATGAATAGATGGATGGATGAATGAATGAATGAACGAACTAACTGTCAACTGTGTACCAACTCCCCGTTTTTGTCCGGATAATGTTTATCAGGAAAGTAGACGTATTTTACAGCTTGTGCATCCTCTGTGGAAACCAGGCAGATGAAAACTACAATAGAATAAAAGAGATTTGTGCAATAAGAGCTCAGTCCGAGTGAACGGGGATTTGTATATTAGGGTTCATCCTGCTGTGAGTGATCGAAAATCCCTGATTGAGCTACATTTGACTGTATAATCTGGACATCAACCGCATAGCGAGACCATTATAACAAGCGCAGTAGTCGAGGTGTGATCATAGAGTTAGAACAAACACGTGCTACCTCTATGGATGTGACCAGCAAACAAACGAGCGTCCGATATCAACATGACTAAGCATTATCATAACACAAAACAACATAACGTAGGATAACAGTTACACAACATATGCCTAATGCGACCATAATAAAAAGCGCAGCAGTTGAGATGTGACTAAAAAACAAACGAGCGTTCGATATCAAGATGATTAGCATTAAAATATTGGTTTAACGTTATCGTGAATATTGTAATTAGTAACTGTTAACATGATTACTAGTATTATTTAATTTCGTACGTTGTATTACCTGTGCGCACTGGGTGCATTCGGTTGAGCAGAGTGTATTTATAGTTTGGACGAATGACGATACAGACAGACAGACAGAGGCCTACACTATATATTTTGTTCATTGACGTAGATTTGTATTTATAGAATAAATTCTACAATATCCGGAGTCACTACTCCCTTGAAAGGAAATGTATACACCTCACTAAAATGTATTTACATATGTGATTTTTTTATAAGTAAATGATAAATACAATATTAATATCATGTAATTTTGAAATTGACAAATTGTTAATCAGGTATCTTGATTTTTTCTAAGATGTTCCTTGTTTAGAATCGTGAACGAATAAAAGTAAATGATTAAATAAAGATTTTGCTGATAAAGAGTAATCAGCTGTTTTTAATTTTTTTCTTGAATCTATTCTTTAAGAAGATTTAAATTATTTAATATATTATATTTTAACCCAATGCAAACTTCATCCATCTTTTCTTGCAGACTTGCAACTGGCAATCATGCAGTGTTTCAATATAAATTTTTCGTGCAATTTTATTTTAGTCCTGGATTTTGACGTATTGTCTATGAAAAAATTGCACTTCAATCTCAATCTATCTGTTTTTACTTATGACTTTTGCTCATTGTTTAGCAAAATCTGAAGCAAGACGTTTTTGTCCGCTTACATAATTGACGATCCTTTCTCATTATATATATATGCCTTCAGGTGATACTCCTTCAAAGCAACGGGCGTCTGGGATTTTACTTTGAATGGCGCTAGGTGAAATATATCTCCTGGCAGGAAACACGTTCCAATCAACATGACACGTTGGACCAATGCTGATATATTGCTGGGCCACAGTCAGACTCATTGTCTCAAAACCGTTTGCTTTTAGCCCAACCGGAACACCGAGGATCAAAATCGGAAAAGCCTGACCAACAATTTTTTTTTCTATTTCTTTCAGAAACTAATTTGTATTTTCGCATTCTAAAGGACGAACCATCTCTCTCTGTGTCTCTCTCTTATATGGCCCCAGGTTGTACTCTATCAAAGTAATGGGTGTCTGGGGTTTCACAGTGAATAGTGGTAGGTGAAATACGACCCATAGCTGGAAACCATAACACAATCAACACGAAATGCTGACCTAATGTTGATTGAATGCTTGGCCATCGTCTGAGACGCTGGCCCAGCATTAAATCAGCATTGGTTACACGTTTAGTATTTGCTTGAAAATAAACCCAGTTTATTTTCACATAACCCGCGTGACAAGCACCTCATTGGAGTTTGGTACAATTTATGGTGGCCTCATGAAGGTATCTTCTCAGCGAACACCGTTGAAAATACGGTGGTTGTAGTCGAACACAACTCCTGCCTGAGATAGCACGCCTCAAGGCATTGCTGTAAAAAGTGTCAATAAGTACGATTTGTAAGTAAAAAAGGCTGAGTCTAATAAACAAATGTGCTTATTATATGATTGATGTTAATAATTGTTTCTATCCGTTTTTCATCATTTGAAGCTGGAAATTGCGTAATTTGATAAAATGATAAATCGGCTCCCTGGATATGAAAGGATATATCTGCCACTTTTTAAAGTGGCGGATACACCCTTTCATTTTCAAGGGGACGAATTATATGTGACAAATATACATCTCTCAAATAGAATTATTGGACAGATTAAACCTGGTCACATTATTGATTATTATGACATTATTTGACATCTTATTATCCTTCATTTATCCTGACACTCCCCAACATGTCATCATATAAGTATGTGACCGATGTGACAATGACTGCATTCAGCACACGTCAATGTAGCCGTTTGCCGAGTACACAATCGCTCTCACAGGAATGAGTCAAGGATTCATTCCACGATAATCATCTCAGAGGTCGCGGCAGACACGTGAAAACTGGACGATTGTCAACCAGGCGTCGTGGCGGAAAATCATTCTGAAAAGATAAAATGGTGGCGCTATCGTGGCGGAAAATCATTCTGAAAAGATAAAATGGTGGCGCTCGGACAGAAAACGACGCCAGCCACCAGCCAACCAATCAGTCAACCAGCCAGCCAGTAAGTCAGCTGGTCAGTAAGTTAGCCGTTAATATAAAATTTAAAACATGGTGAAATTTATAAGATAAAGACTGAGATGCCAGCTGCCCTCGACTTCGTCTCAGGCGGCTGGCATCTGCGTCGGGCCAATAACAATGTCTATCGCCCTGCAAAATCATGTTATTACTATTATTATCCACCAAATCTTGAAAACATATCACATATCACATTATTTGACATCTTATTACCCTTCATTTATCCTGACACTCCCCAACATGGCATCATATAAGTATGTGACCGATGTGACAATGACTGCATTCAGCACACGTCAATGTGGCCGTTTGCACGAGTACACAATCTCTCTCACAGGAATGAGTCAAGGATTCATCCCATGATAATCATCTCAGAGGTCGCGCCAGACACGTGAAAACTGGACGATTGTCAACCAGGCGTCGTGGCAGAAAATCATTCTTAAAAGATAAAATGGTGGTGCTCAAACAGAAGACGACGCCAGCCACCAGCCAACCAATCAGTCAACCAGCCAGCCAGTAAGTCAGCTGGTCAGTAAGTTAGCCAGTAATATAAAATTTAAAACATGTTGAAATTTATGAGATAAAGACTGAAGAAGAAGAATTTTGACGCAGAACTTACTTATGTTTTAATGAAGGTTTGCCAAAATAGTAAAGAAAACAAATTGTGGGGTTTTTTCGTCGATATTTTGGAATGATTAAAATAAAGAATTAGTTGTCAATTAGGTGCGTTTCAAAGGCTATAAGAGAAATAAACCATTGCCGGATTCCGTCTGAATCAAGGCTAATGGCCTCTTTATCCAACCTTTCTCAGGCTTAGATCATTGAGCGATGGGGGACTGGACACGCGCTGATACTGGACAACAACGATGTTCTCAACAAGCAAAATACGTTGAGCGAAGGTTGTTTTAATGCTGGGCTACTGTCTGCGGCAGTGCCCCAATATTAACCGTTACAGCGCGAGGATCGACTTTAGACGTCAGAATCTATCTGACGTCTAAGGTCGATCCCTGCAGTGAAAGTGTAAACATGTTTCTGATGGCCTTAGACCTATAATAGACTGGAGAAAATTATCATAAATGTAAAGGTAGTCGTCCCTTTGGGAAAAATATAAAGGTAGTCGTCCATTTGGGAAAAACATATTTTAAGCCACAAGGTCAAACGACTTAATGGCCACAAGGTCAAAGAGGAATTTGCAACAAATGAGCCTAGGAGCAAGTGTAATACCTTATTTCTGAAAATTATTGTGTTTGTTCAAGACCATCTCCAATGTCAAAAGGCCAATTTCAAAGTAAAGTAATAGAAAATATCATTTTTAACAAATAAAACTAGGAACGTGTGTAATGCCTCTTTTTTCATGGGATTTTGACTAAAAATCCAAATATGGCATTATTTTGGTGATTCAAGGTCATCCTCAAGTCAATTTCACTTCAAGATCATCAAAAAGTCAATTCCGAGGTCAAAAAACTGAAAATATGATTTTTAACAAACATAAATAGCAAAAGAAGTGTAGTACGTCTTGTTAATGTAATTTCGACTGAATAAGCCATCTATGCTACTATTTTGTTGATTAAGGTCAGGTGAGCGAAAATATGATTTTTACCAAATAAAGCTAGGAACAAGTGTAGGCCTAATACCTTTTTTTCGTGTGATTTCGTCTGGATATTCTATTTCTGGTATTTTTTTTTTTTGATTTGAGGTGAGCATCTAAATTAAAAGGTCAATTTCAAGGTCAAATATGATTTTATCACATATATTTATATATTTATCACATTAGAGCACATATACTACATAGTTTAGGTGTATTTTAATGCCTCTTCATTGTCCTTTACTGCCTCCTCGTTGCCTTTTAGCGCCTTCTCGTCGCTTGATCTTTTCACATTGAGCATTTTTAATCATTTAAACCTTAAAGAATTCGAAATCACACCCAAACCATGTATCATATATATGCTCCATTTTTTAGCACATACGTTACATATTTCACCTTGAAATTAACATTTTGGCCATGAAAAATGGGCAACTGAACTGACGTAGTATCCTGCATGACATGCTTCCTGTGTGGCAGTTGAGATGAGCAGATTGCATATATTAAAGTAGACGTTTGTGCAGAATGCATCTATTCATAATCAGACGTCTTTCTAACCTTTGATTCTGACCTGGTGAGTGAGAGACAAGGACACCGGATGTGTCTAGGATCTGAGATCCACCCATGCCCTGCTAGGGCGTATATATTTCTCTGAATATAGCCAAAAGGCACTATCTGCTTGATTGCTCCGTAGGCAGATAATTGGCTTCGCATGGTATAATGAATTGATGAAGTGTCAATACAAACAAAATCCTTCTGGAATTGATTAAATATATTGTAGTATACGCTCAGTTTAATGTAAAGTAAACACTTAAGCCGTTTGAACTCAAGATTGTTTTAGAAATTCCGAATTTAAAAGAAAGAAAGAATATAAAGCGACTCGAGTTCTTTGTTTCTATTCCTATGCAACTGGAGCTGAAACTGCTAAAACGTATTTCCAAGCATCGAATGACGAAAAAAATTTCCTTTTATGGAAAAAAGACACCTCTCAAATTCATTGTTTTCATTTAATGAGCGCTGTTTATTTGGTTTAAGATGTGCTTCACCTTTTAAACTCTAGGGCGCGAGTGCAGTGACTACCACAGTCGTTTTTATTTGTTTAATTAGCCAATTAAGTCACCGTTATTGTGAATGCAATGTGTATTTAAACATCAAGATTTGTAAATGTTTGGTCTTAAATTAAACACACGTGAGTATTTTCACCCACTTAAAGTTGTGGGTCGCGGTAGCGAGACACAACCTCAAGTGGATGAAAATTTAAATTATTTAATTTAGCGCTTTGATGGTTGAAGCGTATATATCCAGTTCCGGAAGCACAATGGTTAAGTGCTCTAATGCGGCATTAATGCGGCATAATCAACCTTTAATGGCGCCTTGATCCTGAATTGATTGCCGTTACATGCACAATGGGGGGGGGGGGGGGTACAGAGAGGGCCGTGGCGCAATGGCTAGAACGCGGAGCTCTGCCAATGTCACTGCTGCGGTTTCGAATCCCGCTTGGTGTAGGATTTTCTGAGAAATATCATGTTTCTCCCCTCTCAATATTGGAACATTAGTTCGATGTTGTGTCGTTGGGTAAGGGACTATACCCTCACATGCTTCACTTGACTCAGGTGTAAACGAATACCTGGTAGGAAATGACAATGTGTGCGAGTAGCTCGTAGCGCCAAAATGACTGCAAGTGCTGTATGCTCCAAAAGGAGGAGTTGAAAGGGTCCTTGAATGAACGGGTCCAGTGACCAGGGGTAATATGTGTGAAACGCACAGAGCTCTGCATGGGCGCTACATAAGAACTCACCATTATTATTTATTATAAAGAAGAAAATTCAAATCCAGTTCCAGAAGCATAAATGACATCATAAATGTCTTAGTTTACTGTTTTCACTTCATTTGAAAACCTATGTTATGGTCTACGGTCATTATAAATGTTTTAATTCTTTCCGTGTGGGGATTGTCTTTAGTCGTCAGAATCTGACGTTTACAGACGTCCGATTCTGACGTATAAAGACGATCCCCGCACTGAAAGGGTTAATTACACTTGGATACTGAAGTGAATGCCATTACATGCAGAGTCGGGAGTAAATTAAAAGGAAAGGAAAGCAATCAGAAGAACGTGTCGCAATGCTTTAATAGTGTCTGGGAATTTAATCAACGCTCCAACACCCCCTACCCCTCTCACTCTTATCGTTTTTTCTCATCTGGAAAACGATTTTCTGTAGCAATTTATATTTTTAATGCGATATTTTTTTAACGGCAGAATTCACTTCCCCACTGCAACCCATGCATCAACGAATAATGTTTTAATTTAAATAGACTACCAAGACCTATTTCGACGATAATTATGTTTTTGTGTCATTACTGGCGATGGCGGTGGTGTAGTGATTAACACTTTATGCGCTAGAATATATAATCTAAATTTCTATTACTTGAAGTTGTTTCTCGCGACCACAAGTGGGCGAAAATTACTTATATATGTTAAACTTGAGATAAAAAAATCAAAATCTTGATGTTTAAACACTCATTTCATTCCCAATGCAATTGATTAAACTTATGGTAGTAAAACATATTAATACGAATATAGGCCCAATTCGTGCTTAGACCATGGAACGTTAACGTGTTATTACTGTGCCTTTCACGCTGTACTCGTTCCCCGCTCTATCAATAATGAAATCTTGTCTTAGTTAGCTCTTTCCGCTTTATTTGCTTTATTAGCCTATGGTATGGGTCTACGGCCATTATAAATTTTACTCTTTTACTTTAGACGTCAAAATCTGACGTCCATAGACTTCAGATTCAGACGTTTAAGGTCGTCCACGCACTGTAAAGTTCGATTTGATATCGTAACATACATACAAATACAAAATGTAAATATCTCCCAAATTGATCAAGCATTTGTGAATGCTGCGCACTTAATTTGGTGACTTTGCTAATTGTGCCTTAACTACAAAAAAGCTTTTAAATTTCAGTGGTGTATGTTGCATTTAATCCGTTTGAATTCTGCTTGAAAACATGTAACGTTACGTGCCTAGCAACAGAAAAATAAACAGATAAAAAGCGTACGAGCCTATAGCAACAGGAAAATAAACAGGTTATAGCAATGGTTTTGTCCTTGGATCAAACCAGGATGCGTATTCAAACTTTGACCTTCAGATTAGAAGGTTGAATCTGGATCGGTGAGATTACACAATGATCCCTTGCTTCATTCCCCCCGCCTGTCTCAGTTTGGGATTTGTGTTCCGCACCATATAAGTTTACTAGCTCTCATAGACATTTAATTAAATGAATGTTGAAGCTCTTCCTACAATCTGGCAACAATTTGCGCTTTTGTCCGAGTTAATTACCTTGTTGATTGAAGTGTGTGCAAATGTCCTCTTCGTCATCAAAGATAATTATATTAATTAGCGGTCCAATATGGATTTCGTAGTTTTTAAAGTGACACAATCAGGCTATAGTCATAACAAAACAGTATTTTTATTTTTGCTCCTTGATATGTCCATAATATGTCAACATGTCCATAGACTAGTTTTTTAAAATTTTGTGTTGCGCATTTGCCAGTTAAGCGGGAAATTTAATTTCGGACATGCATGTCCAAAATAAGAAATACAGGAGTAACTGATAAATGGGGCTTTCGGCACCCTTGCTACGTTGCCACAGCAGCCCAAAATTTAAAAGACTTCCGCTATGCGAGTCTATGGACATGTTGATTTTAGCTTGATTGTGTCGCTTTAAATACCACACATTATTCTATCCACGTCTGACACATACTCAGATACTGCACAGCTCTGGTAGTTACGATAACCCTTATCCTGCTATGTTAATGTATTTAAATTGTCAACCACTCGAGGTTGTGTCTCGCTAACGCGATCCACAACCTCGAGTGGGTGAAAATTGCCCATATTTGTTCAATTTGAGACCAAATTTTACAAATCTTGATGTTTAAACACTTATTTCATTCACAATAGCAGTGGTTTAATCGGCTAATAAAACGAATTAAAACAGCTATTGTTGTGTTAAGGGTAAGTGGATTCCAGCTACTAGTCACTAGCTCGTTTTGATCCTCATGTCCATGTCGTATGTATGAGTTTTATCATCAGCACAGATCTGGTAATTCTGTTAATAGCTTACAGTCACTAGGCATTCCTGGCCTGGGCCAGGGGAAATACCCTTACTATCTATACAACTTCAAACATGGTTCAAACCAAATAAAATGGCACTGAATGTGATCAAAAAAGATTTATAAACAAAGTGTTATTGATTTAAATGAGCTCTTCGAGGGTTAAGTGTTTGCTAGTTTTTTTCATAATTAGAAGCTGGACTTTCTATTGCATATTCCAGTTTCAATTAAAAAAAAAACAATTATATATTTGGAAAAATAGAAATCTAAAAGTGATAAAAATGTTTAAGTGATTTAATTTAGCTCTTCAAGGGTTAATTATTTTCTAGTATGTTTCGTTAATTTGAGGCTTGACTTTCTAGCGCAAATTCCAGCTTCAACTGAAGAATTAGTTTTATATATTTATAAATAGAAATCACCCAAATTGATTGATATAATTAACAAAGTATCTCATAAATTTCCATAACATTTTTTTAATGTTTCTGAAATTGTGTATGCGGTCCTAGCAATACAAGTGCTAATCAGATTATACAAATGACTTACTCCTCAAGATAAATCAAATGAAATGAATCGGGCTTTAGGCCACCTTTGTGCACATATAGGCTAAACTGGGCCAGGAGAGCCTCCTGAGGATGGTGAGATGATTGAGATGACACTGCCCTCCAGACACAGGATTCGAAATTCGAACCCTGGCGGTCTGAGGCCGAGCACGCTACCTCTCGGTCACGGAGGCTCCCCACAATACTAACTTTCACACGTGGATGGGGAAGAAACATTTTAGTTTCTTTGAAACAGCCGAGACCGGGAACCGAACCCCGAGCTCTGGCGTGAAAGACAGCGGTGCTAACCACTACCCTAAGGCCCCCGCCCAAGATAAATCAGCAAAGCGCTTTAAAATGTACACGGACCTATCAGGAAAAAGATAAGCAGATTATATTAATGATTTTGTCCTTGGATAAAACCAGGACGCGTATTTGCCTTCTGACCTTCAGATCAGGAGGGTAAATCTGGATCGGTAAGATAGCACAATGATCCCTTGCTTCATTTCCCCCACTACGTTTGTCTCGGTTTAGTATTTGGATTTGGAGGCTAAAATCTTAAAAAAAATCGGTGTTTTTATTTTGGCTTATTAATATGACCATATATATGATGTAAACATGTCCATAGACTAGAACTGCAAGAGTCTTTTTAATTTTTATGCTACGCATTTATCAGCTAGGCTAGATATAGGGACGGAATTCCTGATTTCTAATTTTGGACAACCACATGTCAAAAATAAGAAATACGGGAATTTCTTCTCTATATCTAGCCTAACTGGTAAATGCGCAGCACAAAAATTAAAAAAACTTTTGCAGAATCTGACGTCTTCAGACGTCAGATTCTCACGACTAAAGTTGATCCCCGCGCAGTAAGGGTTAAGCCTATTATATACAAGTTTTTGTCTCCGGGAGAGAAAACAGGAAAATCGTATATTGACCTCTAGATACAGCTTGGTTCATGAATGTTTTCCACGTCTTACAATTTGTCAACATTCTCCGCCCCGTCTCGATTTATTGCAACTATAATTCATCTTCGTCAAATCCATGATAATTGATTCGCGAACCATTAGACACACATATTATAAATATAATATAATATTGGGCTACACAATATAAATATTAAACTACCCGGTTCACGATTGAGAGCAGTCATAATTGGGACCAACTCTTTATTCAGAAGCATCACACGCCTTCAGAGGTCAAGTGACAGGTGAAGGCGGCCCTACATCATACATGACATTGAACGATAATTTGAAATATATGCATTTTTAATAATAATAAAAAAAATACTGCTGTGTTGGAACGCACTGTGTAGTGGCAATAAATTTCGTTAAATTATACCCTAACTGAAAAACTATAGCAGTAAAACGATATATATTAGGAAAAGTAACAAAAAGCCATAGAACACTTTCTTGTTGTTCATCTTTTACCCAACATGATGTTTCAAGCATCGTTTAACCTGAGGATTAATAGAAACATCTTGACTGAACAACTATATATATTTGTTTATTAAATATGCTGTGAAATTAGAAAATAGTGATCGAATTCGGTTGATAATTGCCTGAGAAATCGGCAAAATACATGCAAAATCGGGTGCCTAGAGTTGGAAGCTGAAAAAGGCACCCTGTGTCAATTCTGGAAGCTCGAAAAGACACCCTGTGCCAAAGCTGGAAGCTCAAAAAGGCACCCTGTCCAGCGGCCCCAGTACTCCCAAGTATAGGAGTGCCCCCCCCCCCCCTCCCGGGAGTAGTAGTGAGATTCACAAAGGTGGTGCCATGAAACTTGTGTAGGCTGTGATTATAGTGGCGGCAGAATGATTATTTCAATGTGCGCACAGTTATAAAGCTTTGGAACGATATAGAATAAACCTCAATTAATTTTCTAATTTCAGTATCATACTGGTTGGTTCTTTAGGCTGATGACGATCCCACATTTCAGCTTTCAATCCTTTTGTGCCCAGATTGTTTATAGCCCTTACAGAGCGAGGGTTGACTTTGGTCGTCAGAATCTGACGTCTGTGGACGTCAGATTCTGATGACTAAAGTCGGTCCCCGCACTGTAAGGGAGTAAATATTTTACAGGTATTCAAATTAACCAGAAAAAATTGTATGCTATTGTACAATCCTCGGTAAGTAAATATGTTTGTACTAAATAAACCAGACAGACCTGAATAAGACATTTAGGATGATTCCAAACTGAAAAAAAACCCTTTGGCCTCTAAGGTTTTTATAAAAAAATCAGCACCTTAAGAGTTAACCCTTAGAGCACTGAGCTAAGATATTTAAATTTTCAGCCACTTGAAGTTGCATCTTGCTACCGCGATCTACAACTTCAGGTGACTGGAAATTTGTGTTATTTGTGGAAATTTAAGTAAATTTAAGTCCCAACATATAATTAAGACTGAAAGCATATTTGACTTTTAACAACTGGTTATAAGGGGTTATACAGGTGCTAGTAAAATCACAGAATTTCTACTGTAGTCGACATCAGCACTTAAAGGGTTAATTTTCAGGGGTTAAACGGTCATATCAAATGTATGATTTGCAAACGGTGTTCATTTCAGTGCGATGTGTGAAAATACAGCACTCGTCCAATGAATAAGGTGTGAGCCTTTAGGCGAACACCTTATTTATTGGACTGGTGCTATATTTAACCATGTAGCACGAAAAATGAACAACGTTTGTATTTTCTCAAACGAGCAAGTAATATATGACATAACTGTCATACATTGCAGTTCAACTGAAGCTAGAGTGTGATATGGGTTGATACCGATATACGTCTCACAGCGAAAATCACTGCACAGAGTGTGAGAAGCAAAGGATATTTGTAATCACATTATTTGTGTCAGGTGAAACAAATATCAAAATATTTTCATATCAAAATGCGTCTTTCAACAGAAAAACAAAATATGACATTGTTATTTGTAAATTCAGAGACCAAGGGGTTAAAATAATTGCAATGACATTTTTGAAATCAGCATAGTCAAATGTATTAAAACAGGTTTAAAAAAACTTTTACCCAACTTCGGCACTTTTTTAGAGACTATATTCCTCAAGTTAGACCAGACTATAACCAACAAAATGATTAATCTAGGTCCTATATAACATGCATTTGAGTTGAAGCAGACCCATCTGCTCATGTTTGTAGACAATAGTACAATTTTCTTACATTTATGTATATTTGTATTTCACCTGACAAAAGATGAAATAAATCTGGCTTTAGGCCACTTTTGTGGACATACAGGCTAAATTGGGCCAGTAGAACATCCTGAGGATGGTGAGATGACACTGTCCTTCCGACAAGATGGGATCCGAAATTCAAACCCATGTGGTCTGTGGCCGAGCACGCTACATCTCGGTCACTGGAGTATCCTCAAACTACAGAAATATCACAATTTTCTTACATTTATGTATATTTGTATTTCGCCTGACAGAACAGGCCATGAAAAATTATTTTTTTAAGCAAATTGCTTAAATCAAATTCAATGAATACAGCACTTTTCGTTCGCTTTATATCTATCACGGACATGTAATTTAAGCTTCAAAATATGTCTCTAGAATAATCAAAAAATATAGTTAAGTTGTATAAATATAACAATGCTTGCTTTTATGCGGTAAATATACTTATTTACTTAGAAATTTCGTTTATCGTCTCACCACACATAATAGGCCTCCCATAGACTTACATACATTATGGACCATACACGTGGAGCTCGCAGCATTCATTGGGTGAAAAAATGTATATAAACCTATATATGGGACATGGGGCTTTTCTTCAGGGGTGGGCAGGCGAAATGAGTCCCGTTGCCACAATGACTATTTTTAGTTCATTTTTTAATATTTACATTACGTATATTCTGCTCATGTCGCCACATGTGGCAATGTGGCGACCACTTGCCTGCCTCACCTTGATTAGATTAATTGATTAACGATCTAATAAGACAGAGGTTAAATCTTTATTGCTATCCCAATTTCCTACTTCAAATTAACGGTTAAAACATACAATTATTTTTTTAAATACATATCACCCAAATTGATTTTTTTCAATGACCTGAACAATTTTCAGAAAGAATTTGATAAATTCTAGCGGTTTGTAAAACCTTACAACGCTAAAATCTTCTGGTATAAACCATGGCAGGGCCGTAGGCTGAGGGGGTGCGTTGGGTGCGTTCGCTGAAGAAGGGGGGTATATTCTGGTGGGAGGGTTAGATTCTGGAAGGGATGCGTATCTATATAAGGGGGGGGGGATATTCTGGGAGGGCGGAGTTGATTCTGGGAGGGTGAGATAGATTATTTTTGAGCGTCGCATATAGTTGTAGAAATAGGGAGTATATTCTGGAAGAAAGGGATATATTCTGGGAGCGCCATTTTATATAAAAGGGAGTCAGCCTATATTATGGGAGGGGTATATATATTCTGGGAGGGTCGCATGTAGATGTTTAAAAAGGGGGTATGTTTTGGGTGTGAGGTGGATTCCGGGAGTGTCGCATATAGATGTTTAAGGGAAGGAGGGCTAGATTATGGGAGTGTCGCATATAGTGGTGAAGAAGGGGGTATATTCTGGAGGGATGGGTATATTCTGGGGGGTCGCATATCTGAAGGGGGGTATATTCTGGGAGGGTGGGGTAGATTCTGAGAGGGCGTGATAGATTCTGAGTGCATCACATATAATTGTAGAAAAGGGGGGTATATTCTGGAAAGATGGGGTAAATTCTGGGAGCCCCACTTGATATAAAAGGGGGTGTATTCTGGAAGAGAGGGGTGGATTATGGAAGTGCCGCATATAGTTGTCAAAAAAGGGGGGTATCCTATTCTGAGAGGGAGGGGTAGATTCTAGGAGGGTCGCAGATGTTTAAAGTGGGGGTATATTTCGTGAGGGTGGATTCTGTGAGTGTCACATATAGATGTTTAAAGGGAGGGGGGGGGGGTATATACTGGGAGGGAAGGGTAGATTATGTGAGCGTTGTATATAGTGGCTCAGAATGGGGTAGGCCTATGTTCTGGAGGGATGGGTAGATTATGGGGGGGGGGGGGTCGAGTATCTAAGGGGAGGGGGTATATTCTCAGAGGGCGGGGTAGATTCTGGGAGGGCAGGATAGATTATGGTAGGGTCACATATAGTTGTAGAAAAGGGGGGTATATTATGGCAGGAAGGGGTAGATTATGTGAGTGTCGCATATACACTCTAAACAATATAGGTTCCTCAAAAAGAACCTTTCAGTACTATTACCATGCAACCCCATGAGAACCATGCAAGGGTTCTCCTGGGGTTGCATGGTGATAGTACTGAAAGGTTCCTGCTAAAGAACCTATATTGTTTAGAGTGTGTTACCAAAAAAGTGGGTATCTCTTCTGGGAGGGAGGGGTAGATTCTGGGAGAGTCGCATATAGATGTTTGAAGGGGGAGTCATATATTCAGAGAAGGAGGGGTAGATTCTGGGAGGATCGTAAAGATGTTTAAAAAAGGGGGGGGGGGTATATTCTGGGAGGGAGGGCTAGATCATGGGAGTGTTGCACATAGTTGTGAAAAAAGGGGAGAGTAGATTCTAGGAGTGCGCTTTATATAAAAGGCGGGTATATTCTGGGAGGGAGGGGTGGATTCTTGGAGGGTCGCATATAGATCTAAGATGTTTAAAAGGGGGATGTATATTCTGGGAGGGAGGGGTACATTCTGGGAGGGTCACATATAGATGTTTAAAAGGAGGTATATTCTGTAAGGGAGGGTAAATTCTGGGAGGGCCTCGTATAGATGTTTAAAAAGGGGTATATTCTGGGACGGAAGGGTAGATTCTGGGATCAGAAGACACTTCACATAATCACGAAAAAAGGGAGGGGGTAGATCCTAGGATGGAGGGGTAGATTTAATTATGATACACAATTTGATTTGGACGATATTGTTGATCTGTATCCAAAGCTCCATACACGTCGTCTTGAGCCAGATTCACTTTTATAATAAACATCATAACAATGAGTCTTACTAATACGCTGATAATGTTAGCCTACACATAGGCCTATATGTAGTTTTTTTCAGCAAATACTTGTTTCTATCATTTCTGACCATATCATATTTATCATAGTGAAGTAGTCTACTGGAACGAGAGCATATTACTAAAATTACTTCACAGAACTAAATGTGCATTATACGATAATCCTGCATGCCTTATTATGTAGTGATGGGTATTTTTTTCATCAAGTTTAAAGTATATATTATGGATGCAAGAAATATATGTATCATGTACTTGATTATGTACTTGTCAGTACAATAATGTTATTGGCCTTTGCCTTAATTGAAATAATAATCAAATAGGCCTACCCTTCCAATGTTTGGAATTATATTTCTAAAATAAATATAGGCCCCTAATGATTTCGTTTGAATAGCGCTTTGTCGATTCGAATGCTTTGAGTAATATTTGGTTCACCTGGATACTTATTTTCAAAAGTGGATTTTTTGTCAGGCCAAAAATATCATGTGTATGAACAAATCCATTATATCTCCAGAATTCATGTCAGGTGCTTTCAGAAGTCACAAACAAACAAAATTTTCTATGGCTCGCCAATAGGTCCACATCAGAAAATTACGCACCCCCCCCCCCGCAACGAGATCAACCTACGGCCCTGCATGGAGACCGATGGGTTTTTTTCAATTTGAAATCATTATCAATGTCTTAGTTAGGGGGCAACCATTCAATCTCAAGGGGAGGGGGCTGGAATTTTTTGCAATAAACAATTTCGGGCGGGCTCTGCGTGAAATAAATAATTTCCTTCAAGAACTGTTCTATATAGACATGTAATAAAATTTTAAAAATTTAGCGCGCGCCGAGCCGGGTTGAAATATATAATTTGTCCGTTACAAAAACTTCAGCCCCCTCCACCCCTGGAGATTGAATGGTGGCTCCCTTATATCTTTCCGCTTCATTTAAATACTCATGTTATATGGGTCTTACGGCCATTATACAGTTTTGATTCTTTCAGCGCAAGGATCAATTTTAGACGTCGGAATCTGACGTCTAAATTCGGTCCTCGCGCTGAAAGGGTTAATGTTGTCTAGAAAAGTATATACGGCCCCAGCATCACAAGGGTTATCAACTCTTTCAAGCCTGAATTTACAATTGTCATCTTCATCCACTACAGGTCGCGAATTGCTGTCGCAATTCTCGACTTGCAGTGGATGAAGATGACTTAAAGTGGGTGATGAATTAAAAAAATTGTTATTATTAAAACAGCGTCCTGACAATTTCCGTTCTAAAACGCCAAGGTGTAGGAAATTCAGTCATTCTTTCGAGATGCAAAATGATGTTTTGACGCATCGTGAGGGTTGAAAGTGTTAAAGCGCTGAAATTGTTTAGGCCCTATATAACGCATGGAAACAAAAGGTTTTTTTCAATTTGAAATTTTCCAAAATGTCTTAGTCAACTTTTTCTGATTCATTTGAATACCTATGTTATGGGGTTACGACCATTATAAATATTTGTATTCCTACAGTGTGAGGATCGTCTTTAATCGTCAGAATCTGACGTCTACAGACGTCAGATTCTGACGATTAAAGTCGATCCCTGCACTGTAAAGGTTAAGCCTATCATATGCATGTTTTTGGCTGCAGAAGAGAAAACTGGGAAATCGTGTTTGACCTCCAGATTTAGAGGTTAAAAAAGTAGGCCTATGGTAAGATAGCTGGCTACATGTCCCCCGCAACAGCTTGGTTCATGGATGTTTTGCACAAATGTCAGCCAGTTAATGTTTCCCACGTCCTACAATTTGTCAACATTTTCCGCCCCGTCTCGATTTATTAAACTTATAATTTATCTCTGTCAAATCCATGATGACACATAATTGATTCGCGGACCATTAGACATACATATTGTGAATATATTATAATTTCAGGCTACATAATATAAATATTAGGCTACCCAGTTCACGATTGAGAGCAGTCATAATTGGGACCAAATCTTCATTCTGAAGCAACACACTCTTTCAGAGGTCAAGTGACAGTTGAAGGCGGCCATACATCATACATGACAATGCATGAACGATAATTTGAAAATATTTGAATTTTAGTAATAATAAAAAAATGTTGCTGCGCTGGAATGCACTGTGCAGTGGCAATAAATTTCGCTAAATTATATCCAAATTGAAAATCTATTGCAGTATAACGATATATATTAGGAAAAGTAACAAAAAGCCATATAACACTTTCTTGTTTTTACCTAACATGATGTTTCAAGCATCGTTTAACCTGTATAAACACTTTCACTGAACAACTCGTGAGATCAGCTTTCTTTCCAATATGAAGGTGTTCGTAAATAGTAGTGGTGAGATTCACGATTGCAGTGCCATAACACGGTTAGTTCTTGATCCCTCACAACCCACACCCTAGACCTGAGGGGGTAATTACTTGAACCAACTCGGGTCGAAAGGGTTTAAGTTTATACTTAAACCCCCTCGGATTTTCAGGTCAAGGTGTTTTGAGTAATTTCTTAAAACCCTCGAGTCGAGGAGGTTTATGTAATTACTCAAACCTCTCGGATTCTCAGGTCGAGGGGTTTTAAGTAATTACCTAAACTCTCTAATGGCCGTTGACTAAACCGTTGACCAAACTAATGGCCGTTGACCCATAACATAGGCATTCAAATAAACCAGAAATATTTGCATGCTATTGTATGCTATTGTACAATCCTAGGTAAATAAATGTTTGTACTAAATAAACCAGAAAGACCTGAAAAAGACATTTATGATGATTCCAAACTGAAATAAACCCTTTGGCCTCCAAGGTCTTCATGAAAAATCAGCACTTTCAGGGTTAACTCTTAAAACACTGAGCTAAGAAATTTACATTTTTAGCCACTCGAAGTTGTGTCTCGCTACCGCGATCCACAACTTCAAGTGACTAAAAATTTGTGTTATTTGTGAGATTTAGGTCCCAGCATATATCAGTGTTTTAAGATTGAAAGCATATTTTACTTTTAACAACTGGTTATCAGGGGTTATACAGGTGCTAGTAAAATCACAGAATGTCTACTGTAGTCGACATCAGCACTTAAAGGGTTAATTTTCAGGGGTTTAACGGTCATATCAAATGTATGATATGCAAACAGTGTTCATTTCAGTGCGATATGGGAAAATACAGCACTCGTTCAATGAATAAGGTGTGAGCCTTTAGACGAACACCTTATTCATTGAAAATGTGCTATATTTCACCATATATATCGCACGAAAAATGAACAACGTTTGTATTTTCTCACACGATCAAGTCATATATGACATAACTGTCATACATTGCAGTTCAAACTACAGCTAGAGTGCGATATGGGTTGATACCGATATACGTCTCACAGTGAAAATCACTGCACAGAGTGTGAGAAGCAAAGGATATTTGTAATCACATTATTTGTGTCAGGTGAAACAAATATCAAAATATTTTCATATCAAAATGCGTCTTTCAACAGAAAAACAAAATTTAACATTGTTATTTGTAAATTCAGAGACAAAGGGGTCAAAATAATTGCAATGACATTTTTGAAATCAGCATAGTCAAATGTATTAAAACAGGTTTAAAAAAACTTTTACCCAACTTCGGCAATTTTTTAGAGACTATATTCCTCAATTTAGACCAGACTATAACCAACAAAATGATTAATCTAGGTCGTATAATAACATGCATTTGAGTTGAAGCAGACCCATCTGCTCATGTTTGTAGACAATAGTACAATTTTCTTACATTTATGTATATTTGTATTTCACCTGACAAAAGATGAAATAAATCTGGCTTTAGGCCACTTTTGTGGACATACAGGCTAAATTGGGCCAGTAGAACATCCTGAGGATGGTGAGATGACACTGTCCTCCAGACAAGATGGGATCCGAAATTCAAACCCATGTGGTCTGAGGCCGAGCACGCTACATCTCGGTCACTGGAGTATCCTCAAACTACAGAAATATCACAATTTTCTTACATTTATGTATATTTGTATTTCGCCTGACAAAACAGGCCATCAAAAATTACTTTTTTAAGCAAATTGCTTAAATCAAATTCGATGAATACAGCACTTTTCGTTCGCTTTATATCTACCACGGACATCTAATTTAAGCTTCAAAATATGTCTCAAAAATAAACCAAAAATATAGTTAAGTTGTATAAATATGACAATGCTTGCTTTTATGCGGTAAATATACTTATTTACTTAGTTAGTTTAGACATCATTCTGACTTAGTGCTTTAGCTAAATAATAGAATATCTAAGAAGATTTGTTTTGTCCAAATATTATTGTTGACAGGCATTAACCTATAAATCAAGCGACACCTGGTGTAGAAGTGAAGACAAGGCGAATCCCCACCTGGTGAGTATATACAAGTATGGAATTTAGTTTATCGTCTCACCACACATTATACGCCTCCCATAGACTTACATACATTATGGACCATACACGTGGAGCTCCCAGCATTTATTAGGTGGAAAAATGTATATAAACCTATATATGGGACATGGGGCTTTTCTTCAGGGGTGGGCAGGCGAAATGAGTCCCGTTGCCACAAATGACTATTTTTAGGTCATTTTTAAATATTTACATTACGTATATTCTGCTCATGTCGCCACATGTGGCGATGTGGCGACCACTTGCCTGCCTCACCTTGATTAGATTATTTGATTAACGATTTAATAAGACAGAGATTAAATCTTTATTGCTATCCCAATTTCCAACTTTAAATTAACGGTTAAAACATACAATTATTTTTTTAAATACATATCACCCAAATTGATTTTTTTTAATGACCTGAACAATTTTCAGAAAGAATTTGATAAATTCTAGCGGTTTGTAAAACCTTACAACGCTAAAATCTTCTGGTATAAACCATGGCAGGGCCGTAGGCTGAGGGGGTGCGTTGGGTGTGTTCGCTCCCTCCCCCCCCCCTCCCCCCCGCTGGGACATAGGAGGTCCGCCAAGCCCACCTCAAGGCAAAGGTCCGCACATAGATTGGTAAAATCAAGGATACTCAGTGGAAGCAGGCGCCCCCCCCCCCTTATTTTCTCCAAATTCTTTAAAAAGTCCCCTAAATTGGCTAAAATGTACCCAAAACCCCGTGCGCGCCCCCCCCCCTTACTTCAGATCCTGGATCCGCCACTGATACTGCAACCCCTCGTGGGCGGCACTATCACAGTCCTAATACCCGGTACACTGACTGAAACCATTGAGTCCCCAGGGATGATATATAGGCCCTATATATGTGCCTTCTTGAGCATGCACACTTATCCAGGCAGAAGAGAGAGGTGGATTCTGTGAGAATCGCATTGTAGAAAAGGGCTGGGGGTATATTCTGGGGGGGGGGGGAGGAGTAGATTCCGAGGGGCTTTCGTATAGATGTTTAAAAGGGGAGTATATTTTGGGAGGGATGGGTGGATTCCGGGAGTGTCACACAGTCGCATATGGATGTTTAAAGGAGGGTATATTCTGGGAGGGAGGGGTAGATTATTGGAGTGTCGCATATAGTGGTGAAGAAGGGGGGGGGGGGGTATATTCTGGAGGGAGGGTTAGATTCTGGAAGGGATGCGTATCTATATAAGGGGGGGGGAATATTCTGGGAGGGCGGGGTTGATTCTGGGAGGGTGGGATAGATTATTTTTGAGCGTCGCATATAGTTGTAGAAATGGGGAGTATATTCTGGAAGGAAGGGATATATTCTGGGAGCGCCAATTTATATAAAAGGGAGTGAGCCTATATTATGGGAGGGGTATATATATTCTGGGAGGGTCGCATGTAGATGTTTAAAAAGGGGGTATGTTTTGGGTGGGAGGTGGATTCCGGGAGTGTCGCATATAGATGTTTAAGGGAAGGAGGGCTAGATTATGGGAATGTCGCATATAGTGGTGAAGAAGGGGGTATATTCTGGAGGGATGGGTATATTCTGGGGGGGGGGTCGCATATCTGAAAGGGGGTATATATCTGGGAGGGTGGGATAGATTCTGAGAGGGCGTGATAGATTCTGAGTGCATCACATATAATTGTAGAAAAGGGGGGTATATTCTGGAAAGATGGGGTAGATTCTGGGAGCCCCACTTGATATAAAAGGGGGTGTATTCTGGAAGAGAGGCGTAGATTATGGAAGTGCCGCATATAGTTGTCAAAAAAGGGGGGTATCCTATTCTGAGAGGGAGGGGTAGATTCTAGGAGGGTCGCAGATGTTTAAAGTGGGGGTATATTTCGTGAGGGTGGATTCTGTGAGTGTCACATAGATGTTTAAAGGGAGGGGGGGGTATATACTGGGAGGGAAGGGTAGATTATGTGAGCGTTGTATATAGTGGCTCAGAATGGGGTAGGCCTATGTTCTGGAGGGATGGGTAGATTATGGGGGGGGGGGGTCGAATATCTAAGGGGAGGGGGTATATTCTCAGAGGGCGGGGTAGATTCTGGGAGGGCAAGATAGATTATGGTAGGGTCACATATAGTTGTAGAAAAGGGGGGTATATTATGGCAGGAAGGGGTAGATTATGTGAGTGTCGCATATACACTCTAAACAATATAGGAGAACCTTTCAGTATTGATAGGTTCCTGCTAAGGAACCTATATTGTTTAGAGTGTAGTTACCAAAAAAGGGGGTATCTGTTCTGGGAGGGAGGGGTAGATTCTGGGAGAGTCGCATATAGATGTTTGAAGGGGGAGTCATATATTCAGAGAAGGAGGGGTAGATTCTGGGAGGATCGCAAAGATGTTTAAAAAGGGGGGTATATTCTGGGAGGGAGGGGTAGATCATGGGAGTGTTGCACATAGTTGTGAAAAAAGGGGAGAGTAGATTCTAGGAGTGCGCTTTATATAAAAGGCGGGTATATTCTGGGAGGGAGGGATGGATTCTTGGAGGGTCGCATATAGATCTAAGATGTTTAAAAGGGGGGATGTATATTCTGGGAGGGAGGGGTACATTCTGGGAGGGTCACGTATAGATGTTTAAAAGGGGGTATATTCTGAAAGGGAGGGTAATTTCTGGGAGGGCCTCGTATAAATGTTTAAAAGTGATATATTCTGGGACGGAAGGGTAGATTCTGGGATCAGAAGACACTCCACATAATCACGAAAAATGGAGGGGGTGGGTCCTAGGATGGAAGGGTAGATTTAATTATGATACACAATTTGATTTGGACGATCGATTTGTTGATCTGTATCCAAAGCTCCATACACGTCGTCTTGAACTAGATTCACTTTTATAATAAACATCATAACGATGAGTCTTACTAATACGCTGATACTGTTAGCCTACACATATATGTAGTTTTTTCAGCAAATACTTGTTTCTATTATTTCTGACCATATCATATTTATCATAGTGAAGTAGTCTACTGGAAAGAGAGCATATTACTAAAATTACTGAACTAAATATGCATTATACGATAATCCTGCATGCCTTATTATGTAGTGATGGGTATTTTTTTCATCAAGTTTAAAGTATATATTATGGATGCAAGAAATACATGTATCATGTACTTGATTATGTACTTGTCAGTACAATAATGTTATTGGCCTTTGCCTTAATTAAACTAATAATCAAATAGGCCTACCCTTCCAATGTTTGGAATTATATTACTAAAATAGATATAGGCCCCTAATGATTTCGTTTGAATAGCGCTTTGTCGACTCGAATGCTTTGAGTAATATTTGGTTCACCTGGATTCTTATTTTCAAAAGTGGATTTTTTGTCAGGCCAAAAATATCATGTGTATGAACAAATCCATTATATCTCCAGAATTCATGTCAGGTGCTTTCAGAAGTCACAAACAAACAAAATTTCCTATGGCTCACCAATAGGTCCACATCAGAAAATTATGCACCCCCCCCCCACCCGCAACGAGATCAGCCTACGGCCCTGCAATTTGAAATCATTATAAATGTCTTAGTTAGGGGGCAATCATTCAATCACCAGGGGAGGGGGCTGGAGTTGTTTTGCAATAAACAATTTCGGGCACTCTGCGTGAAATAAATAATTTACTTCAAGAACTGTTCTATATAGACATGTAATACAATTTTAAAAAATTAGCGCCGAGCCGGGTTGAAATATATAATTTGTCCTTGACAAAAACTCCAGCCCCCTCCACCCCTGGAAATTGAATGGTGGCTCTCTTATATCTTTCCGCTTCATTTAAATACTCATGTTATATGGGTCTAACGGCCATTATACAGTTTTGATTCTTTCAGCGCAAGGATCAATTTTAGACGTCAGAATCTGACGTCTAAATTCGGTCCTCGCGCTGAAAGGGTTAAAGTTGTCTAGAAAAGTATATACGTCATCTTCATCCACTACAGGTCGCGAATTGCTGTCGCAATTCTCGACTTGCAGTGGATGAAGATGACTTGAAGTGGGTGATGAATAAAAAAAAATGTTATTATTAAAACAGCGTCATGACAATTTTCGTTCTAAAACCCCAAGGTGTAGGAAATTCAGTCATTCTTCAGAGATGCAAAATGATGTTTTGACGCATCGTGAGGGTTGAAAGTGTTAAAGCGCTGAAAGTGTTTATATAACCCATGGAGACAAAAGGGATTTTTCAATTTGAAATTATCCCAAATGTCTTAGTCAGCTTTTTCTGATTCATTTGAATACCTATGTTATGGGGTTACGACCATGATAAATATTTGTATTCCGACAGTGCGAGGATCGTCTTTAATCGTCATAATCTGACGCCTACAGACGTCAGATTCTGACGTCTAAAGTCGATCCCTGTACTGTAAGGGTTAAGCCTATTATATACATGTTTTTGTCTGCAGAAGAGAAAACAGGAAAATCGTGTTTGACCTCCAGATTTAGAGGTTAGAAAAGTAGGCCTATGGTAAGATAGCTGGCTACATGTTCCCCGCAACAGCTTGGTTCGGAGATGTTTTGCACAAATGTTAGCCAGTTAATGTTTTCCACGTCCTACAATTTGTCAACATTTTCCGCCCCTTCTCGACTTATTATACTTATAATTCATCTCCGTCAAATCCATAATTGACACATGATTGATTTGCGTACCATTAGACATACATATTATAAATATAACATAATATTACGCAACACAATATAAATATTAGGCTACCCAGTTCACGATAGAGAGCAGTCAAAATTGGGACGAAATCTTCATTTAGAAGCAACACACACCAAGTGACAGTTAAAGGCGGCCCTACATCGTAAATTACAATGCATGAACGATAATTGGAAAATATATATATATATTTTATATATACATATATATATATATATATATATATATATATATATTTATATATAATATGTTTGCTGCTGCGCCGGAACGCACTGTGCAGTGGCAATAAATTTCGTTAAATTATATCCAAATTGAAAATCTATTGCAGTATAACGATATATATTAGGAAAAGTAACAAAAAGCCATATAACACTTTCTTGTTTTTACCTAACATGATGTTTCAAGCATCGTTTAACCTGTATAAACACTTTCACTGAACAACTCGTGAGATCAGCTTTCTTTCCAATATGAAGGTGTTCGTAAATAGTAGTGGTGAGATTCACGATTGCAGTGCCATAACACGGTTAGTTCTTGATCCCTCACAACCCACACCCTAGACCTGAGGGGGTAATTACTTGAACCAACTCGGGTCGAAAGGGTTTAAGTTTATACTTAAACCCCCTCGGATTTTCAGGTCAAGGTGTTTTGAGTAATTTCTTAAAACCCTCGAGTCGAGGAGGTTTATGTAATTACTCAAACCTCTCGGATTCTCAGGTCGAGGGGTTTTAAGTAATTACCTAAACTCTGTAATGGCCGTTGACTAAACCGTTGACCAAACTAATGGCCGTTGACCCATAACATAGGTATTCAAATAAACCAGAAATATTTGCATGCTATTGTATGCTATTGTACAATCCTAGGTAAATAAATGTTTGTACTAAATAAACCAGAAAGACCTGAAAATGACATTTGTGATGATTCCAAACTGAAATAAACCCTTTGGCCTTCAAGGTCTTCATGAAAAATCAGCACTTTCAGGGTTAACTCTTAAAACACTGAGCTAAGAAATTTACATTTTTAGCCACTCGAAGTTGTGTCTCGCTACCGCGATCCACAACTTCAAGTGACTAAAAATTTGTGTTATTTGTGAGATTTAGGTCCCAGCATATATCTTTTAAGATTGAAAGCATATTTTACTTTTAACAACTGGTTATCAGGGGTTATACAGGTGCTAGTAAAATCACAGAATGTCTACTGTAGTCGACATCAGCACTTAAAGGGTTAATTTTCAGGGGTTAAACGGTCATATCAAATGTATGATATGCAAACAGTGTTCATTTCAGTGCGATATGGGAAAATACAGCACTCGTTCAATGAATAAGGTGTGAGCCTTTAGACGAACACCTTATTCATTGAAAATGTGCTATATTTCACCATATATATCGCACGAAAAATGAACAACGTTTGTATTTTCTCACACGATCAAGTCATATATGACATAACTGTCATACATTGCAGTTCAAACTACAGCTAGAGTGCGATATGGGTTGATACCGATATACGTCTCACAGTGAAAATCACTGCACAGAGTGTGAGAAGCAAAGGATATTTGTAATCACATTATTTGTGTCAGGTGAAACAAATATCAAAATATTTTCATATCAAAATGCGTCTTTCAACAGAAAAACAAAATATAACATTGTTATTTGTAAATTCAGAGACCAAGGGGTTAAAATAATTGCAATGACATTTTTGAAATCAGCATAGGTCATTTTTAAATATTTACATTACGTATATTCTGCTCATGTCGCCACATGTGGCGATGTGGCGACCACTTGCCTGCCTCACCTTGATTAGATTATTTGATTAACGATTTAATAAGACAGAGGGAGGTTAAATCTTTATTGCTATCCCAATTTCCAACTTTAAATTAACGGTTAAAACATACAATTATTTTTTTAAATACATATCACCCAAATTGATTTTTTCAATGACCTGAACAATTTTCAGAAAGAATTTGATAAATTCTAGCGGTTTGTAAAACCTTACAACGCTAAAATCTTCTGGTATAAACCATGGCAGGGCCGTAGGCTGAGGGGGTGCGTTGGGTGTGTTCGCTCCCTCCCCCCCCCCCTCCCCCCCCGCTGGGACATAGGAGGTCCGCCAAGCCCACCTCAAGGCAAAGGTCCGCACATAGATTGGTAAAATCAAGGATACTCAGTGGAAGCAGGCGCCCCCCCGCCCCTTATTTTCTCCAAATTCTTTAAAAAGTCCCCTAAATTGGCTAAAATGTACCCAAAACCCCGTGCGCGCCCCCCCCCTTACTTCAGATCCTGGATCCGCCACTGATACTGCAACCCCTCGTGGGCGGCACTATCACAGTCCTAATACCCGGTACACTGACTGAAACCATTGAGTCCCCAGGGATGATATATAGGCCCTATATATGTGCCTTCTTGAGCATGCACACTTATCCAGGCAGAAGAGAGAGGTGGATTCTGTGAGAATCGCATTGTAGAAAAGGGCTGGGGGTATATTCTGGGGGGGGGGGGGGGAGGAGTAGATTCCGAGGGGCTTTCATATAGATGTTTAAAAGGGGAGTATATTTTGGGAGGGATGGGTGGATTCCGGGAGTGTCACACAGTCGCATATGGATGTTTAAAGGAGGGTATATTCTGGGAGGGAGGGGTAGATTATTGGAGTGTCGCATATAGTGGTGAAGAAGGGGGGGGGGGTATATTCTGGAGGGAGGGTTAGATTCTGGAAGGGATGCGTATCTATATAAGGGGGGGGGGAATATTCTGGGAGGGCGGGGTTGATTCTGGGAGGGTGGGATAGATTATTTTTGAGCGTCGCATATAGTTGTAGAAATGGAGAGTATATTCTGGAAGGAAGGGATATATTCTGGGAGCGCCAATTTATATAAAAGGGAGTGAGCCTATATTATGGGAGGGGTATATATATTCTGGGAGGGTCGCATGTAGATGTTTAAAAAGGGGGTATGTTTTGGGTGGGAGGTGGATTCCGGGAGTGTCGCATATAGATGTTTAAGGGAAGGAGGGCTAGATTATGGGAATGTCGCATATAGTGGTGAAGAAGGGGGTATATTCTGGAGGGATGGGTATATTCTGGGGGGGGGGGGGGTCGCATATCTGAAAGGGGGTATATATCTGGGAGGGTGGGATAGATTCTGAGAGGGCGTGATAGATTCTGAGTGCATCACATATAATTGTAGAAAAGGGGGGTATATTCTGGAAAGATGGGTAGATTCTGGGAGCCCCACTTGATATAAAAGGGGTGTATTCTGGAAGAGAGGCGTAGATTATGGAAGTGCCGCATATAGTTGTCAAAAAAGGGGGTATCCTATTCTGAGAGGGAGGGGTAGATTCTAGGAGGGTCGCAGATGTTTAAAGTGGGGGTATATTTCGTGAGGGTGGATTCTGTGAGTGTCACATAGATGTTTAAAGGGAGGGGGGGGGGTATATACTGGGAGGGAAGGGTAGATTATGTGAGCGTTGTATATAGTGGCTCAGAATGGGGTAGGCCTATGTTCTGGAGGGATGGGTAGATTATGGGGGGGGGGGGTCGAATATCTAAGGGGAGGGGGTATATTCTCAGAGGGGCGGGGTAGATTCTGGGAGGGCAAGATAGATTATGGTAGGGTCACATATAGTTGTAGAAAAGGGGGGTATATTATGGCAGGAAGGGGTAGATTATGTGAGTGTCGCATATACACTCTAAACAATATAGGAGAACCTTTCAGTATTGATAGGTTCCTGCTAAGGAACCTATATTGTTTAGAGTGTAGTTACCAAAAAAGGGGGTATCTGTTCTGGGAGGGAGGGGTAGATTCTGGGAGAGTCGCATATAGATGTTTGAAGGGGGAGTCATATATTCAGAGAAGGAGGGTAGATTCTGGGAGGATCGCAAAGATGTTTAAAAAGGGGGGTATATTCTGGGAGGGAGGGGTAGATCATGGGAGTGTTGCACATAGTTGTGAAAAAAGGGGAGAGTAGATTCTAGGAGTGCGCTTTATATAAAAGGCGGGTATATTCTGGGAGGGAGGGATGGATTCTTGGAGGGTCGCATATAGATCTAAGATGTTTAAAAGGGGGGATGTATATTCTGGGAGGGAGGGGTACATTCTGGGAGGGTCACGTAT
>OZ024909.1:82853104-82944371 GCA_964017125.1 Flabesymbios commensalis
TTAATACAGAGACGAGCCCAGATATTAAAGGTCTCGACACCCAGTCTGGGTCTGACCACAGATATGAATCACCTCAATATGTGATGGTCGCTCAGGCAACTATGCAAATAATAATGGTAATTTGTGCTCGGTAAATACAGAAATCACTTGTTCGCCTGACTGCAAATGTTCGCCTGAGGGCTTGTTCTAGTCAGTAATAACAGACTCTGTGTGCGATACAGAGTCTGTAATCATTGTCATTCGTAAAGTTGTGCCCCCAAAATACGGTGCGCATCCGATCGATTGCGCAATGAATTACTGCGTCATTGTTTGATCAATTATTTTTAAATAATTCTATATTGACACATTTACATCTCATTAGAATAATGTCTTAACGAGGGGACTTAAAGCCCTGTCTTTATAGGTGAAATTATCATCTAATTAAGGCTACCCTCACATTTTTCATGACATTTTTGGTCTCAGCTTTAGCTATGCTGTCAATCTCGTAATCCTTTGTTGGATTGACCCTTTAAGCCCCCACGATGCATTAAAGCATCATTTTACAGCCCTGAAAACTAATGGATTTAGAAAAAAAAAATCCTATTTTATCAATACATTGCAATTTTCTTTGATTTTTCACCCATTCCGAGTCATCTTTAACCACTACTGTAGACAGACAGTGTGCCGTGTGACACCTTAAAACAGAGCACATGCAGCTCTGTCGTAACCCTTTAAGCCCTCACGATGCATTAAAGCATCATTTTACATCCCTGAAAACAGACCTACTCAATTTTTAGAGAAGCTATTAGCTAATATGTGATCACAATGTTGATCCACTTAATAAAATATTGGTGGATTTGTGTTTTTCTATTTGTGTTTTTGTATATTTTTTGAGATAAAATAGTACAAAATAATTTAATTTTAATGTAGCATCCCACCTCGAAGAGCTATTATGTAATTGTAAATATGTCGCAAAATGCAATTTTTTTTAAAGTTAATTTTTTTTTTTTTTCTGCAGATAGTTTATGACAACAGGTTCATGTATGTGCGAAAGACTCCATGAGTAAAATCCATTTATTCTACAGAAATATAGCAGTTCGCGTGAATGAAGATGACAATGGTAAATTCAGGCTTGAAAAGGTTAAAACAGAGCACATTTCTGTCGTATTTCAGTGCCTTTTTTTTACTAACTATCAATAAAATGTGATTTATGTGATTTTCTGCTTTTTTTTTTCTTTATGGGAAGAGATTACGAACAGATGAGATAATTACATAGCATGTTTTGCTTTGCTTTAATTCATCAAACTCGATGCCACCTACTTTTTTATTGTAATGCGCATCAGGATATCATCTTTCAAGCAATATATTTTAAATTTATTTTGAAAGGGTTCACACTTGTCTAACCTTATAAGCTCTCAACCCATAGTTGCACGTGTTGTTTTTTAATCTACATCTTACAACCTTGAACGTCAAGTCATATTATGCAATATTTTACAAATATAACTCATGCCATGATCATGTTATGACCACACACTTATTAACCCTTATGCTGCCTGGGACGTATATATACGTCTTCAAGCAAATTTCAAACCAATGAATTCAACTTGAATTGCTAAAATGTGTTGTCGTAGATGCTTAATTAATCTAATAATCACACTTTGAAGATGTATATTTTTTCATAGATATCACTATTTTTCGTCATTTGGAGCTGGAAACTGCGTTATCAATTCCAGATTCAAATGATTGAAAAAAGTGTGAACAAATCGGCCGCATTCATAAAGATTCAAACATGAGAGAAACGGTGAATATAACCTGGAATTAACTGAGACATACAAAATTGTTTGTATGATTCGGTTAGCTTATTCACAGAACAGGGATCACGTATATAAATAAATAAACTATGTTCAAAGCTGTTACATTGTTTTATATATTATATCATTTGTTTAATGTACTCGAATCCAGTGAATTTTTACTAAAAAATCTCACAGTCGAATAAATATAAAGAAAAAAATTCTCAACGGACAACCGTGACTATGGCAGCATGACAGGACTGGTTGACACCTTTCACCTTTACACGTCTCTCTTTGATGGATGGAGTGGATCAACCTGATTTAGTGATGGAGTGTAAGATGTATTGTCACCTCTAGTCAGTGAGTGGGTGAGTGAAGTGAATGAGTGAGTGAGTGAGTGAGTGAGTGAGTGAGTGAGTGAGCGAGCGAGCGAGCGAGCGAGTGAGTGAGTGAGTGAGTGAGTGAGTGAGTGAGTGAGTGAGTGAGTGAGTGAGTGAGTGAGTGAGTGAGTGAGTGAGTGAGTGAGTGAGTGAGTGAGTGAGTGAGTGAGTGAGTGAGTGAGTGAGTGAGTGAGTGAGTGAGTGAGTGAGTGAGTGAGTGAGTGAGTGAGTGAGTGAGTGAGTGAGTGAGTGAGTGAGTGAGTGAGTGAGTGAGTGAGTGAGTGAGTGAGTGAGTGAGTGAGTGAGTGAGTGAGTGAGTGAGTGAGTGAGTGAGTGAGTGAGTGAGTGAGTGAGTGAGTGAGTGAGTGAGTGAGTGAGTGAGTGAGTGAGTGAGTGAGTGAGTGAGTGAGTGAGTGAGTGAGTGAGTGAGTGAGTGAGTGAGTGAGTGAGTGAGTGAGTGAGTGAGTGAGTGAGTGAGTGAGTGAGTGAGTGAGTGAGTGAGTGAGTGAGTGAGTCAAGCATTGGTTACAAGCTGATTCTGCTTTAAGGGATGTATCCGAGCCAAATGATACCGCTCATGGAGACTTTCGCGCATACATGAACCTGTTGTCATATTAAACCTATTTGCAAAAAATAAAAATTAATTAAATTTTCGAAAAATTGCATTTTGCGACATATTTACAATATACAAAATAGCTCTTCGAGGCGGGATGATACAGCAAAATTATCAGATTTTATACTATTTTATCTCCACAGACATATATATAAGCTGATGGATAGGAAAACACAAATCCACCAATATTTTATTAAGTGGCTAAACATGCTGATCAAATTGTAGCTAATATATTCTCTAAAAATTGGGTAGGTTTACAAAAATTTCAAATTATCGGCATCATTTTCGGCAGTGTCATCAACCTGATTATGTATTCAGAGACCCCAATAAACAATTCAAGACATGTTGACAAATTTTGTACCGTCGTTTCAGGTAACACCTCAAAGACTTTTCGGCACAAAAGCTCTTTTAAGTGACATTGTAATACGATAAAAACGTTGTAGTCAATTGATGAGATGAAATGATGTACAGATGATGATGTGAGGGTGGGGGTGATAGAGCATAGTGGGTTATTGAGAGCGTTTTCCTTCGCTCGCCCGATAAGGGGTTCTGGGCATGTCTAGGGGATCTACCCCCAGACATGCCCAGACGCCCGGAGACTTGCTGCTGTACTAAAACAGATGGACGGGGATTTATTGACTGACGTGTCAGTGATCCCTGATGAGATCCAAATTAGATCACACCTTTGGCAGCCAGGATTTCACAGTGACGTCACAATAATATCGTGCTTCATTACCCTGTGTGGTGGTAGTTAGCAAAAAAAAATACACATAGTCTCTACTATACTTTAATATCACATGTATACATCAGGTGGCAAGTTGAAATGAAATTCATGGAGTGACAAATTGTATTTCACAAAATGTATTTCTCAAATGGTACTTCACAAAGGGTATTTTACAAGCGGCATTTCAAAAATGGTGTTTTACAAATGGTATTTCACAAATGGTATTTCAAATATGGTGTTTTACAAACGGTGTATGACACAAATGGTATTTCACAAATGGTATTTCACAAATATTATTTTAAAAATAGTATTTCACAAATTGTATTTTACAACTAGCATTTCGAAATACATTGATTTCATTTCAGATATTACACATGTTAATCCTTTTAAGCCTGAATTTACCATTGTCATCTTCGTCCACTACAAGCCACGAATTGCTGTCGCAATTCTCGACTTGTAGTGGATGAAGATGACTTGAAGAGGATGAAAAAAAAAAAAAAAATATTGTTATTATTAAAACAGTTCCATTGATTTTTTTGTTTTAAAACCTTAGGTGTGGGACATTAAGTAATTATTCAGAGATGCGAAATGATGCTTTGATGCATCGTGAGGGTTAAAAAGGTTGACTGTTGTATTTTATACAATTGTGTTCTATTTTTTCACCTTGGAATGAGAATTGGGTTAATAATTCCCATCTCAAATAGGGAATAAATATCTGGATGCTTGGAAGGTTACCCCTTAAAGCGGTGAATTATGTTTAAAATAAACCATGGAAACCAAAGGTTTTTTTTCAATTTGAGATCATTTATGTCTTAATTAGATTTTTCCAATTCATTTGAATACCCATGTTATGGGTCTACTACAATTATAATCATTTGTATTCTTAAGGCGCAGGGATCGACTTTAGACGTCAGAATCTGACGTCTAGAGACGTCAGATTCTGACTTCTAAAGTCGATCTTCGCGCTGTAAGGGGTAGAGGTCAATCGGCTGACATGTTGTGCTCTGTGACTGGGATTCAAACACTTGACCTTCCTCTCGGCAGTCGATCATTCTACTATTGATCTATCAGCTTCCACCAAACACTAGATTAAAATGCATTACCAGCAAACTGAAAACGTTGACTAATCGTTGATATAACGTTAGCTCAGCGTCGAACCAAAGTTATATCAGCATTGTCTGCTGAGACTGGGACCTGTGTAATCCTAGAAAACAAGGTACATCAATCCAATGCTGGTTAAATAATGGCCACTGTATGCGACGCTACCCCGACATTCAGCCCAACAGTAGGCTATGTGAACATCTTATGTTTGTATGGGATCACCAGATCCACTGTATTTATTATTTGAGATGTACGCTAACCACTACCCTAGGGCCCCCGCCCAATTGGAGACCAAACATTTACAAATCTTGATGTTTAAACTCTGATTTTACTCCCAATAACAGTGATTTATTTGATCGACTGATAAAACGGATTAAAAACGACTCTAGTCTCGTTTGGCGGGCTAAGGGTTAATAAGACGGAACATGACGCGACTAGTATTTCATATTTTGATATCTCAGATCATGCACATTTAATAACCTATAGAGTCCATATTGTTATTAGAAAAACAGCCAAAAGGCATCTAGAAGCTCCCATCGCATGGAATGTGTAAGTAATCAGATACTTTTGTTTGTCCATGTTCCATTAACCCCTAATCCTTAACCCTTTAAACACAGCATCTCTGAAAATTATATTTTTTTTCCACACCTGGGGGGTTTAGAACAAACATTTTTATGGAACTGTTTTATTGAAAACGATACATATGTTTTTACTTGTCACAGACTCCAGTCACATTCTTTCACTACAAGTCTTGAATTGCGACAACAATTCGAAGCTTGTAGTGGGTGAAGATGACAATGGTAAATTCAGGCTTGAAAGAGTTAAGCAAGTCTTGGCACACTATTTAGTATTATTATGCTCAGAATCGATACGGCGATCACCTTCCTCTAATTTGACACACCCTATAACACCTGTAATGGATTAGTTAGCATCATTTGTTTCACGTCTGGCTTAACGTGAAATGTGAAACTGACCCTAATGATCCTTGAAGACGTCACGTCCGGTGAGGCCCTTAACTGTCACACCCAGTCTTTGATTACATGCGGGACGTCTTGTTTATCGTAGTATCCAATACATTGTGCACACACGCGTATTTTTTGCAATCCTTGGCCCAGAAAATGTATGTTTAGACACCAAGATTTTTTTTTCTACGTGGATTAAAGACTGAGATATTAAAACATGTATATTCTGGCGGCCATATTTAAAAAAAGCTACAATTTAGGTCAAATGACAAATTTACGTATTTGCTATTGGCTTTTGTGTAATACTTGGTCCTGAAAATGTACATTTAGACACCAAGATCATTTTTCCACGTGATTCAGAAACTGAGATATTGAGACATGTATATTCTGGCGGCCATTTTGAAAAATGGCCGCCATTAAGGTCAAGGGTCGAATTTGGAATGGCCCTATGGCTAAAATTCACCGTCATGGTATGTTCTCCCAGCATGCAAAATGTCATGCTTTTATCATTCAACGAACAATTTTTTACCAGTCAGTCTAACTACAACATTGTGTCAATGAGACGTGCTTGCAGTATGGAAGATTTAATAATCACGTGTTGAATCGTGACTGCGGAGTAAAATTGCGCAATGTTGATGTGAAACAAAATCTAAATAACGTGATTTGCATGTTTAATTTGTTAATTTTGCTAATCAGTTGTAATTTGCATGATAATCAAATTAATTAGGTCCAATCATTTAGTGACAACATTTTATTATTATTAATTAACTGAGATGAATAATTTGCTGATGGAAATCTAATCACCATGAATAAGACATGAAATTAATAACATTGCCATGCCGTTGATGAATCAACTTCATTTTTTGCACACGTATAGACCTCGTACCAGAGGGTGGCCAATGGCCATTTACAATTCAACCCTTTCAAGTCTGAGTTTACCATTGTCATCTTCATCCACTACAAGCCGCGAATTGCTGTCGCAATTCTCGACTTGTAGTGGATGAAAATGCTTTAAAGTGGGTGACAAATGAACAAATATACTGCTATTTTTAAAACAGTTCCATGATTTTTTTTTGTTCTAAAACCACCATGTTTTAGGAAATTAAGCCATTCTTCAGAGATGTGAAATGATGCTTTAATGCATCGTGAGGGTTTAAAGGGTTAACAGACCTAACTGGGTTCAGCACGGGGACCAGCGACATGAGGAGAGATGTCTCAACATGCAAAGACAAGTGTTCGAGTCTTCCTCGACAACTCACGAGTTGTAACTCTCCACATGAGTCAAACTCGGGACAGTACGACAGGGGCTTAACCCTTACAGCGCGGGGATCGACTTTAGTCGTCAGAATCCGACCCGCACTGTAAGAGTAAAAAATATTTATAATGGCCGTGGACCTATAACATAGGTATTGAAATGAAGTGGAAAACCTAACTAAGAAAGCTATGATGATTTCAAATCGAAAAAAACACTTTGGCCTCCAAAGTTTTCATTAAAAAATTCAGCGCCTTAACCCTTTAACCGCCACCCACTTAAGGTTGTGTCTCGCTGACGCGATTCACAACTTCAAGTGGATGAACATTATTCAGATTTGACAAAATGGAGTTCAACTGTTTCCAAATATTGCTTATTGATGTCACATTTTATCTTTAACATGTTTAAAAGGTGGTACTTAATGTGCTAATAATATGCGCCACCGGCGAATATAAGGATTAACCCTTTAACCGCCAATTTTTTACAATCTGAATTTTCACCCACTTGAAGTTATGTATCGCTGACGCGAGCCACAACTTCAAGTGAGTGAACAAAATTCAGATTTGACAAAATGGAGGTCAACTGTTTTCAAATATTGCTGATTGATGTCACATTTTATCTTTAACATGTTTAAAAGGTGGTACTTGATGTGCTAATAAAAAATGAAAACCCGCATATATGCGGCACCGGCGGTTTTACGGTTAAGCCACACAAATCTCCACTACGTGACTCTACAACGCGCCCTGTAATCACGCTGCGAGACGTGATGATCGTCACGTAGTTTCTAACAATGGTCACAGACAGAAATACACCAGGGTGCTTGGAACATCCTGGTTGACGCCAATCCACTTCAGTAAGGAAATGCGAGGAAATGTTACTACAGGAAGGTAGTCAATTTGATCAATGTGTTAGCTTACTTCCGCATGTAGGTGGACATCGCCACTTAAAGGTAATGGCGGCGTGCTCAATAAGATCAGTCTGCTAACTTACTAAAATGTAACAAAATCTGAATACTTTTCACTCCCTTCAAGTGGGTGAAAATTATAATGAAATAGCTTAGCGTTAAAGGCTGAAACATTGGCCTTAAGGTGGTTTCAATGTGTAATCAGCGAATCGTGACGACCCATGGTCTGTGATCTTGGTCTAACGGTACCTGAAAACTCAGAAATAATCATTTTTAATTTTATAGTCCACATAGGCCTAAACTAGCGGGGGGACTAAAAGTGGATTTTTTTTAAGATTTCAAGTTGAAAATAACTCTTTGATTTCAGATCTGCTATGATTGGCGAGTAGTGTATGCTTATGAGATCAAATGAAGTTAACGAAAGCTTACCCTTAAAGGTGATCTATCACCCCTTACATAGTATGAATAATTTTGTGACAAATAAATCAAAGTTGCCACAAGATGGGGCACAAGTGTTCCCTTATATGGGGTGATCGGCTATATGTGACCCTCTGAGAGGGTCACATGATAGCCAATCACCCCATATTAGGACATAATATGGATCACCTTTAAACGTTTTCCGCCCGCACCATGTAGCGGGCGAGATTTTCAAACTAAAAAAAATTATAATTAATATTTTTTACTAGGCCTACATACTACCACTACAGACTGGCCAAGTTTGCGGAAAACCAGAAAAAAAACATTAAAAAATATATTACAATGAGACATTGATCCAATGTTTGCTCAATGTTGGTCTACGACGCTGGATCAACTTTGATCCAACATTGGGACAAAGTTCCGGATTCACTGAGAAGACTCTCATTCTGAGGAGGAAGTCACCGGATATTCTTCCGTGATCTAATAATACTCCGCCGGTAATTCTGTCTGAGAGAAATCAAGGACATCATCATCTCAGCTTCAGAGGCAGGTGTGCCTTATTAACACAGAGTCTGTGACTGTGACTTATACGTCCTTGTCAAGATAGGACAGCATTTACACGTTTTAAACATTTTTTAAATATCTTTGTGAATAACATCTTTTCGATTTTATAATAAACATACGTCATATTGGAATGGATTGTATTATTGTTATTAAATGAATGGTCAAGTTACATCAACTGTCGTAGTCAGGGGCCCATTTTTGAAATGTCCGACTTGCCAAGGCAATTTTAATAGAATTTGGCATGTTACTGTTCTTACACACTTTGGGTACAATGATTCTAAATCTGTCCCATGCCAAGCTCTACTTTGTCTTTTTCCTACTGTAAATATGCAAATTTAACCTGCATTTATTTAATTTTCCAGTGCCGGTTTTTCACATGTTCATCAAATCAAATAAATACGAGAACACAATCGAAAACGTTGCAGACACAAGGCAAACCTGATGTGGCCTGATTGGACAGTGACCTAAGAATATCAGTATTGTGAGAGCGTATAGGGTGACGAAGTATCATATTGCAAGTGTAAGCTAGGGCTATTAGTGTGGTGAGAGATCATAGGGTGATGAAGTATAATATTGCAAATGTAAGCTAGGGCTATTAGTATGGTGAGAGATCATAGGGTGATGAAGTATAATATTGCAAATGTAAGCTAGGGCTATTAGTATGGTGAGAGATCATAGGGTGATGAAGTATAATATTGCAAATGTAAGCTAGGGCTATTAGTATGGTGAGAGATCATAGGGTGATGAAGTATAATATTGCAAATGTAAGCTAGGGATATTAGTATGGTGAGAGATCATAGGGTGATGAAGTATAAGATTGCAAATGTAAGCTAGGGATATTAGTATGGTGAGAGATCATAGGGTGATGAAGTATAATATTGCAAATGTAAGCTAGGGATATTAGTATGGTGAGAGATCATAGGGTGATGAAGTATAAGATTGCAAATGTAAGCTAGGGATATTAGTGTGGTGAGGGATCATAGGGTGTGAAGTATAATATTGCAAGTGTAAGCTAGGGATATTAGTGTGGTGAGAGATCATAGGGTGTGAAGTATAATATTGCAAGTGTAAGCTAGGGCTATTAGTATGGTGAGGGATCATAGGGTGATGAAGTATAAGATTGCAAATGTAAGCTAGGGATATTAGTATGGTGAGAGATCATAGGGTGTGAAGTATAATATTGCAAGTGTAAGCTAGGGCTATTAGTATGGTGAGGGATCATAGGGTGATGAAGTATAAGATTGCAAATGTAAGCTAGGGATATTAGTGTGGTGAGGGATCATAGGGTGATGAAGTATAATATTGCAAGTGTAAGCTAGGGATATTAGTGTGGTGAGGGATCATAGGGTGATGAAGTATAATATTGCAAGTGTAAGCTAGGGATATTAGTGTGGTGAGAGATCATAGGGTGTGAAGTATAATATTGCAAGTGTAAGCTAGGGCTATTAGTATGGTGAGGGATCATAGGGTGATGAAGTATAATATTGCAAGTGTAAGCTAGGGCTATTAGTGTGGTGAGAGATCATAGGGTGTGAAGTATAATATTGCAAGTGTAAGCTAGAATTTTAGTGTGGTGATAGATCATAGGGTGACGAACTTATAATCACAGGGTAACACCCAAGTATAATATCTCAAATTTAAGCTGTGGACATCAGTACAGTGGCGGATCGTAGATTATTATACAAGTATAAAATCTAAAATTTAAGCTAAGCACATCAGTACGGTGGCGGATCATAGGTTATTATCCAAGTATAATATCGCAAATGTAACCTAAAGATATCAGTATTTTAATCAATTAATTGTATTCGTAAGGGTTAAAAGTCAAATAATGCTTGCATTTCAAAGCTCATGGAAAATTTGGCGTAAAAAAGACTTTTTGTTCAAAAGTTGGACAGACAAAGCAGCATGTGAACGGTATCCGCAAACCGGCTGGCCCTTATCTTATGACATGTGATTGGTCGAGAAGAACTTCTCGACCAATCACATGCCTAAGATCTGGGTCAACCCGCACAGAGCACATGTCAAGCAGGATCATAAAAGACGTGCCTTTTCACATGATTTATATGTATTTTTATTATATTTCTTATTACCGCCCCGGAACGCGTGTGGCTGACTTATTGAGATCTGCAGCGACAGAATGTGAAAGGCGAAAAGAAAATATTATCCCATCCCAACAAAGGACAATATGTATTCCTAAAGAGTGGCACTTTGGGAACACATTAGTCCCCACTGTATCTAAATGGACATAAACAGTGTAGCCTTATTGTGCCGCTTTGTGTGAGGATTTTACCTTGTGACATCTCCATAATTTTACATTTGTTGTGTAGCGGCATTGTGTAGCGATATTATACAGTTATGTTTTAAAAACATTATGGATCTGATTTTTAGAATAATATTTACGTCAATTAGTGCATTTTATCAAATCAACTGATCAATTCAATCTCAGCAAACACAAAACATTTTTATAACATGTGTACAATATTGGACAGATTCTGAATTTTCTTAACATATGTTATAAATCTGTTATACAATTTCGCTGATAGTAGCGCTATATATAATAATAATTTCGCTTCTTAAATTTGAAAATTTAGCCTCTTCGCGAAATTCGCGAAAAATAAAACCTCGCGAATATTACCAGATCTACAGTATTTGTTAGTTATGGTCACTATATGTGTGTGTGTGCCTTTTCTTATGAATGCCTTATTATTGTGTGACTCTCTGTTATTATATTCACGAGGTTTAAATGAAATGAAATGAATAGGCATGCAGGCCACATAGAGGCTAAACTGGGCCAGGAGAACCTTCTGAGATGAATGAGATGACACAGGATTCGAAATCAAAGAGATCTCCGACTTTCAAACCACTGCACCAGGGCCCCCGCATATAATGCATATTTAATGAAATTTTATTCTTGTTGTTTTTTAGACCTTTTGATCTATAAATTCGTGAAAAAAAAATCGTATTTATAATCACTAAGCGATGACACCAGCATATTCTAAGATGCGAGTCTTAACAATTTGATCACCAATTACAAACTAAAATTATACACTTTTTACTCAGTCGTCACCCGACATCATGTTTATTGGAAAAAATGTATTACGTGACAAAACATCATATTAATTAAACAAATGAATTTGCTGATAGGCGTTTGGGATAAAGCTTATGTAAAACTTAATTCAGCGCGGGGAACGTCTTTATACGTCAGAATCTGACGTCTGTAGATCCCGCACTGAAAGAATTAAAATATTTCCAATAGTGGCAGACACATACCATATGTATTCAAATAAATAAGAAAGAGCTAATTAAGATATTCATGATCATTAAGATATTTTTCCAAATTATATTTAGCACTGTAACATCTAAAATTCAAAAACGATATTTTAAGAAATATGTATTTATCTGGATTAAAAAAGGCTGACTGTTGACAGTGTAAGAAAGGAAAAATAAAGGAAAAAATACATAAACCCTTACAGCGCAGAGATCGACTTAGTCGTCAGAATCTGACGTCTGTAGACGTCAGATTCTGACGACTGAAGTCGATGCCCGTGCTGTAAGAGGAAACATATTTCTAATGGCCGTAGACCCATAACATAGGTATTCAAATGAATCGGAAAGAGATGAATAAGACATTAATGATGATATCAAGATGAAATAAACCCTTTGGTCTCCTAAGTTTTTATTAAAACATTCAGCGGTTTAAGGGTTAAAGTGAAATATAAGGATCGTCTTGTGATCTGCTTAACCTTTTGATCACCAAAATCAGGTTATATATTTGTTTGGTGACAGGGTTAAGTTCGTTCCCTGTTGAACCAGTGTATGAAGAAGAATAACTATCAAGAACCTAAAAAACGTACCCTTTCGCATGTTTCTCACCATGTATTTGTATGACCTTTCTTTGAGATTGCTCCTGAAACCGCGTGACTGACTTAATAAAGACATCTGCAGCGACAGACAGTCTGCAAAATGGCAAAGGCTGAAAGAAAACATTGTATTCGGCCAACAAAGGAGAGAATATACATTCTTAAAAAGTGACACCTTAGTCCCTACTCTATCTAAATTGACGTAAACAGTGTAGCCTTATTGTGAACATTTATCTTATATTATTATATTACCCACTGTGTCAGGATTTTGCCTTTTGACACCTCAAATATTTGACATTCGTTGTGTACAATATATAACAATATATAACGATAAGAAAAAAAACAGAAGAAGAAAAAAAAACGCTAAAAAATTGTACGAATAAACGAAAATATTAATTACATAATGATTTGGGATCTCCAGTAAGACTGCATTGTCGCAGGCATGGAGGCTACTCATCTACAAAATATACAAACAATTATTTTGTAGCACCCCTTCCCATCGCCAGGTGGGTGACTGAATACTAATAAAAAACGACTACAAGTAACCGGGTGACCCAGGTCAGAGTGTGATGCATGTGATGGCTGAACGACAGGTTGGCCATGTTTGCAGAAAGACGTCCGTTCTGAGGGCTCGTCAGGGCTTCCTTTGGTAATCTAATAACATACAGGCAGTAACGGTGTGGGACAGACAGTAACCTTGGTGTCTCTGTGTGACAGAGAGCGGGACCTTCATCATCTCAGCTTCGTGACAGGTGTGACTTCTCTAGAGTGTTGCCGTGTTAATCAGATCGTCCTGACATCTACCCCCTCCCCACCAGAAATATATAGAGCCCACGACAGAAACTTGTGCCACTACCACGTCAGAATTGACCTGAAGCAACATGCTTCAGGTTTACATTCCTGCCGTAACTGAGATGGAGTGATGGATTTGGACCAAAAAACAGGAATAGCCCGTCGCTCTGTTCTCTTTAGTAAATGCATTTGTTTAATCGTGTTTAAATTTGTTTAATTATTTGTTTAAAAATTAGATTAATGATTTGTTTAATCGTGTATTTGTTTAAAAAAAATATTTTAAACATGTAACATAATGTTTTCAATTTTGTTTTATTTTTCCTTCAGAAAAATCATTTGTCTGCCTTTTTGGTGCTACATATAGAAACCCACACATATAAACATGATAAATGACCTTCTGTGTATTTAAGAACAGGGTTGTTTATTTCAATATCATATTTTTATTCATTGCTACATAATAATACTTTGATTTTGTCAATGTTAAAATCATAGTTATATTTATTACCATGCCGCATAGCTATACCTACATGATGCAGGATAGCTTTGAGTATGTTCCATATTGATGTATTTAGAATTTCAAGCCGACGCAAATTAATGCTATGCTTTTTATAATAAATAGATTGGGTGGGCGGACGGGTAGATGAATGGATGAATGGATGGATGGATGGATGGATGGATGGAAAGATGGATGGATTGATGGATGAATGAATGGATAGATGGATGGATGGATGGATGGATGGATGGGTGGGTGGATGGATGGATGGATGGATGGATGGATGGATGGATGGATGGATGGATGGATGGATGGATGGATGGATGGATGGATGGATGGATGGATGGGCTGATGGAATGAGGGATGGATGGATGGATGGATGGATGGATGGATGGATGGATGGATGGATGGATAGATGGATGGATGTTTGGGTGGGTGGATAGATGGATGGATGGATGGATGAATGGATGGATGGATGGATGGATGGATGGATGGATGGATGGATGGATGGATGGATGGATGAACGAACTAACTGTCAACTGTGTACCAACTCCCCGTTTTTGTCCGGATAATGTTTATCAGGTAGGTAGACGTATTTTACAGCCTGTGCATCCTCTGTGGAAACAAGGCAAATGAAAGCTACATTGGAATAAAAGAGATTTGTACAATAAGAGCTGAGTCCGAGTGAAAGGGTATTTGTATAATTAGGGTTAATTCTGCTGTGAATAATCGGAAATCACTGATTGACTGTATAATCTGGACATCAACCGCGTAACGAGACCATTATAACAAGCGCAGTAGTCGAGGTGTGATCATAGAGGTAGAACAAATACGTGCTACCTCTCTAGATGTGACCAGCAAACAAACGAGCGTCCGATATCAACATGGCTAAGCATTATCATAACACAAAACAACATAACGTAGGATAACAGTTACACAACATATGCCTAATGCGACCATAATAAAAAGCGCAGCAGTTGAGATGTGACTAAAAACAAACGATCGTCCGATATCAAGATGATTGGCATTAAGTTATTGGTGTAACGTTATCGTGAATATTGTGATTATTAACTGTTAACATGATTACTAGTATTATTTAATTTCACATACAATAGGCCTACCATGTAATTTTGAATTTGAAAATCTGGTAATCTGGTTTCTTGATTTACTTTAAGATGCTCATTGTTTCGATCCAGAACGAATAAAAGTAAATGAGTAAATAAATATTTTACTGAATAACAGTAATCAGCTGTTTTTATTCTTGTTCTTGAATCTATCCTTTAAGAGAAACTAAACTTATTTATTATGTTATATTTTAACCCAATGCAAACTTCAACTATCTTTTCTTGCAGACTTGCATCTGGCAATCTTTGATTATGAAAAATTTGCGCTTCAATCTCAATATATCTGTTTTTGCTTCAGACGTTTAATCATTGTATAGGAGAATCTGAGACAACACACTTTTTTTCTGTTTACATAATTGACAATCCTTTCTCTCTTTATATATACCTCCAGGTTGTACCCCATCAAAGCAATGGGCGTCTGTGGTTTTACTGTGAATGACCACCAGGGGAAATACAGCTCATGGCTGGAAACATGTTCCAATCATCATGACACGTTGGACCAATGCTGATATATTGCTGGGCCACAGTCTGAAACGCTGGCCCAGCTATGTATCAACATTGGCTCGTTGTCTCGTGTTGTCTGTTTACTACTCCTGTGAGACGAGCACCTCATTTTAAACATCTTTTTTTTTTCATTTTTTAAAATTTACAATCATATATAATATATTATAACATAAACTTCAATAGCCCCTAAATCCTCGATGATCCGGGCTCAGAAGCGCGACAAACATAACCGTAATCAGACTCATTGTCTCAAAACCGTTTGCTTTTGTCGTCTAGCCCAACCGGAACACCGAGGATCAAAATCGGAAAAGCCTGACCAACAAAAAATGTTTTCTATTTCTTCCGGAAACTAATTTGTATTTTCGCATTCTTAAGGACGAATCATCTCTCTCTGTGTCTCTCTCTTATATGGCTCCAGGTTGTACTCTATCAAAGTAATGGGTGTCTGGGGTTTCACAGTGAATAATGGTAGGTGCAATACGACCCATAGTGCGGTGAAATCGGACGGACGTAGGGTTGTTGTAGTCGAACACACATAACTCCTGCCTGAGATAGCACGCATCAAGGCATTGCTGTAAAAAGTGTGAATAAGTACGATTTGTAAGTAAAAATTGCTGGGTCTCTTAAACAAATGTGCTTATTATATGATTGATGCTAATAATTGTTTTTCATCATTTGAAGCTGGAAATTGCGTAATTTGATAAAATGATAAGTCGTCCCCCAGGATTTGAAAGGGTGTATCTGCCACTTTTTAAAGTGGCAGATACACCCTTTCATATCCAAGGAGACGAAGTATATGTGACAAATATACATCTCCCAAATAATAATAATATATAATAATAATAGCTTTATTTCACGAGGGTAAACCCAATGAGCGATAGCTCATCTGCCTTGGGGCCCTCAACATATATACAAAACACACGTAAATATACAATAATTCAAAATTAGAAACAAAATCGCCTTTCTGCACATGTGATGACATATAGATATTTCCGTACATATGACATGTGACAATCCTTAAAGAAAATAATAATAACAATAATATTTGTTTTTACACATTAGCTACATACTGAAAGAAACAGTATTAAAATAATATTCTGGTGAAGTTTAAAATTAAATTACAATGTGTTGGAAATATATTGACATACGACACAACATTAAATAAATACACAACAATAATTACACAACAATACAACTTACATTGACCGTTTAAGTATTTAGTACATAGAATACATAACATTGCAGAATGCAACATAACATGAAATATAAAACTAACTATTTTGTATATGCTCTAAGAGTAACTTATGATACCCTACTTTAAATTGGGATAAAGATTCTGCATCTCTAATATCATTGGGAATTGAGTTCCATATACTAACACCTAGGGATTTAGAATGTGCTCTTGGAGTGTACAATTTATTTTGAGTAGATGATCTGAGGCTATAACTTACCCAATCTGATACATTTGTAAACAAATCTTGAATATAAGAAGGCGTTTGGTCTGTTGTACTTTTATAAATCAGACAAGCTTGTTTATACCTGACTAATTCTTTAAATGGGAGCCAATTTAACTTTTTAAACATTTCTTTACTCGGTGATAATGGATCAGCATCTAAAATTAGTCGGGCCGCTTTCTTCTGCAATTTCGTTATGACATTTTCATTTTCTCCACACCCAGTTCCCCAAACTATACAGCAATATTCTATGATAAGTTTTATATAAAAATTGCAAAATAAAATTCGAGTTTCAAATGGGAGATATTTGCGTATTCTACGGAGAAGTGAAAGTTTAAAAGACACACATTGTTTTACATGAGCAATTTGTTTTTTCCAAGAAAGTGTACACCGAAAACGCCCAACAATTTAGCTTTTTCTTCCAATTTATTTTGGGCAATCATTACTGAACTAGTTGGGGTGCAGATGACTGAGGTGTTTGTCTTTTCGATACTAAGAACCATTTGATTTTGGCGACATTATGTATGTATACTGTTGCCACAAGGTTGTAATTTATCTTTAATTTTGTTTTATACCGTCAAGATTTACCTATAACCGCATCATCTGCAAATAAACATATAACGCTCAAGTGCTTTTCTAGAGAAATATTATTTACAAAAATAAGAAACAGTAAAGGGCCAAGAATGGAGCCCTGTGGCACACCGCAGATTACTGGCATTGGCTCAGATATTGTATTTTTAATTTTTACTGATTGTTTTCTGTCGGTGAGATTTGCTAAAAACCAATGCTGCGTTTTTTCACTGCATTTATATAGCTTTAATTTATCTCAAAGGATATCATGATTTACCAAATCGAATGCTTTGCAAAGATCTACTAAGAGTAGGCCCACCTGATTCCCGGTGTATAATGCAGAAAGCCATTCTTCGGTCATCAAAGTTAATGCACTTTCGCATGAGTGATTAGTTCTAAATCCGGATTGTCTTTTATTTAATAAATTGTGTGAGGAAAGGTATTTGTACCAATGAACAGAAACATGTTTTTCTAATATTTTGGGAGCAATCGGAAGAATAGAAATTGGTCTGTAATTATTAACATCATCTTGGGACTTTTTCTTGTGGAGTGGAACTACTTTGGCATGTTTCCACATATGTGGGAAAACACCTGATCGTATGCTGAAGTTACATATTTTCACTATAGAATCAGATAATGGAGTTGCAGCACTTTTAGGAAAGAGAGCCTGAATGTCATGCGCTCCTGTACCTTTTTTAACTGGCATAGTATCTAGATATTTTATGACAAATTCACGACTGATTTGAGGAGTTTAAATAGAATTATTGGACTGATTAAGCCTGACCACTTTATTGATTATTATCACATTATTTGACATCTTATTACCCTTCATTTATCCTGACACTCCCCAACATGTCATCATATAGGTATGTGACTGATGTGACAATGACTACATTCAGCACACGTCAATGTGGCCGTTTGCACGAGTACACAATCTCTCTCACAGGAATGAGTCAAGGCTTTATCCAACGATAATCATCTCTGAGGTCGCGACAGACACGTGAAAACTGGACGATTGTCAACCAGGCGTCGTGGCGGAAAATCATTCTGAAAAAGAAAAAATGGTGGTGCTCAAACAGAAAACGACGCCAGCGAGCAGCCAGCCAATCAATCGACTGGTCAGCCAGCCTATCAACCAGCCAGCCAGCCAGTCAATAAAGTGATCAGTCAGTTAGAGGTCTTGTCAAGTTGAAAAAAAATCAGAAAAAATGGATTGACCAGACACCACCCACTCACCCCCTATCATTTTTTTCTTGAAATATGTACAAAAAAAGCAACAACATAAAAACACACACAAAAAAAGCCGAGTTGGGGCTGACAATCACCCACACTTCCGATTTTCTCGCATTTTCTATTTTTTAACTTGACAAGACACCTTTGCCAGCAACCAGCCAGCCGATATTTTGGCACAGCCCCTATCCTTAAAATAATGAATTAGTCGTCAATTAGGTGCAATTTGGAGACTAGAATAAATTCATTTTTTGTATCGTCCAATACAAATCTCAATTTATGATCAGTAATGGCTGTGCCGGTGCTGTCTCTGTCTGTCTGCAAATGAGAAATAACTGTTTAAGAGGTAACTTGTGTTTTGCCCTGTTCTAATTACGCCTTGTGTCCCGTTACTCAGTGATTTACTGTCGACCATTCCCGGATTCCGTTTGAATCAAGGCTAATGGTCTCTTTATCCAACCATTCTCAGACTTAGATCATTGAGCGATGGGGGGACTGGACACGAGCTGATACTGGACAACAGCGATGTTCTCAACAAGCAAAAGACGTTGACCCGATATTGTTTTAATGCTTGGCTACTGTCTGCGGCAGTGTCCCAATATTAACCGTTACAGCGCGGGGATCGGCTTTAGACGTCAGAGTCTGACGTCTGTAGACGTCAGATTCTGACGTCTAAAGTCGATCCCTGCACTGAAAGTGTAACCATATTTGTAATGGTCTTAGACCCGTAATAGACTGGAGTGAATTGTCATAAATGTGGACTCTGATAAACTGAATGGTTAAAAGCAAACGACTATATTTATCTCATTCCTTATGGTGCAGTGAGTCAAACCCAGGTAGTCGGCCATTTGGGAAAAACATATTTCAAGCCACATGTTCAAATGACTTTACGGCTATAAGGTCAAATATGAATTTCCAACAAATGAATCCAACAAGTGTAACACCTCATTTTCACGTAATTATGACTGGACAATCCATTTCTAAAATTTTGTTTTTTTCAAGGTCGTTTTCAAGGTCAAAAGGTCAATTTCAAAGTCGAGTGAGAGAAAATATAATTTTCAACAAATAAAGCTAGGAACGTGTGTAATACCTCTTTTTCACAGGATTTTGCCTGAAAAAAATCCAATTATGGCAGTGTTTGGTGATTCAAGGTCATCTTCAAGGTCAATTTCACTTCAAGATCATCATAAAGTCAATTTCGAGGTAAAAAATGTGAAAATATGATTTTTAACAAACATCAATAGCTAAATAATAGTAGTACGTCTTTTTAATGTAATTTTGACTGAATAATCCATTTATGCTACCATTTTAATGATTAAAGGTCATTTTAAGTATAGTGTGGCAATTTCAAGGTCAGGTAAGCGAAAATATGATTTTTAACAAATAAAGCTACGAACAAGACATAGGCTAATACCTTATTTTCGTGTGATTTTGTCTGGAAATTATATATATATATATATTTGTGATTTGAGGTGATCCTCTAAGTTATTAGGTCAATTTCAACGTAAAATATGATTGTATCATATATTTTACACATTAGAGCACATACACTACATAGTTTCGGTGTGATTTAATGCCTCTTCAATGTCATTTACCGCTTTCTCATTGCCCTTTAACTTCTTCTCGTCCCTTGATCTCTTCACATTGAGCATGTTTAATCATTTAAACCCAAAAGAATTAGATTATTCAGTCAAAATCACACCCAAACTATGCTTCATGGCAGCTCCATTTTCTAGCATATATGTTAAAAATCATATTTGACCTTGAAATTGCCCTTTTGACCATGGAAAGTGGGCGACTCAACTGACGTAGTTTCCTACATGACATGCTTCCTGTGTGGCAGATGAGAAAAGGAGAACGCATATATTAATCAAGCAGACGTTTGTGCAGAATGCATATATTCATAAACAGACGTCTTTCTAACCTTTGATTCTGACCCAGTGAGTGAACGACAAGGACACCGGATGTGACCAGGATCTGAGGTCGACCCTTGCCCTGCTAGGGCGTATATACTTCTCTGGATATAGGCAAAAGGCACTATCTGCTTGATTGCTCAGTAGGCAGATAATTGGTTTCGTATGGTATAATGAATTGATGAAGTGTCAATTCAAACAAAATCCTTTTGGAATTGACGAAATATATTGTAGTATACGCTCAGTAATTTAGAGTAAATATTTAAGCCGTGTGAGCATATAACCTGGATATTGTTTTAGAAATTCCAGATTTAAAAGAAAAAAGAATATCAAGCGACTCAAGTTCTTTGTCTCATATATTCCTATGCAACTGAAGCTGAAACCGCTACAACGTAGTTCCAAGCATCGAATGACGAAAAAAGATTCCGTTTATGGATAAAAGATACCTCCCGAATTCATTGTTTTCATTTATTGAGCGCTGTTTATTTGGTTAAAAATGTGCCTAACCTTTTAAGCTCTAGGGCATGATTACAGTGACTACTAGAGACGTTTTTAGTTTGTTTTATTAGCCAATTAATTCACCGTTATTGTGAATGCAATGTGTATTTTAACATCAATATTTGTAAATGTTTGGTCTCAAATTAAACACACTTGAGCAGTTTTCAGCCACTGGAAGTTATGGGTCGCAATAGCGCGACGCAAATTTAAGTGGGTGAAAAATTAAATTAGCTATTGTCCTTTTTAATTTGTTTGATGTTTTGTCTCAAAGTAAACAAACGTGTGTAATTTTCACCCGATTGAAGTTGTGGGTCGCGGCAGCGAGACACGCCTTCAAGCGGGTGAAAATGTAATTATTATAATTTAGCGATTTAAGCGTTAAAATGTGTCTATCCGGTTCCAGAAACAACATGGTTTAGTGCCCCAATGTAAAACGGCATTAATGCGGAATAATCATCCTTTAATGACGCCTGAATTATTCACGCGCAGTGGGAGTATATTATGAAGAAGAAAAATCAAATCCAGTTCCAGAAGCACAATGGTCGCCTAATGCTGATGCTGTCATTAACCCTTTCAAGTCTGAATTTACCATAGTCATCTTCATCCACTACAAGCTGCGAATTGCTGCCGCAATTCTCGACTTGTAGTGGATGAAGATGATTTGATGTGGTTTAAAAATTACAGAAAATTACCACGTATTGGTAAACCAGTTTCGTGGGAATTTTCGTTCTTAAACCCTTAGTTGTAGGAAAATTAATTAAGTTTTCAGAGATGTAAAAGGATGCTTTAATGCATCGTGGGGGCTTAAAGGGTTAATGCGGCACTTTGAGATCAATCATCCCTATTATAGTTAACCCTTTAAGCGCTAAAATGTTTATATAAACTATGGAGAAACTATGTTTATATAAACCATGGAGCCCAAAGGCCTTATCTCAATTTGAAATCATCATAAATGTCTTAGTCAGCTCTTTCGGGTTCATTTGAATACCTATGTTATGGGTCTTACGTCCATTATAAATGTTTTAATTCTTTCAGTGTGGGGATTGTCTTTAGTCGTCAGAATCTGACGTTTACAGACGTCCGATTCTGACGTATAAAGACGATCCCCGCACTGAAAGGGTTAATTACACTTGGATATTGAAGTGAATGCCATTACATGCAGAGTCGGGAGTAAATTAAAAGAAAAAGAAAGCAATCAGAAGAACGTGTCGCAATACTTTAATAGTGTCTGGGAATTTAATCAACGCTCCAACACCCCCTACCCCTCTCACTCTTATCGTCTTTTCTTATCTGGAAAACGATTTTCTGTAGCAATTTATATTTTGATTGCGATATTTTTAAAACGGCAGAATTCACTTCCCCACTGCAACCCATGCATCAACGAATAATGTTTTAATTTAAATAGACTACCAAGACCTATTTCGACGATAATTATGTTTTTGTATCATTACTGGCGATGGCGGTGGTGTAGTGATTAACACTTTATGCGCTAGAATATATAATCTAAATTTCTATTGCTTGAAGTTATTTCTCGCGACCACAAGTGGGCGAAAATTACTTATATATGTTAAACTTGAGATAAAAAAATCAAAATCTTGATGTTTAAACACTCATTTCATTCCCAATGCAATTGATTAAACTTATGGTAGTAAAACATATTAATACGAATATAGGCCCAATTCGTGCTTAGACCATGGAACGTTAACGTGTTGTTACTGTGCTGAATGGATTGCCGTTACATGCACAATGGGGGGTACAGAGAGAGCCGTGGCGCAATGGCTAGAGAGAGGAGCTCTGCCAATGTCACTGCCTGCCGTGTAATTTCATATCTCGCTTGGTGCAGGATTTTCTGAGAAATATCATGTTTCTCCCCTCTCAATATTGGGACATTAGTTCGATGTTGTATCGTTGGGTAAAGGACTTTACCCTCACATGATTCACTTGACTCAGGTGTAAACGAGTACCTGGTAGGAGATGGCGATGTGTGCGATTAGTTCGTAGCGCCAAAATGGCTGCAAGTGCTGTATGCTCTTAAAGAGGGAGATGAAATTGTCCTTGAATGAGCAGGTCCAGTGACAAGGGGTAATATGTGTGAAGCGCACAGAGCATTGTATGGGCGCTATATGAGAACTCACCATTATTATTTATTATTTGTTATAAAGAAGAAAAATTCGAATCCAGTCCAGAAGCACAATGGTGCCCTGATGCCGCAGTCATTAATGCGGCACTTCGAGATTTAGCATCCCTTATCCCTTAAAGAGCTGAAAGGTTTAAGATAACCCATGGAGACCAAAGGTTTTTTTTCAATTTGAAATCATCATAAATGTCTTAGTTAACTATTTCCGCTTCATTTGAAAATATATGTTATGGGGCTACGACCATTATAAATTTCCTAATTTTTTCAGTGCGGGGAGTGTCTTTATACGTCAGAATCTGACGTCAGAATCTGACTTCTACAGACGTTTGATTCTGACGTATAAAGTCGATCCAAGCACTGAAAGGGTCAATTACACTTGAATACTGAAGTGAATGTCATTAAATGCAGAGTGGAGAGTAAAACAAAAGAAGAAGAAAGCAAACGGAAAAACCATCAGAACAGAATATTAACACAACGTGTCGCAATGCCTTAACCCTTTCGAGCCTGCGTTTACAATTACCATCTTCATCCACTACAAGTCGACAGCAATTCTCGACTTGTAGTGGATGAAGATGACTTGAAATGGGTAAAAAATTTTAAAAAAATTGCCATGCATTGGTGAACCAGTTTCATGGAGCTTTTCATTCTAAAACCCTTAGTTGTGGAAAAACTTAATATGTTCACAGGGATTTAAGATGATGCTTTAATTCATCGTGGGGGCTTAAAGGGTTAATAGTGTCTGGGAATTTAGTCAACGCTCCAACACCCCCTCCCCCTCCCGCCTCATCGTGTTTTCTCAAGCAATTTATATTTTGATTGCGGTACTTATTTAACGGCAGAATTCACTTCCCCACAGCAACCCATGCATCAACGAATCATGTTTTAATTTAAATAGACTACCAAGATCTATTTCGACGATAATTATGTTTTGTGTGTCATTACTGGCGATGGCGGTGGTGTGTGATTAACACTTATAGCGCTAAATTATATAATCAAAATTTAGCCGCACATGAAATTGTTTCTCGCGACCACAAGTGGGCGAAAATTACTTATATATGTTTAACTTGAGATAAAAATAAATAAAAAATATTGATGTTTAAACACTCATTTCATTCCCAATGACTAAACATATGGTAGTAAAGCAGATTTAAAAGAATATAGGCCCAATTCGTGCTTAGACCATGGAACGTTAACGTGTTGTTACTGTACCTTTCACGCCGTACTCGTTCCCCGCTCTATCAATAAGTAAATCTTGTCTTAGTTAGCTCTTTCCGCTTTATTTGCTTTATTTGCCTATGGTATGGGTCTATGGCCATTAGAAATATTTTACTCTTTTACTTTAGACCGTCAAAATCTGACGACCATAGACGTCAGATTCTGACGTTTAAGGTCGTCCACGCACTGTAAAGTTCGATTTGATATCGTAACATACATACAAATACAAAATGTAAATATCTCACAAATAGATCAAGCATTTGTGAATGCTGTTCACTTAATTTAATGACTGAAATTGAGCTTTTACTACAAAATAGCTTTTGAATTTCAGTGGCGTATGTTTCATTTATTCCGTTTGAATTTTGCTTGAAAACATGTACGAGCCTAGCAACGGAAAAATAAACAGATTATATTTATGGTTTCGTCCTTAGATAAAACCAGGACGCGTATTCAACCTTTGACCTTCAGATTAGAAGGCTAAATCTGGATCGACGAGATTACACAATGATCCCTTGCTTCATTTCCCCCGCCTGTCTCAGTTTGGTACTTGTGTTCCGCACCATATAACTTTACCAGCTCTCATAGCCATTTACTTAAATTAATGTTGAGCCCCTTCCTACAATCTGGCAACACTTTGCGCTTCTGTTCGAGCTAATTACCTTGTTGATTAAACTGTGTGCAAATGTCCTCTTCGTCATCAAAGATAATTATATTACTTCGCGATCCAATATGGATTTCGTTGTTTTTAAAAACACGATCAAGCTATAATCATAAAAAATCAGCATTTTTATCTTTGCTCCTTGATATGTCTATAATATGTCAACATGGTCAGAGACTAGAATTGCGGAAGTTTTTTTTTTTAATTTTGTGTTGCGCATTTGTCAGTTAGGCGAGATATAGGCTGAGGACAAAATTTAATTTCAGTCCAAAAAAAGAAATACGAGAGAAACTGATAAATGGGGCTTTAGGCACACTTGCTACGTTGCCACAGCAGCCCAAAATTTAAAAGCCTTCCGCAATTCTAGTCTATGGACATGTTCACATCTTATGGCCATATTAAGAAGCCGAAATAAAAATACTGATGTTTTGATGATTTCGGCCTGATTGTGTCGCTTTAAATACCACACATTATTCAATCCACGTCTGACACATACTCAGATACTGCACAGCTCTGGTAGTCATGATAACCCTTTTCCTGCTATGTTAATGTATTTAAATTTTAAACCACTCGAGGTTGTGTCTCGCTACCGCGATCCACAACCTCGAGTGGGTGAAAATTGCCCATATTTGTTCAATTTGAGACCAAATTTTACAAATCTTGATGTTTAAACACTCATTCCATTCACAATAGCAGTGATTTAATCGGCTAATAAAACAAATTAAAAACGACTGTTGTCGTGATCAGCAGGATATGGATTAACATGGTAAAGGGCTTCCAGTCACTAGTCACTACCTGCCTTCAGATTAACTTGTATCAAATGTTTTTTGCAGAAGTCAATTTTCAACCGAAATCATCACACAATCTTGTATAGCTAAAAAGTTAAACCATCTGGCATGTAGTCCAATTCAGGTCTAAAAACAAACTTTAATCTAACCAGTTTAATGGGTCTATATATAGAGGGACGTCGTAATTACAAATTTACTACATGTGAAATGGTCTAACTTGTGAACTATCTATTTTTTAATGAACGGTAGTCACCGCGTGACTCGGAAATAGTCCTTGCTAAATTTCTTAAAAATCGGCTGAGAATTGACTGAGAAAGCGGCGAAAACATGCGATACAAGCTAATCCGACGGCGGCCGGTAGGGCCTATATACTATTCTTCTACCCAACAATATATATACATTGGTGGTCTGGAGACTCTTTTTAAGGTCGATTGGGACCGCTAGCAAAAGAGCCACCGCAAAACATTCAGACAACAACAATTTTAAAATGAAATAAACATATATACATATGAAAAATATAATGATTTTTAAATTGTAATAAATGAGAAATAACAGTTAAATATTGGCATTTTTGCATGAATAGCACTGTGCATTGTTGCACGTACTTGAATATAAAGTTATAAAGTATTTTTTTATATAATTAGAGAAATCTTTAAAACTATGTGTTTGAACTTTATCATGAATTATATTTGGCGTATGATTTATTTTCTGAATTAGATCGTATCGTAAACATTTTTTGCGAAACTCCCTTCTGGTTTCAATTTGTCTAATATTTAAACAATTCCTGGTATTATAATTGTGTAAGTTGGTGATCTGGTCTGGACAAAAATATTTAAAAAAATCGGGTACATTACTGTGGATACATTTAATAACAAATTTGTGTTGGTTGAGTTCAAAAATATGATTGACTTTTAATAGGTTAAATTTTATAAATATTGGGTCTGTATGACTAAATATAGGTCATTTATCAATTATTCTAAGAACCCTTTTTTGAAGTTTATATACCCGTTTGAAATCATACCCCCACGCAAGAATACAGTAATGTATGTGTGGTAGAATCAATGTGTTATACAGTGCTAGTAGTATATTATTGAGTAACGTAGTCTTTAAACAATTTATTATTCTCACGGACTGGGACATTTTGTTACATATTTTATTAACATGTGTTTTCCAAGTGAGATTATTGTTTATAAGTAGGCCTAAAAAGTTGAATTCCTTCACATGATCTATGTCATTGTTATTAAGCTTAATATTCGGTATATGAATCTTTCTGGGGGGTTTATAAAATAACATGAATTTGGATTTGTCGCAATTTGGTGATAACAAATTAGCCGCCAGCCAATCAGTGACTTTTTTCATCTCAGAGTTAATTTTTGTCTCTAGTATTTGTCTATTTGACATGTCCTGTTTGTTAAGGTTAATTAAAAAAGTGGTATCGTCCGCATAGGAAATTATTTTAAACAAATTTGTTGATTCGGGTAAATCGTTAATGTATACTAGAAATAATAGAGGGCCTAAAATGGATCCTTGCGGTACACCTGTGGTGATTGGAAGTAAATTTGATTTGATTTGATTAATTTCGACGTATTGTTTTCTGTCAGATAGATAATTTCTCAGTAAATTTAGATACATGTCTTTTATGCCAAGAAAGCTAAGTTTATGTAGGAGAATGTTATGGTCTAAAGTATCGAAGGCTTTAGATAAGTCTAAAAAAATGGCTAGCGGAACTAGCCCACTATCTATAGCACCTAGATTCGACCAATTCAAGTGCTGCAAGTTCCGTTGAGTGATTAGATCTAAATCCATATTGACTTCCATATAGAAGATAATTTTTTAAAAGGTATGAATTAAATTGTTGATGGATAACTTTTTCAAATATTTTAGAAATGCTATTGAGAAGTGAAATGGGTCGATAGTTATTGACAGTAGTGGGGTCATCTTTTTTAAATAATGGTACAACTTTAGCAATTTTTAGGCTGTCTGGAAATATGCCTGTTTCTAATGATTGATTGATTATTATGGTTAATGAGGGAACAATCTCCTGTTTTGTTATTTTTATTAAATTGTTACTAATATTGTCTGGTCCAGCACTTGTTTTAGGCTTTAAACTGTCAATAATTTTGCTCACAGAGGCTTCGGTAACCTTTTCAAAAACCAAACGTTTTTTTGTAGGATTTTTTAGATAATTTGAATATTTATTTGAACGAGATTTTGGATGGCTGATTTTTCTAGAAATGTCCTGTCCAATATTAATAAAATAGTTATTGAAATGGTTTAAAATATCAAGCATATTGCTTGTTAAATTGCCAGCTATGTTAATATTATCTGCGAATCCTTTATGTTTTTTTATTTTTATTTAAAATTGTAGAAATAGTGGCCCAAGTTTGTTTTAAATCTGACTTATATTTAAGAAATATTTGTGAATAGCATTGTTTTTTAGCGATAAATATGGTACGTCTTAGAATATAATTGTATGTTTTAAAGTTTGTTTTGAGTGTACGATAATGATTTGATTCTAAAGGACTTTTACATAGATTTTTATACATTTTATCTCGCTTATTAATCGATTTTACAATAGCAGATGTAATCCATGGTGATTTCTTATGTTTTCGTTTGTTTATTTTTTTCTTTTTAACTGGTAGATTATTTTGTTTAGCATTAATGAGAATGTCCTCAAGAAATTTTATAATTTATATTTGGATCAAGCGATTGACTGTTTGTAACCTTGTCTACAAGATCTGCTCTTTCTATTTCTTCCTTATATTTCATCAAAGCTTCCGAGGATTGGTCGCAAGTAAATATATAGTTAGTTAAAGGTTTAATGTGTGTTATATTTTCCATACTTAAATAATAAGGGAAATGGTCTGATAGTTTGGAAGTCAGGACACACGTTGAACTGTTACATATTTTGGGTGATAGTTTACAGAAAAAAATTGTCGATTAATGACCCACTGCGTTCAGCAAGTCTCGTGGGAAGAGTAATTTGAGGATAAAACCCAAAAGAATTCACTGTGTCTAAAAATTCACAAAAAATAGGTTTACTTGCTATTTTTAGTAAGTCAATGTTGTAGTCACCAGCCGGTATAACTTCGCTATTACGAGTGTTTAGTGTGGAAAGAATGGGAGTGATATCGGAAATAAAAGATTGGTAATTATGGTTCTGGTTACGTGGTGGTTTGTATATGTTTCCAACAATAACAGATTTATTTAAATTTTCACCAGTTATTTTAATAAAAAGACTTTCCCAGAAGGTCGAGTCGGTATGTAATTCCAAAAATTCAAATTTATATTCGGTACTTGGATAAAAGGCTAATCCAGCATGAGAGCTACATCTAGCAGGTTGAAAAATTAACTCATAGCCTTCTATTTGTAAACCACCTAAAGAACTATTTTCAGTCAACCACGTTTCTTGTAAACAAATTATACTCAATTCACATCCATTATTTCGTAGCGTCTCAACCAGTACTTCAAATTCATTGAATTTAGCGCGTAATGATTGAATATTTAAACTAAGTATTGAAAAGTTATTTTGATGCTTACCACAAAAGGATATAAATTCTTCATTGTTCATATATGGGGAATTTTTAACTGATGGTATTTGATTGGTATTTAAGATATCTATTTCAATATCATTTCCAATAACATGCGTTAGGGAATTTACCTCTGTGCAGCCATACCTCTCTAAAATATCATTAGTCGCACTCATTGTTAAGGTAATTATAATATAGTGAAGTATGAATATAGCGATATATGTTAGGCGTGGCGATGGCGGCAGAGAGACGAGGCCAATACAAATAAATTATAGAGAAGTAATGGTTTGCATAAGAAACATTACATTTGATTTCATATTTGACGAGAGTTAGACAATTATTATTAGGGTTATTAGTCACGATCAGTTTGTGAGCATGCCCTGGGCCAAGGGGAATACCCTTATTATCTATACGGTTTTGTCATGTTTTAAACCAAATAAAATGCCACAGAAAATGATAAACCGTATAGATAGGAATGGTATTCCCCCTGCCCTGGGCAGGAGGAATACTCTTCCTATCTATATAAGGTAGAACCAAATAAAATGCCACTGAAAATGATATACCATATATTATAGGATGGGTATTCCCCTGCCCTGAGGTGGAATACCCATCCTTTCTATACGGCATAATAATGTTTGAAACCAAATATAAGGCCACTAAAAATAATCAAAATGTTTAAGTGATTTACTTTGGCTCTCATTGCGCTGGGAGCTGGAGCGCTATATCGCTGGCGTCCAGGCCACTAATGACCAAATTAATGTCCGGTTTAATGTGCCGTGGGCAGATGTGAAGGTCCATCTGCGGACCTCGTTCCTGAACGTGGATGAAAGCAGTGCCCTACGCGACAAAGTGGAAAAGACCCGTCAAAGTGCATATGAGCCGTAAGCTAGCTTCAGCCGCCGGTTCTGGGAAGTCGCTGACTCCGCCTACCTGGGGGACGGTAGAAACGAAGATCAGAATCGAATTCTGAGCTTTTGCCAGGGGGCTGCGCAGCGGCGAACTCGCAAGAAAGTTGGTGGAAGAAGCCAACCCTACCACACTGGAAGAGGCCTTCACCACCCTGGCTGGATACAGTGCCAGGAAGGACGCATACGCGCGGCTGAGTTGACATGAGGAGCCGATGGAGGTCGCGCCGGTGAACCCCGCGCCATCGCGCCCAATAGTCGCACAAGACGACCAGACTACGACCACCCTACTGAAGAAACTCTTGCAGAGCCAGGAGCGGCTCCAGAACAACCCCGCATACTGTGCAAGAGCCCGGGACTGGTTGGACCCCAGACGGAAAACCTCGTTGCTTCGGGTGCGGCCGCGTGGGCCACATGTGTCGAGAGTGCCGCTAAAGCCGTGCCGGAAAAGGACATTAGTCGTAGGTGCGGTGTCAGGTCGACCAGTAGTCGATTTACAGGTAGGTGGCCTGTCCATTGGGGCATTGGTGGACACGGGAGCCTCCTTTACGCTCCTACGACTAGACATATTTCACACACTGGTGGATCGTGCTCATCGCCACAGGCTACTGGCTGACGCCCCAGCGTTGCGAGGAGTCTCTGGCGCATTTTTGGATGTCAGAGGGTCAACCGAAATTAAAATCCAAGGAGTGGCAAAGCTAATCCGGGTTACGGTTTTGGGCGACCTGCCGTGCAAAATGGTGCTGGGAGTAGATGCCTTACAGGATTGCGAAGGCATAATCGATTTCGGTCGAAATGTGTTGAGATGGCATCGAAGGGAGTGGCCAATGCGACACCTTGAGCACGCCTTCGAGGCCAGCCTTGGTCAGGTATTGCCAGAGACTGGGGATGAGCAGATCAACCAGTTAATTCGGAAAAACGCAGACTTTTAAGCAAAAGGTGAGCCAAATGGTTTTTGTTCTAATTCCCCCATACATATTAAAACCAACCACCCTCCCATAAGTCAGGCCGCTTATCGCACTCCACTGTCAAAACGTAAACTTGTAGATGAGGCGATCGCTGAGATATTGACTGAAAATGTGATCAAGTGAGTTGGCCTGGGCGAGCCCGATGACACTGGTCCCGAAGCGTGACGGCTCTACGCGGTTTTGTGTGGATCACCGTAAGTTGAATTCAGTCACCATTCGCGATCAGTATTCCCTACCCCAAATTCAAGATATTTTTGCCCAGGTAGGAGGCAGTACTATTTTTTCCAATTTGGACTTAAAGGCAGGGTATTTGCAATTAGCCGTAGCAGAGGACTCGATTGAAAAAACAGCATTTTGATGTCACCCAGGCCATTATGAATTTTTTTTACGGATGCCATTCGGATTTACGAATGCACCCGCAATGTTTCAAAAAAAATGGACAAGTTACTAGCAGGTCTCATTGGCCGCATTGTCATGGTCTATCAAGATGACATAGTCATTTATAGCCGTAGCGAGGAGGAGCACGTACAGCATTTAGAGCTCGTATTTGCTCGCCTTCTTGAGGCTGGGTTACGTTTAAAACCAACAAAATGTTTCTTTGGCCTAGGTGAAATTAAACTGCTTGGTTATATAGTAAATCGGGATGTGATCCATACTGACCCGGAAAAAGTCAAAGCAATACAATACCGTAAGGGTAAAAATAATATTCGCGCAGACATGTTATCCCGCATTCCCCCAGAGACAGGCATACATACTATCGATTGTGATGACTGGGTGGACCCCACAGCCATCCCCGAACAGGATACTGCTGATGTGTTGCCATTACTGTACGATGGCCTTGATCTCAAGGAGGTCAGCAAAGCACAGCACAAAGAGTTTCCTGACATATTACAGTCGCTCACCAAGGACAGTGACGAGTATACATCAATTAAAGGCCGATTATTCAGCATATCCTTCCCCGCCCTAAATTCAGCCTGTTATCCACGTCTAGTATTACCTGCGGCTTACTGGGAAAGAGTCATTAAAAGAGCCCTTAAGGAAGTGGGACACATGGCTACCGGCAAAACGCTTGCGCGTTTACGGGAGGCGTATGTTTGGCCAGATGAGCTATTAAAACTGGGTGAGATGCTGTTAGCGGCATATCCAATGTCCCCCCTCATAATGGGAATAGATATGTATTGGCAATAATCGACCATTGGGTGAGATGCTGACAGTGGAAATTGGACTGAAAGTGGAAATTAATAATCTTACCACTACGCATACTGAACTGGTGAAAAAGTTAGAAGTTGTTCAGGCCAGCAATGAAGAGCTGAAACGACAGGTAGATAACTTGAACGATACTATTAAAAAAAAGGAGGACACAATTATAGAGTTGGAACTAAGTGTAAAAAAAATAGAAAACAAACTCGATAAACATGAACAATATAGTCGAAGGAATAGTATTAGAGCTAGCGGCATTAAAGAGAGTGAAAACGAAGACATAGGGGATTGTGTGCTGAATCTGTTTAATAATAGAATGAAGCTGAAGCCCCCAGTTACAGCGGAGCAGATTGACCGCGTACACCGCACCGGACCTGCCAAGGAAGGAACAACCAGAGCTGTTCTAGTAAAATTCGCAACATACCGCACCAGACACCATGTCTATGTAAATAAAAAACTATTAAAACCTAAGAGTACTCCTGGAACTTCTCCACCAAAGAGCGCGCCTGTCTTCATAAACGAGGACTTAACTAGACTTAGAGCAAATATCCTGTGGAAAGCACGGAAATTAAAGGCTGACGGAAAGATTAAGGGATGTTGGTCATCAGATGGCACGATCATAATCTTAAACAGTCGTGAGAAAGTGGTGGCTGTACATTCAGAAAAAGACTTAGTGGAGAAAAAATAATCCCCTACTCCCAATTTGCCATACCCCTGAGATATGTTCACAACTCATCTTTTCTATTTCGTGATTATAATACCACACATGTTATCCCATTTCCAAGAAATTTTGTTTTTCACTGCACTATCTAGACCAGTATGTATACTAGACGTATTGTTTTATATTATATTGTATATTGTTATTGATATTGATGAATACTCTAAAAGAAGTTCTGTCTCAAAATGCATCGTGATAGAAATCGTTCACTTGTAAATTATGTAAGAAGAAAGCATCTGTGATATCTAATTCCTATTTAAAATGTTACATCTGCAAATGCTACTTTCACCCACGTTGTGTATTCAATGACAATGTTATCCATAGAAAGCACGCGGCAATGAATGGATGCTCATCAGAATGCTCATCAGAAATATTTCCTTTTAATCATTGCATAGATGACGATCAATTCCTAAGCGAGCTACATGAACTGTACTCTAACAATTTAACTTTCAGTATTTCTCTAGAAGGTCTTGATGAAATTATTTTCAATCCTGTTGAATTGAATGCAGCTGATCTATCTCATATTACTTCTGATTTAGATCCAGATGTACAGTTCTACAATGATGTCAATATGACAAATAATCTAACAAACTGTCTGTTTTATAACGAAACCACTTTTAATCATAAGGTATCAGATCATGTTCTTGGCAAAGATACTTTTTCACTTGCTCACCTAAACATACACAGTCTGCCTAAGAATCTCACCAAGTTTGAACAATATGCTGAAATTCTCGATATGCCTTTTACTGTATTGGGAAAAACTGGAAGCACAAAAAAAAACACCCTGTGCCAAAGCTGGAAGCTCAAAAAGGCATCCTGTCCAGTGGCACATCCCCAGTACTCCCAAGTATAGGAGCCCACCCCCCCCCCCCCCCGGAGTAGTAGTGAGATTCACGCATTTGAATTGAAGCAGACCCATCTGCTCATGTTTGTAGACAATAGTACTACTTTCTTACATACTACTTTCTTACATTTATCCATATTTGTATTTCGCCTGACAAATAATGAAATAGGCTTTAGGCCCCTTTTATGCATATATAAAGGCTATATTGGGCCGGGGGAACCTCCTGAGGATGACACTGCCCTCCAAACACATGATTCAAAATTCAAGCCCTGAATGTGTGAGGCTGAGCATACTACCTCTCAGTTACGGAGGCTACCCACAATACTGAGACAATAGTACAACTTTCTTACATTCATCTATATTTGTATTTCGCCTGACAAAACAGGCCATCAAAAAGTATTTATTTTAAATTGCTTAAATCAAATTCGAATTATTACATCACTTACGTTCTCTTCATATTTACCACAAACATCTATTTTAAGCTTCATAGTCCGTCTCTACAATAAACAACAAATATAGTTATGTTGTATAAATGTAACAATACTTGATTTTGGACGGTACATATATTGATTTATTTAATTACGTTAGACATCATTCTGATTTAGTGCTCTCACTAAATAATGCAATGTCTAAGAAGATTGGTTTTGTCCAAAAATGATTGTTAACACGCTTAAACCTATAAATTAAGCGACACCTGGTGTGGAAGAGAAGACAACGCGAATCCCCACCTGGTGAGTATATACAGGTATAATATTTTGTTTATCGTCTCACCACACATAATACGACTCCCATGTATGTATTACAGCCCATACGCGTGGGCCTCGCAGCATTCAGGACATAGGCTAGCTCTATAAATATAGAGTATAAGAAGGGTGCTTAGACATGGGGCTTTTCTTCTATTTTCACGTGGAAATGTTAGGTTCTAATCTACTCTCTGAGCGTTACCAATACACGGAAACAAATTTAGCATAGCCTTTATTACTACCAGCGTAGGGATTACATTTTATATCTATCTTTCCTGATTTCGATGTTTTTGGAGCAAGAAATGGTCAACCAATCTTATTGAATTGGTATCAAAATGAAACTAGGTTCAGCTTACCGGGGGTACGTTGAAGCTAATTTCAAAGTACCTCGGTATTTTGACACTAGAAAAAACAGTTATTCACCCCCACCCTCATTTCTAGGGCCTACACACCAAATACGATTATTGCTGACTTTTTAAGTACTGTTAGACCTGGATTAGAGTAGATGATCCGCTGAGTACACTTAGGGGGCCCACCCACATGCGCAACATGGTCACGTTCTCAAATGTTAGGAGTCGCTATGTATATATTATGGTTCAGTGAAGCAAAACGACCAAACTTCTGTAAAATAAAAATAGCTCAGTCAAATCTATCTGTGACATGTGAGACAAGCAGAATTCATATATTAATCAAACAGACGTCTTTCTAACCTTTGATTCTGACCTAGTGAGTGAACGAACAAGGACACCGGATGGCGACAAGGACACCGAATGTGACCTGGATCTGAGAACAACTCTTGCCCTGCTAGGGCCGTATATACCGCTCTGAATAGTCAAAAGGTAGCATCTGCCAACCTTAATTTGCTCAGTAGCCCTATAAATGATTTGATAAAGTGTCAATCCAAATAAAATCACACTGGAATTGATGAAATATAGTGTGGTATATGTCTGACGGTGAAGGATGGACTCAAATGAAAGTTAGCTTTTCGTTGATTACTCAGTCAATTCTCAAAACAATCTAAAACGAAATTTTTCAACCATTTTTATATAGTCACTTGGCAACAACGCCGGACATTTCGCGAAATTCCAAAAGTTAGACCATTTGACATGTAACTCAATTATGAAAATAAATCGGAATAAAGTTAATGGGATTATCGAGGGGCGTCAAAATTAGACATTTACTACATGTTTTACGAATTTTGTCAGGATATAAGCCAAATGACTAGAAAATAGCGTTTACAGAATTTCATGAAAATCGTTTGAGAATTGAAGTTGTGGGTCGCGGTAGTTCCCTAATGATGAACGGCATTAATATACGGCATACTCATCCTTTAATGACGCCTGAGTTGATTGCCATTAAGGCACAGTGGGGAGTACATTATAAAGAAGAAAATCAAATCCAGTTCCAGATGCACAATCATGGCCTGATGCTGATACTGTCATTAACGCGGCACTTCGAGATCAATCGTCCCTTATCCCTTAAAGAGCTGACACTTCTTTCTATATAAACCATAAGAATCTGACGTCTGTAGACGTCAGCATCTGACGTCTACAGTATAAAGACGGTCCCCACGCTGAGATAGATAATTACACTGTAATACTGAAGTAAATGTCATCACAGTGGGGGTAAATTAGGAAAAAGGAAAAATGAAAAGAAAACTTACCAGGACAGATATAATTAATAAAGACGTGTCGCAATGCCTTAATACTGTCTGGGAATTTACTCAACGCTTGGCCAGACCTCCAACACCCCCTCCCCCTACCTCGTAAAAGCTCTCCCATTTATTCTTATCTGGAAAACGATTTTCTAAAGCAATTTATATTTTGATTGCGGTATTCACTTCTCACAGCAACCCACCAACAAATCATGTTTTTCATTTAATTACCAAGATCTATTATAATTATATTTTTGTGTCATTACTGGCGATGGCGTTGGTGTGTGATTAACACTTATAACGTTAAATTATATAATCTAAATTTCTACGTTCTTTAAGTTGTGTCTTGCCACCATTTCAAGTTGGTGACAGTTACTCAAATCAAGTGAATTTGAGACCAGACATTTGCAATTCATGTTTAAAAACTCGTTTTATTTCCAATGACAGTGATTTAAATCATGATAATACAACAGAAAAACGACTATAGGGCATGGTGGTGCCTATACCCTGGGCCACATTCATTTTGGAAATTATTCAGCGCATGCTTTTCGTCGATTTCTCCGTAAATTATGAACCAATTTCCTTGAAATTTAGAACAGGAAATTTTCAATTCATATCCTAACGTTGGTAAAAAATTCGCAAAATTAAATTTAATATTGCAAAAAGTTAGACCATTTGACATGTAATAAAATTCTACAATTAGTTCAATGGGTTTAAAGAGGAACGTCATAATTTTAATTTTAATTGAGAGGGGGTAAATACTGATGTCTCTCTCAAAGACACCAGTAAAATTAGTGGAGCTCGACTCCGGGACGCTAAGATATTTAGGATGATTTCAAATTGGTCTCCATTGTTTATACAAAAATTATTTCAGAGATTCAAGAGTTAAATGATTATAGGAACGACATAGACGAAATCTGTGATTAAAATATGATTACTTGACGCCACAATTCATTTCCATTAACCATTAAAGCGCTGAATTTTTTATAAAAACCTTGGAGACCAAAGGTTTTTTTTAATTTGAAACCCGCATAACTGTCTTAGTTAGCTCTTTCTGATTCATTTGAATACCTATGGTATGGGTCTACGGCCATTAGAAATATTTTCACTCATACAGTACGGGGATCGACTATAGTCGTCAGAATCTGACGTCTACAGACGTCAGATTCTGACGACTATAGTCGATCCCCACGCTGTAAGAAGCATGTTTTAACTCATTAACTCTGCATCAAATACAATCCTAACCTCTTTAATTTGATATAATATAATTTGAAATAAAAATGTAATCAAAATAAAATGTTTTTTATTTACAAAAAGTAAATATCTCCCAAATTGGTCAAGCATTTGTGACTGCTACTCATTGTCATTTAATGACTTGATTAATAGAGCTTTACCTACAAAATAGCTTATTAACTTCAGTGGTGTGTGTACCATTTATCTCGTTTGAATTTAGCTTGAAAAAGAATATGAGCCTAGCAGCAGAAATAAACAGATTACATTTATGGTCTTGTCCTTGGATAAAACCAAGACGCGTATTCAACCTTTAACCTTCAGATCAGAAGGTTAAATCTGGATCGGTGAGATTACACAATGATCCCTTGCTTCATTTCTGTCTCAGTTTGATACTTGCGAAGTTGTTTCGCACCATATTGATATGCTAGATCTCGCACACATTCAATTAAATGGATATTTTACCTCGTCCTACAGTCTGGCAACACGGTACGTCTTTGTGTACAAATATCCTCTTTTCCATCAAAGATAATTATACTAGTTCCGGATGCAATATAGATTTCGTTGTTTTTAAATACCACAAATTATTTCGTCCGCGTCTTACTCAAATACCGCACAGATCTGGTAATTCTAAGGTTAACCTTTATCCTGCTAATTAAATATATTTAAATTTTCACCCACTTGAGGTTGTGTCTCGCTACCGCGATCCACAACCACAAGTGGGTGAAAATTGCACATATTTGGTTAATTTGTGACCAATTTACATTTACAAATCTTTATGTTTAAACAGTCATTCCATTCACAATAACAGTGATTTAATCAGCTAATAAAACGAGTAAAAAACGACTATAGGTTTATAGTCTGATATCAAGTCTGAAGACCTATCATCCGACTTTTTACATTTTAACTCCTGGCCGAAATACAAATACTGATGTTTTGATGATTTCAGCCTGATTGTGTCGCTTTAAATACCACACATTATTCAATCCACGTCTGACACATACTCAGATACTGCACAGATCTGGTAGTTATGATAACCCTTATCCTGCTATGTTAAGGTATTTAAATTGTCAACCACTCGAGGCTGTGTCTCGCTACCGCGATACACAACATCAAGTGGGTGAAAATTGTCCATATTTTCTTAATTTGAGATCAAACATTTACAAATCGTGATTTCATTCACAATAACAGTGATTTAGTCGGCTAATAAAACGAATAAAAAACGACCATACAGTACTGATTTCACAAAATGGGACAGATTTTTCATCAGTGGCTGGCCTGCGTTAACGCAGGCCAGCCCGTCATTAGCCCGGGCGCAAGCCCGGCGAGACAGGCGCAGAATTGGTTGCGCCCAGCGCATGGGATGGGCTCGAGCCCCCACACGGTTCGGGCCAGGAAAATATACCCGCCCAAATCCTACTTGGGCTTGCACCCAGTATACTGTGCGGCGGCTAGCATGGATGCTGTGAACCATGTGTCATCTCGCCGGGCTGGCCAGGCTCGCTCTGGGCAAGACAGGGCGCGCTCAGCTTGACCACATTCAGCATCATCTAAACAGCTCTGAGTTGATCTAAACGTGCAATAATTGAGTGTCCGTACGCGTATACATCTAGACCTGTTGCAGTCCTCATTTATTTCTGCTTAGCCATTTAGCATTTAGCCTTTAGCATTTAGACATTATCTTTAGTATCGGAAAAGCAGTTCAGTGTATAAATTCAGAAAATGGGTGGTTTTATGAAGCTACGGTCACTGGAATAGACCTAACTGAAAATGAAAAAGCAGGCACCTGGAAAGTCAGGCTCGCCCGGCGCACCGGTCGAGCTTGAAACTGGACCAGACGAGAAGCGCGCCTGACTAACACATACAGGCGTTGACTCAATTCGCCGAGGCTCTAGATTGGCTTGAGCCCCGGCGATATGAGCGCGGCTCCAGTTATATGAACTTATACCAAAACGCACATTGCGACCCGGCTAAAGGATTTTATAACTTTGGGCGCATACATGCGAGCCCCAAATGGGGTGGGGAGAGAACATGGGGCTAGCCCAGGGCTAGCCTGCGTTAGCCGGGGCTAGCCCCACTGAAAAAGCTTGTCCCATTTTGCTAAATCAGTACTGTAGTCGTGATGAGGAGGATAAGGGTAAATGGCTTCTATCACAAGTGGTGGTTATCACCAGTGAGATCACTGGTTATCACTAATAATAAGACAACCCCTCCCCTGTGGGAGGGGTTGTAACAGGAAGCAGGGCGTACCCCTCCTGATATCACTGCCGCCCATGCAGTGTTCCAATGCTGCAGCTGCTGCTGCTGATGTTATCATAGCTACTATCATGAGACCACGAGACCATGAATGCAGGTAAACTGCCCCGGTATTATCACTGATTATGTCGGGCAGGTAGAAGCAATGCCTGTTCAATGTTGGCCCACTGACCAGCATTAAATGAGCATCCGTTTAACGACGTTACGTCATGGGTTTGGTGGGTGATGAGTTGTAGCCTATCGGATGCTCCTGCTGTCATATGCCGGCTCCTGTGGCTTTGTAACTACTTCAAAGGAATGGTTTCGCCCCTAATAGATATGTTATGTAGTTTATAGTTTCTATGGAGATGAGTCATTTCCCAAGCCAATGTTATTGTTGTGAAAATCTGTGGAAACATTTTAACCTTTACCTTCTAGTGACGTATATGTTCATTAAAATCATTTCAATATGAAATATCTCTACCCATAAAAATCAGTATGCCTACTCTTGGGTTTTCAATTTAATATATTACATTTCTATGTATTTTATAAATTTGGGTAATTTTCATTCACTGTGAAGTAGGAATTGCGGTAACTATTTTAATTTATAATTCACAGTGATTGAAAATATAACTAAATTTCAGAGTAGGTAACACGAAACAGAAGCATAAAGTATAAACACTATTAAATTGGAAATATATCGTGTGTAAAAATTGTTAAGTGCCCCAATGATGAACGGCATTAATGCGGCATTATCATTTTTTAATGACGCCTGAATTAATTGCCATTCAGGCGCAGTGGGAGTATATTATAAAGAAGAAAAAGCAAATCCAGTTACATAAGCACAATGATGCTGTCATTAACCCTTTCAAGTCTGAATTTACCATAGTCATCTTCATCCACTACAAGCCGCGAATTGCTGCCGCGATTCTTGACTTGTAGTGGATGAAGATGACTTGATGTGGTTTAAAAAACAGAAAATTACCACGTATTGGTAAACTAGTTTCATGGAAATTTTCGATCTAAAACCCTTAGTTGAAGGAAAATTAAATAAGTTTTCAGAGATGTAAAATGATGCTTTAATGCATCGTGGGGGCTTAAAGGGTTAATGCGGCACTTCGAGGTCAATCATCCCTATTATAGTTAACCCTTTAAGCGCTGAAAAGTTTATATAAACTATGGAGACCAAAGGCCTTTTCTCAATTTGAAATCATCATAAATGTCTTAGTTAGCTCTTTCCGCTTCATTTGAAAACCTATGTTATGGATCTACGACCATTAGAAATGTTAGATTCATTCAGTGCGGGGATCGACTTTATACGTCAGAATCTGACGTCTACAGACGTCAGATTCTGATGTATAAATTCGGTCCCCGCATGAATGGTTAATTACACTTGGATACTGAAGTGATTGCCATCACATGCAGAGTGGAGAGTACATTAAAAGAAAAAGAAAGCAAACGGAAAAACCATCAGGACAGAATATTAACACAACGTGTCGCAATGCCTTAACCCTTTCGAGCCTAAGTTTACCATTGTCATCTTCATCCACTACAAGTCGAGAATTACGACAGCAATTCTCGACTTGTAGTGGATAAAGATGACTTGAAATGGGTAAAAAATTAAAGAAAATTGCCATGCAATGGTGACCCAGTTTCATGGAGATTTTCATTCTAAAACCCTTAGTTGTGGGAAAATTAAATATGTTCACAGGGATTTAAGATCATGCTTTAATTCATCGTGGGGGCTTAAAGGGTTAATAGTGTCTGGGAATTTAGTCAACGCTCCAACACCCCTCCCCTCTCACTCTCATCTGGAAAACGATTTTCTCAAGCAATTTATATTTTGATTGCGACATTTTTTTAACGGCAGAATTCACTTCCCCACAGCAACCCATGCATCAACGAATCATGTTTTAATTTAAAAAGACTACCAAGATCTATTTCGACGATAATTATGTTTTTGTGTCATTACTGGCGATGGCGGTGGTGTAGTGATTAACACTTTATGGGCTAGAATATATAATCTAAATTTCTACGTACTTGAATTTTTTTCCCGCGACCACAAGTGGGCTGAAATTACTTATATAGGCCGTACGTATGTTTAACTTCAGATAAAAAAAAATCACAATGTTGATGTTTAAACACTCATTTCATTCCCAATGACAGTGACTAAACATATGATAGTTAAACAGATTTAAAAGAATATAGGCACAAGTCGTGCTTAGACCATGGAACGTTAACGTGTTATTACTGTGCCTTTCACGCCGTGTTCGTTCCCCGATCTATCAACAGACAGACAGATAGACAGATCTTTTATTGACAGAAATAAAAGTCATTACAGACTTATTTGGCATAGTAATAAGAGAGATATATGTACATGTATATACAAGAATGTTAGTTTGTTAAAATCATATATGACAATATACATGGTATGACAAACAACTAAAATCATGTTAAATGGCATTGCCATAATAAAAACTGGGTATTTCAGTAATTCAAATGACTACTTCTTAAAATAAAATTAAAAAGCATCGCCAAGATAACTTGGGATCTATCGTTTTGTTTCCCGCACCAAAACCAGAGATGGCACTCACACAATAACATTAAAGTTTATTTAATTAACTAGTGATTTATTACCTATATGGCCCTAGCACAAAAAAAAACCTTACAGCTTATTTTAATTCACTATATTGTTTATTTCATACCATTTCACTCACGACCTAGTTAGTACCACATACTCGGAGTTACAATCGAAGAAAAACATTCCCGACCTCATAGATAAAATCAGTTGACTTAGCAACTCTGAAATCCTCCATAAGCCCCCACCTCTTCTGAAAACAAAGGCGACGGAAACGTCCCTAACCGGCCCTAAAAAGCCAAATATTATACCCGAGAGCAACAGCCGTCCTGATATGTGGTAATACCCAAGTCAGATCATGAAGGCATGATAATTTGGATAATATAGCGACATGTGACTTTGATTTATTATACTCAGTGTTTTTAACAATTAATTTGTTTAAAACAAATAGATAAATAGATAAATTGCGCTAGTGACTTCACAACTGTTATGTCTCTAGATGTCATAATTAAGATTTTGCGTTCATTATTCATAGCGCTACAGTGGAGAAGAAGATGTATTTCGTCGTCAATTTTGTTTAATTCACACCTTGTGCATATTCGCTGGTTTATTGGAGTGATTGGATTATTGTACCGTCCTCTTTCTATATTTAGAAATTCGGTATCTCGCCATTGATGTTATGAGATAGTTACCCCTTGTGTGTAAGATATATGGTTCAACACAGAAATATTTGTTTACCAATGCATATGTGCGCAGCTTACTTGAACTCTCAATATCTTTTCTCCACTGCTGTGTAAATATTCTAACAATTTATTCTTTAAATAAAAGCATGAATTTATTTGTATCCCCAATATTCTGCAAGTCCCAAATTTGATCAAGCCCGGCTCGTTCGAGGACAGACAGAATACGGGAACACTAATTTGTGAAGCCAATGCTATCTAGCTCAAGAAGCATATTGTAGGCATTTCTGACTGGATGGCTCTGAGATAGTTTTATAATTCTACACCAATATTTTACGGCTTTTATGTGTTGTCGAATGATCAGTGGAAATCGTCCCGTGTCCCCATATATTGCAGGTGTAGGTGTTTTCTTTCTAACTCCAAGTGTAGATTTAATAAATTTTAGATGGATTTTTTCCAGATCGTAACATCATCGCCTGTGTACCATATACCACTTCCATATTCTAGTATGGGCAATATTTGACAATCAAATGCCTTGAATGCAATAGTGGGTTACAATTTACCGACCACAGGACGGGACTGTTTATGTAGAGAAAAAATTGCTTTCCCAGCTTGGGAAGCAAGATGAGAAGAAGTTTCTTTTAACACGTTATTAGCAGACTTGGTGCTATACACCACACCCAGGTATTTATATTGTTCAGCTATAATGTTATCACCATAGTGGAAGCTAGAACAAAAGACAGGTCTACTTCATCTTGATGTTTATTTGATACTACTAGTTTCGGCTATTGCCTTCTTCAGGTACAGAGTGACAGAACATGGTTATTGTGTCTCCTTATATAGATATCTTCCGGTGAGGAAGTATACAATTTCTTTATTACAGAACAGTATCATAGCAACAATTAGTATATGACGTCACAGTTTTATATTTTTGTGAAAGGTAGAACATTCTAAAATACCAAACAAAAAGGGGAGATGAACGGTGCGGCCGGAAAAATGGTATCCCGGGCGGATAGGCGAGCATATATCAGACCTGTCCGGCCGGACAAATTTATTTTTGTCCGGCCGGGCACATCGCACTTTTGTTCAGGCCGGACAAATTAAAATTTATCCGGCCAGGACACAAGTGTTGTTCATTTAGGGATTGAAGGCGTAGAGTGTTTTTGAGATATTAAATCAAACGTGATAAGGGCGGAAAAACTTTTATCAAGGGGAAGAATTGGAGCGGAGTAAGATGCCAGCGGTCATGTAACCATGTTAAAAAGGCTTTTGTGCCTAAAGCGGCAAAGTGTGGCAAGTCAGCGGATGAGTTTAATCCTTGAAATGGACAAGAGAAAAATAAAACGCGAAAGTAATGAAGGGCGGTCGGTGGTGGAAAAATTGCAGAAGTACGGGGAAAGTTTCCAAGTTTCTAGACAGGAGGATTGTAAGTATGCGGACGTTCCAGTAGGGAGAGCCAGTGAATGCCAAAAGAGATAAGTCCTGAACCGGTACCAGATTATGTTACTCTAACATCTAAAAGTTGATTTCAACATATATAGTTAATGTAATGAATAAAGACGTTTATTCTAAATCTATATTTAATAAGTTTTAATATAGAAGAATGTAAGATACATATAAACAGACTTGTATATATACATTATGCTTTGTGTTAATGTTTTAATAGGTGCGGCTGAGGCAGGTCTCCACATGGAGATAACGTCGAACTATGGGTGAGTAGAAAGTTTCAGAGTTCGCCAGTTGTGTGATATATACAGGTGTGATAGAACAGTAACAAAAAAGTTAATTAGAGTTTATGAGGCGTCTGCCGGAGTAGCCATCAGGGGTATGATAGTTCGTGTACAGGCCAGGTGTGAGTAGGCGTCTGCCAGAGTAGCCATCAGGGGTATGATAGTTCGTGTACAGGCCAGGTGTGAGTAGGCGTCTGCCGGAGTAGCCATCAGGGGTATGATAGTTCGTGTACAGGCCAGGTGTGAGTAGGATTTCTTTATAAGTCAGCTGTGCGTTCTGGCTCCAAAATGTCCTGCGTTTGGTGTTCGAGAATGTTTTCATCGATAAGCATGGCGGGTGGCTGGGCTGCTGGGGGTCTCAAATTGTTGCGGAGGGCATTGAGTTCAAACTCCAAGTTTGGCTGCAGAATGTTAATGCGGAAGGCTTCTGCCACTTGGGAGATGGTGAAGGGGCAACCTCTGGCAATTATACGGTCATTTGTACGACCACACCGGAACTCTATGTCCATGCTGGTCGTTGGTTGTGGCTGTGGTCTGGGGATATGGCCGAGGTGTTGGGCTACCTCCACAGCGGGTATCCCATGTGGTGGGGCACGAGCAGGTTGCTCGTGAACCACCACAGGGGATCCAGGGGGTGATGCGGGCGGGTTTCTACCAACGTTGGTGTAGTCCAGGGTGGCGTTAAGGTCCGGACGCTGTGGTGACTGGGCTGTCACTACTGGGACCGCCAAATGGTCCCTGCGTGCGATGACCGGACTCGATGTGGCAGCTGGTGGGGTCAACACAATCTGCGGACTGTTTTTAGTGGGTGCAGGCTCTCGTGGGTCTTCTTTTGTTGGTATGTCGTCTGGGCCGAAGACATCTTCTGCCTAGTTGGGGTCCACCGTTGAGGGGGTTGAAGCCGTTGAAACCAGTAGTGGTATCGGTGGTATAGCAGGTGACCTGATAAATGTGCTAGGGCTGAGGAGTGTGGTGGGTGCCGCCGTTGTTGTTGGTTCCGGCCGGGTATTCTGTATGTCGATGTTGAGGCTTGGACGTGATATTTCGCCTTATGTCGTATCAGATCCGACATCCGTTTGAATGTTGTTGTGCATTGGCTGCAGTTGAGGATGGTGGGGCTGCCATGCATGTCGTGTATAGCCACTTCGTGTCTAAATTTATTTGCCTTATTCGTGAAGGACTGACCGCACTTGTCACAGGGATAGTTTTTTGGTTGCGTGTCTTTTGGCATCTTGATAGCGTGTGTGGCCGGTTGACTGGATGTGCTCTTCTTTTATGGCGTCGTGGATGCTGCGGTCTGTGGGAAGATTCTTTCCTTCTACAATTGTGACGTCACAAACTTGTATAGCTAGATGTGGCGAGATAGGCACGTGGCCAGGGCAAATGTTCAGTCTCTTCATGTTGTGTCGTAATGTTATGTAATGGATGAGGTATCGGGTAGGGGGTGTTTCTCGCGGTTTTCCTTTTGGGCTGGCTTTGCGGCCGGTGTGTGTTGTAGTAGATTACCGGGGCAAAGCTTTGAAGATCGGTTGACATGTGGCGCTGTATTGATAGTGATTATACACCTGTAGGCAGGTGGGGGAGAGGGTGTAGTGGCCCTCTACTGTATCGTTGATTTCCGCCTTTGTTTGATTAATCCAGCTTGATTCTTGTAGCAACCTATCAAATTTCGTATTTTCATAGTTTAGAGCAAAAATCTTAAAATTCAACGGTGCGTTGTGCGAGTTCATATGGATCGCGAAATTGCTTGTTGTACAGCTGTTTTTTATATTTCTTATATGTTCCCTTATCCTTGTATATAGTTCTCGGCCGGTTTGACCAGCGTAGACTTGCGAGCACCACAGGCATTGTAATGCGTATATACAGCCAGTGGTGTGACATAATACTGGTCTTGTGCGGTAGTTTGCGCCGCTCCTGCAGTGTAAGAGGCCATTTTCGACTCTTGTACATACTTGGCATGTTTGGCGCTGGCAAGATGTGTAGACAAAGTCTTTAGAAAAAATGCCTAGTTTGATACTAGTTACAGAAGCTTTGATTTCTTGTTCTATTGTTGTAGGCATCCGTGTGATGTGTGTTGATATGCAAAATTTGCACTCCGTGCATCTGACGGTAGGCGTATGGTAGGACCATACGGGATATAGCATTATGTCACTAGAAGATCTGGGGTGGGAGTGTTCTTCGGGGCAGACGGAGAAGCCACGGGTTTGCAGGTTGTTAATCAGATCGTGTGGTGTTATCAATTCAGTGTGTTGGTCCCACGTGTCACATATGAGGCAGCGGATTATGTAAATATTATGTAGTTGTTTGCAAGATGTGATTTGCTTATTTATGACATGTACTGAGCCCCGGTGGAGGATGAATTTCCTGTCAAGCGCAAGCATATGGCATCTGACACATGTGCGGTCATCCACGTCTTTTCTGCAATAGATGTGAGGGTTTGTGTTATTTACATATCTTGATGTGAGCTGTGTGGTTACAGGGGTTCTTTCCGTTGTATCCGGCAATTTTGCGCGTACTAGAAAGTCTTTTATGTTTTTGTCTCTCTTGTATGCTATGCGGAAGATGATTTCAACTTTGAATTTGTCACACATCGATTTGATGATGTTGTGCGTGTTTTGTAGACCGTGTCTGTAGGTAGTGATGAAGTGTATGGCTACATCTGCGTCAGGGCGGTTGGTGGTTAAGTTTTTAAGTAAATCTTCTCTATTGATTGCTGTTGCCTTGTCGATTTGTGTTTGTATCATATTTTCATCATAGCCGCGTTTCATCAGGTTAATTTTTAAGGTGTTTGTTTCACTGAGGTAATCTGTCGTAGATGAACAGATTCTTTTCAGGTGAAGGGCCTGACTGTAGGCTATGCCTGTTTTTTGGTGTGTTGGGTGTACTTTTGTGTAACGCTCATTAAAGATTAGAACTTTCGTTTTAGGAATGCTTACTATGATATGCCAAAGGGAAGCCTATAAATACAGAGCAGTTAGCTGTTTTTGTAATCCCTCAGCAGATTCTGAAAAAAGGACAAGGTCATCTGCAAATAGCAAATATACCATTAGTAAGGTGTTCACAGGGATACCTTGATCTTGGTCAAATGTTGCGGATCTGTCTTGTAAAAATTCCGTGAATAGTTTAGGACTGAGCATACCGCCTTGTAGAACCCCATATTCGCTTTTTAATATGTCACTGATACGCAAGTCCCATTTTACACGACACTCTGTTTTAGAGAACATGCTTCTTATTACGATTCCCCTGTTCAATAATTTGTAGTATAATGCTGTTCTGTCAATATAGTCAAATGCTTTTGTAAAATCGACAAAGCATGTATACAGGGGTTTAGAAAGACACATTTGTTTATCTATGATGGCACATAGTATGCATATATTGTCCGTAGTTCGCGAATTGCTTTTAAAACCAGCTTGATAGGGGTCATTATCATTACACACTTCGTTTTTAAATTAGAGCCTGTTATTAAGTATAGATTCAAATAGTTTCCCAATACACGTTATGACTGTGATTTTCCTGTAATTATCTGGAACCCCGTGGTCCCCCTTTTTGTAGACAGGGTGGATTATACAGGTAGCCCATCTAGATGGATATTCCCCATTAGTAAGAATGGTATTGAACAGCAATTCTAATGCTGGCAATAGTTCATTACATCCATATTTGTAAAATTCGGCAGAAATACCATCTACACCCGCTGCTTTTTTGCATTTCAACTTCTGAATTGCCTTTTTAATTTTTTCTGCAGTTATGGGACTAAATGTCATGTTCTTGGTCTCGTATTGAAGCTCCAGCTCGGTGCTATCCAATGGTACCATTAACTCCATATTTTATTTTTCTGACATAAGACTATGTACAGATGGGTCGAATTTGTGTTACTCTGCATATTAAAACAGTTTAATTTTTTATTTTTTTTAGTTTTAAACATGTTTAAACTCATTTTTTTATATATTTTTTTATGATATATTTATGTTTCTCGCTAAATGTGCATAACAATTGTGTAAATAGGGCGTTTGTGTGATGAACGTCACACATTTCGTCACATTATATTTACACAAATGTTCATTTATGGTAACATTAAAAGTACCAGTTCACATGAACACCCCATTTTCAATGATAATTTGATATCCTGAAAATATTTGTTCCCATGATAACGAGATAAAAACATTTCTCCCAACGTAAGGTTGATTTTAGCTACTCATATATGGAGCAGTATAAAAATGATTATATTCTGCATAATTATATTAAAATAGGCAAAGCTATATATTGCAATTTTAAATATTTAGAATCTGGAGTGCTTAAAACGTCACTGTGATCAGGGCGCCAGCATATTTGAACACAATAGCCTGATAAATGAAATTAATCGAGCTTTAGGCCACCTTTGTGCACATATAGGCTAAACTGGGCCAGGAGAACCTCCTGAGGATGGTGAGATGATTGAGATGACACTGTCCTCCAGACACAGGATTCAAAATTGGAGCCCTGGCGGTCTGAGGCCGAGCACGCTACCTCTCGGTCACAGAGGCTCCCCACAATACTGACTTTCACACGTGGATGGAGAAGAAACATTTTTTGTTTCTTTCAAACCGCTGAGACCGGGAACCGAACCCCGAACTCTGGCGTGAAAGGCAGCGGTGCTAACCACTACCCCAGGGCCCCCGCCCGCAATAGCCTGATAGCTACGCCGCATTCACCAATCGCACAGACATTGGTATATTGTATACTGTTCTCAACCCATTATATTCACTCCTGAGATTAATTGCGATTTTTATAAAAAGAAAACATTGCTCATTTAAATTCACTTGACACTTCAAGATATTTCTCAACATAACCTAACAACTACAAGTATCTGATACTTCTGTGTTTGTCATTCTGGTGATATTTTAGTGGCAGGATATTGTCAAAAGATCAGGTAAGCAAGAAATATAGTATGACGAAATGCGTTCAAAATCACAGTATTCACAGTAAACTACAGCAGAAATGAAATGTTCTGTCGCGCCCACAGGTCTGTCCACGGCTTTGATAATATATTGCATTGTTAAATAATGCCTTTCCATTTAGATCAACTAAGTCATTGTATTTATTATTAACACATGTTAAAATTATATATATTGGAACAGTATAAGCTAATATTACTTATTTGTATTAAACTTAGCGAATTGATCATGCAGCTCAGATTAGTATGATGCATGCTCATTCTAATGTATGTCAGGTTAAACGTATGGGCTGGACCTGTGATATTTTATGATAATAGTTTGTTTACACCATGTAGAAATAAAGGGCTCTATAATCTTTATTTAACACTGAAATCACGCTTTAGGAGCTGCTAACTATTAGTAATGAGTGACACTTGTCTTCTATGTTACATTTTAAATATTAATGTTAGCATTAATGTATTTAAATTTTCACCCACTCGAGGTTGTGTCTCGCGACCGCGATCCACAACCTCAAGTGGGTGAAAATTGCCCATATTTGCTTAATTTGAGACCAAACATTTACAAATCCTGATGTTTAAACACTCATTTCGTTCACAATAACGATGATTTAATCGGCCAATAAAGCAAATTAAAAAAAGGCTGTTGTCGTGATCAGCAGGAGAAGGATTTACATGGTAAAGGGCTTCCAGTCACTAGTCACTAGCTGCCTTCAGATTAACTTGTATGACATGTTTTTTGCCGATTTCTCAGTCAATTTTCAACCGAAATCATCGCAAAATCTTGTATAGCATGTAATCCAATTCAGGTCTAAAAACAAACTTTAATTTAACCAGTTTAATGGGTCTATAGAGGGACGTCGTAATTACAGATTTACTACATGTGAAATGGTCTGAACTATATAATATTTTTTAATGAACAGTAGTCACCGCGTGACTCGAAAATAGCCCTTGCAAAATTTCTTAAAAATCGGCTGAGAAATGACTGAGAAATCGGCGAAAACATACGATACAAGTTAATCCGATGGCGGGTAGGGCTTATATACTCTCCTTCTACCATTGCCATATGTCGGTTTTAATCAAGTTTCAAACCAAGTAAAATGCCTGTGAAGTGAAATTGCTAAACTGTATAGATAGTAAGGGTATTCCCCCTGCCCAGGGGGAATACCCTTCCTATCTATACGGTTTTGTCATGTTTTTACCCAAATAAAATGCCACTGAAAATGATAAACCGTATAGATAGGAAGGGTATTCCCCGTGCCCTGGGCAGGAGGAATACCCTTCCTATCTATATAAGGTAAAACCAATTAAAATACCACTGAAAATGATATACCATATAGATAGGAAGGGTATTCCCCTCCCCTGAGCCAGGGGGAATACCCTTCCTTTCTATACGACATAAAAATGTTTCAAACTAAATATAAGGCCACTAAAAATAATCAAAATGTTCAAGTGATTTAATTTAGCTCTCATTGCCCTGGGAGCTAGAGCACTATATCGCTGGCGTCCTGGCCACCAATGACCAAATTTACGTCCGGTTTAATGTGCCGTGGGTAGATGTAAAGGCCTATCTGCAGACCTTGTTCCTGAACGTGGATGAAAGCAGTGCCCTACGCGACGAAGTGGAAAAGACCCGTCAAAGTGCATACGAGCCGTGAGCTAGCTTCAGCCGCCGGTTCCGGGAAGTCGCTGACGCCGTCTACCCGGGGGACAGCAGAAACGAAGATTAAAATCGAATTCTGAGTTTTTGCCAGGGGGCTGCGCAGCGGCGAACTCGCAAGAAAGTTGGTGGAAGAAGGCAACCCTACCACACTGGAAGAGGCCTTCACCACCCTGGATACAGTGCCAGGAAGGACGCGGCTGAGTTGACATGAGGAGCCGATGGAGGTCGCGCCGGTGAACCCCGGGCCATCGCGCCCAATAGTCGCACGGGACGACCAGACTACGACCACCCTACTGAACAAACTCTTGCAGAGCCAGGAGCGGCTCCAGACGAAGGTAGCAAAGTTGGAGGCCCAGGCAAGGCCACCACGGACCACTGCCGCTCCTGCGACTCAGCCAGCTTTCCAGGACAGAGGACCAGAACAACCCCGCATACTGTGCAAGAGCCCGGGGCTGGTTGGACCCCCGACGGAAAACCTTGTTGCTTCGGGTGCGGCCGCGTGGGCCACATGCGTCGAGAGTGCCTCTAAAGCCGTGCGGGAAAAGGACATAAGTCGTAGGTGCAGTGTCAGGTCGACCAGTGGTCGATTTACAGGTTGGTGGCCTGTCCATTGGGGCATTGGGAGACACGGGAGCCTCCTTTACGCTCCTACGACTAGACATATTTCACACACTGGCAGATCGTGCTCATCGCCACAGGCTACTAGCTGACGCCCCAGCGTTGCGAGGCGTCTCCGGCGCATTTTTAGATGTCAGAGGGTCGACCGAAATTAAAATCCAAGGAGTGGCAAAGCTAATCTGGGTTACGGTTTTGGGCGACCTGCCGTGCAAAATGGTTCTGGGAGAAGATGCCTTACAGGATTGCGAAGGCATAATCAATTTCAGTCGAAATGTGTTGAGATGGCATCGAAGGGAGTGGCCAATGCGACGCCTTGAGCACGCCTTCGAGGCCAGCCTTGGTCAGGTATTGCCAGAGACTGGGGATGAGCAGATCAACCAGTTAATTCAGAAAAACGCAGACCTATCTTAAGCAAAAGGTGAGCCAAATGTTTTTTTGTTCTAATTCCCCCATACATATTGAAACCAACTACCCTGCTTATCGCACTCCACTGTCAAAAAGTAAACTTGTAGATGAGGCGATCGCTGATATGTTGACTGAAAATGTAAACAAGTGAGTTGGCCTGGGCGAGCCCGATGACACTGGTCCCGAAGCGTGATGGCTCTACGCGGTTTTGTGTGGATTACCATAAGTTAAATTCAGTCACCATTCGCGATCAGTATCCCCTACCCCAAATTCAAGATATTTTTGCCCAGGTAGGAGGCAGTACCATTTTTTTCTATTTGGACTTAAAGGCAGGGTATTGGCAATAAGCCGTAGCAGAGGACTCGATTGAAAAAAAAGCATTTTAATGTCACTTAGGCCATTATGAAATTTTACGGATGCCATTCGGTCTTACGAATGCACCCGCAGTGTTTCAAAAATAATGGACAAGGTACTAGTGGGTCTCATTGGCCGCATTGTCATGGTCTATCTAGATGACATAGTCATTTATAGCCATAGCGAGGAGGAGCACGTACAGCATTTAGAGCTCTTATTTGCTCGCCTTCTTGAGGCTGGGTTACGTTTAAAACCAACAAAATGTTTCTTTGGCCTAGGTGAAATCAAACTGCTTGGTTATATGGTAAATCGGGATGTGATCCATACTAGCCCGGAAAAAGTCAAAGCTATTGCAAAGCTAACCCCTCCCCCGGATTTAAAGGGTGTGTGGTCATTCCTCGGGATGGCAGGGTTTTACCGGCAATGTTTACCAGATTATGTGCAAATAGCAGAACCTCTCGAGGAATTAAAACGAAAATACGCACATTTTGTGTGGGGACGGTCTCAAAGCGAAAAAAATGAAATGAAATGAATCGGGCTTTAGGCCACCTTTGTGCACATATAGGCTAAACTGGGCCAGGAGAACCTCCTGAGGATGGTGAGATGATTGAGATGACACTGTCCTTCAGACACAGGATGCGAAATTCGAGCCCTGTCAGTCTGAGGCCGAGCACGCTACCTCTCGGTCTCGGAGGCTCCCCACAATACTGACTTTCACACGTGGATGGGGAAGAAACATTTTGGTTTCTTTCAAACCGCCGAGACCGGGAACCGAACCCCGAACTCTGGCGTGAAAGGCAGCAGTGCTAACCACTACCCTAGTGCCCCCGCCCGTCTCAAAGCGAAGCCTTTGAAAAATTAAAACAGTTATTAACTTCCTCCCATGTCATGACCTCTCCACGCACTGATAGGCCGTAAAAACTGTATACTGATGCATGTGACTATGCCGTGAGAGCAATTTTAGTGCAAGTGGATGATAGTGGGATTGAAAGGGTTATTCAATATGTATCACACTCTCTTTCAAGTGTCCAGCGAAGCTGGGCTACCATTGAGAAAGAGGCATATGCAGTAGTCTATGCCATATCAAAATTACGCCCCTACCTTTTTGGCGCCGACTTCACATTCTATACAGATCACAAGCCCCTCACTTCTTTATTCACGAAAGAAATGCAGAACACCAAAATTCAGAGGTGGGCTGTGTTATTGTCAGAATATGGCGCTACAATACAATACCGTAAGGGTAAAAATAATATTCGCGCAGACATGTTATCCCGCATTCCCCCAGAGACAGGCATACATACTATCGATTGTGATGACTGGGTGGACCCCACAGCCATCCCCGAACAGGACGCTGCTGATGTGTTGCCATTACTGTACGATGGCCTTGATCTCAAGGAGGTCAGCAAAGCACAGCACAAAGAGTTTCCTGACATATTACAGTCACTCACCAAGGACAGTGCCGACTATACATCAATTAAAGGCCGATTATTCAGCATATCACCCCCCTCCCTAAATTCAGCCTGTTATCCACGTCTAGTATTACCTGCGGCTTACCGGGAAAGAGTCATTAAAAGAGCCCATAAGGAAGTGGGACACATGGCTACCGGCAAAACGCTTGCGCGTTTACGGGAGCCGTATGTTTGGCCAGATGAGCTATTAAAACTGCGCCCAGTCTGCCGCGTTCACCAACATCGTACAGATCATGTACCAATGGGTGAGATGCTGTTAGCGGCATATCCAATATCCCCCCTCATAATGGGAATAGATATGTATTGACATTGATCGACCATTGGGTGAGATGCTGAAAGTGGAAATTGGACTGAAAGTGGAAATTAAAGGGACTGGCCCAGGCTAAAATCATCAAAAAATCGGTGATTTTATTTCGGGTTCTTAATCTGACCATATGATGTAAGCATGTACATAGACTAGAACTGCAAATTTTTATAATTTTTGTGCTGCGCATTCACCAGTTAGGCTAGATATAGAGACGAAATTCCTGATTTGTAATTATTGACAACCATGTCAAAAATAAGAAATGCGGGAATTTCGTCTCTATATCTAGTCTAACTGGTAAGTGCGCAGCACAAAAATTATAAAAATTTGCAGTTCTAGTCTATGTACATGTTTACATCATATGGTCATATTAAGAACCCGAAATAAAATCACCGATTTTTTTATGATTTTAGCCTGGGCCAGTCCCTTTAATAATCTTACCACTACGCATACTGAACTGGTGAAAAAGTTAGAAGTTGTTCAGGCCAGCAATGAAGAGCTGAAACGACAGGTAGATAACTTGAACGATACTATTAAAAAAAAGGAGGACACAATTATAGAATTGGAACTAAGTGTAAAAAAAATAGAAAACAAACTCGATGAACATGAACAATATAGTCGAAGGAATAGTATTAGAGCTAGCGGCATTGAAGAGAGTGAAAACAAAGACATAGGGGAATGTGTGCTGAATCTGTTTAATAATAGATTGAAGCTGAAGCCCCCAGTTACAGCGGAGCAGATTGACCGCGTACACCGCACCGGACCTGCCAAGGAAGGAACAACCAGAGCTGTTCTAGTAAAATTCGCAACATACCGCACCAGACACCATGTCTATGTAAATAAAAAACTATTAAAACCTAAGAGTACTCCCGGAACTTCTCCACCAAAGAGCGCGCCTGTCTTCATAAACGAGGACTTAACTAGACTTAGAGCAAATCTCCTGTGGAAAGCACGGAAATTAAAGGCTGAGGGAAAGATTAAGGGATGTTGGTCATCAGATGGCACGATCCTAATCTTAAACAGTCGTGAGAAAGTCATCTTTTTTATTTCGTGATTATAATACCACACATGTTATCCCATTTCCAAGAAATTTTGTTTTTCACTGCACTATCTAGACCAGTATATATATGTAGCCGGGTGTGTGTATGACGGACTGGAGTGATTACTACTCTGGCCAATGAGTCGACTCTTTGGCTAGATGCGTAGCACTCAGGCATCACGATGTCAGGGTTGGTGGTTCGGTCCCCGGGCTGGGCAGTTTCAACACTGTTACATTGGCGCCCAATAACGGTTCTCCTTACCGGTAATGCAGTACCAATAGGCCTGACCTCAGTACAGAACACTGGGGATAGGGTTGCGGTAAAAGGCAGGCAGGAGAAGTTAACCCACGAGTGTGTTGAAGGCTGCTCGGGGACGAGCAGATATTTGAGAGGGGAGTATGTAGCCGGGTGTGTGTATGACGGACTGGAGTGATTACTACTCTGGCCAATGAGTCGACTCTTTGGCTAGATGCGTAGCACTCAGGCATCACGATGTCAGGGTTGGTAGTTCAGTCCCCGGGCTGGGCAGTTTCAACACTGTTACATATACTAGACGTATTGTTTTATATTATATTGTATATTGTTATTGATATTGATGAATACTCTAAAAAAAGTTCTGTCTCAAAATGCATCGTGATAGAAATCGTTCACTTGTAATTTATGTAAGAAGAAAACATCTAATTCCTATTTAAAATGTTGCATCTGCAAATGCTACTTTCACCCACGTTGTGTATTCAATGACAATGTTATCCGTAGAAAGCACGTATGCGTGTATGTATTATAACGAAACCACTTTTAATCACAAGGTATCAGATCATGTTCTTGGCAAAGATACTTTTTCACTTGCTCACCTAAACATACGCAGTCTGCCTAAGAATCTCACCAAGTTTGAACAATATGCTGAAATTCTCGATATGCCTTTTACTGTATTGGGAAAATCTGGAAGCACAAAAAAAAAAACCCTCTGCCAAAGCTGGAAGCTGAAAAAGGCATCCTGTCCAGTGGCTCATCCCAAGTACTCCCAAGTATAGGAGCGCAACCCCCCTCCCCCCCTCCCCCGGAGTAGTAATGAGATTCACGCATTTGAATTGAAGCAGACCCATCTGCTCATGTTTGTAGACAATAGTACTATTTTCTTACATTTATCCATATTTGTATTTCGCCTGACAAATAACGAAATAGGCTTTAGGCCCCTTTTATGCATATATAAAGGCTATATTGGGCCGGGAGAACCTCCTGAGGATGACACTGCCCTCCAAACACAAATTGTTCAAAATTCAAGCCCGGAATGTGTGAGGCTGAGCATGCTACCTCTCAGCTACGGAGGCTACCCACAATACTGAGACAATAGTACAAATTTCTTACATTTATCTATATTTGTATTTCGCCTGACAAAACATGCCATCAAAAATTATTTATTTTAAATTGCTTAAATCAAATTCGAAATATTACAGCACTTTTCGTTCGCTTCATATTTACCACAAACATCTATTTTAAGCTTCATAGTCCGTCTCTACAATAAACAACAAATATAGTTATGTTGTATAAATGTAACAATACTTGCTTTTGTATGGCACATATATTGATTTATTTAATTACTTTAGACATCATTCTGATTTAGTGCTCTCACTAAATAATATAATGTCTAAGCAGATTGGTTTTGTCCAAAAATGATTGTTACCACGCTTAAACCTATAAATTAAGCGACACCTGGTGTGGAAGAGAAGACAACGCGAATCCCCACCTGGTGAGTATATACAGGTATAATATTTTGTTTATCGTCTCACCACACATAATACGACTCTCATAGACTTACATGTATTACGGCCCATACGCGCGGGCCTCGCAGCATTCAGGACATAGGATAACTCTATAAATATAGAATATAAGAAGGGTGCTTAGACATGGGGCTTTTCTTCTATTTTCACGTGGAAATGTTAAATTCTAATCTACTCTCTGAGCGTTACCAATACACGGGAACTATCAAATTTAGCATAGGCCTATGCCTTTGTTACTACCAGCGTGGGGATTACATTTTATATCTATCTTTCCCGATTTCGATGTTTTTGGAGCAAGAAATGGTCAACCAATCTTATTGAATTGGTATCAAAATGATATAAATATAATATTTAAACCCAAGCATTTCGTAAATTGCCACATTTAAAAAAAAGAGCGTAACTCTCTCACTAGGTATACGCTTATGAATTTGTGTGGTGAAAACCTTAATAGGGCCTACAAAATAAATTTTGAATGATAGTTTTTAGTGTGATCTGAAAAATAAATTCAATTATGTATTGAAAACAAAAAAACGTTGTTTAACTCTGATGTTTATCAAACTCACAATTACTAATTGAAGTTCCCTGTTTTCTATTAGATGTCGAGAAATGACCTGTTTCTCTATTTTAAAAAATATTTTTTTCTTTTTCGGAGGCATGTTTATTGGTTCTCTTTTTTTTCATAAATTCAACTTGATCTTATGCAATAAACGATGGTATTTTTATAAAATTGTGTTGTCCCTTCATTATGCACACAAAAATAAAAGCTATAGATATTATAGAGGGAAATGATCATGAAAGTGATTGATTACTCCCCGGGGGCACGTTGAAACTCGTTTCAGCGTGCAGGGGGGGGGGGAGAAGGGCTGACGTTGAAACTAGGTTCAGCTTACCGGGGGTACGTTGAAGCTAATTTCAAAGTACCCCGGTATTTTAACACTGGAAAAAACAGTTATTCACCCCCACCCTCATTTCTAGGGCCTACACACCAAATATGATTATTGCTGACTTTTTAAGTACTGTTAGACCTGGATTAGAGTAGATGATCCGCTGAGTACACTTAGGGGGCCCACCCACATGCGCAACATGGTCACGTTCTCAAGAGTTAGCAGTCACTATGTATATATTATGGTTCAGTGAAGCAAAACGACCAAACTTATGTAAAATAAAAATAGCTCAGTCAAATCTATCTGTGACATGTGAGACAAGCATAATTCATATATTAATCAAACAGACGTCTTTTTAACCTTTGATTCTGACCTAGTGAGTGAACGAACAAGGACACCGGATGGCGACAAGGACACCGGATGTGACCTGGATCTGAGAACAACTCTTGCCCTGCTAGGGCCGTATATACCGCTCTGAATAGCCAAAAGGCAGCATCTGCCAACCTTAATTTGCTCAGTAGCCCTATAAATGATTTGATAAAGTGTCAAACCAAATAAAATCACACTGGAATTGATGAAATATAGTGTGGTATATGTCTGACGGTGAAGGATGGACTAAAATGAAAGTTAGCTTTTCGTTGATTACTCAGTCAATTCTCAAAACAATCTAAAACGAAATTTTTCAACCATTTTTATATAGTCACTTGGCAACAATGCCGAACATTTCGCGAAATTCCAAAAGTTAGACCATTTGACATGTAACTCAATTCTGAAAATAAATCGGGAATAAAGTTAATGGGATTATAGAGGGGCGTCAAAATTAGACATTTACTACATGTTTTACAAAATTGTTCAGGATATAAGCCAAATGACTAGAAAATAGCGTTTACAGAATTTCATGAAAATCGCTTGAGAATTGAAGTTGTGGGTCGCGGTAGTGCCCTAATGATGAACGGCATTAATATACGGCATACTCATCCTTTAATGACGCCTGAGTTTATTGTCATTAAGGCACAGTGTGAAGTACATTATTAAGAAGAAAATAAAATCCAGTTCCAGAAGCACAATCATGGCCTGATGCTGATACTGTCATTAACGGGGCACTTCGAGATCAATCATCTCTTATCCCTTGAACAGCTGACACGTCTTTTTATATAAACCATGGAAAGCAAAGGTTTTTTCAATTTGAAATCATCATAAATGTCTTAGTTAGCTCTTTCCGTTTAATTTGAATACCTATGTTATGGGTCTACGGTCATTATAAATGTTTTAATTCATTCAGTGCGGGGATCGTCTTTATACGTCAGAATCTGACGTCTGTAGACGTCAGCATCTGACGTCTACAGTATAAAGACGGTCCCCACGCCGAGATGGCTAATTACACTGTAATACTGAAGTAAATGTCATCACAGTGGGGGTAAATTATGAAAAAGGAAAAATGAAAAGAAAACCTACCAGGACAGATATAATTAATAAAGACGTGTCGCAATGCCTTAGTACTGTCTGGGAATGTCAACGCTTGGCCAACCCTCCAACACCCCTCCCCCTACCTCGTAAAAGCTCTCCCATTTATTCTTATCTGGAAAACGATTTTCTAAAGCAATTTATATTTTGATTGCGGTATTCACTTCCCCCAGCAACCCACCAACAAATCATGTTTTTCATTTAATTACCAAGATCTAATATAATTATATTTTTGTGTCATTACTGGCGATGGCGTTGGTGTGTGATTAACACTTATAACGTTAAATTATATAATCTAAATTTCTACGTTCTTCAAGTTGTGTTTTGCCACCATTTCAAGTTGGTGACAATTACTCAAATCAGGTGAATTTGAGACCAGACATTTGCAATTCATGTTTAAAAACTCGTTTTATTTCCAATGACAGTGATTTAAATCATAATAATAGAACAGAAAAACGACTATAGGGCATGGTGGTGCCTATACCCTAGGCCACATTCATTTTGGAGATTTTGTAGCGCATACTTTTCGTCGATTTCTCCGTCAATTATGAACCAATTTCCTTGAAATTTAGAACAGGTAATTTTCAATTCATATCCTAACGTTGGTAAAAAATTCGCAAAAATAAATTTAATATTGCAAAAAGCTAGACCATTTTACATGTAATAAAATTCAACAATTAGTTCAATGGGTTTAAAGAGGAACGTCATAATTTTAGTTTTAATTGAGAGGGGGGTAAATACGGATGTCTCTCTCAAAGACACCAGTAAAATTAGTGGAGCTCGAATCCGGGACGCTAAGATATTTAGGATGATTTCAAATTGGTCTCCATGGTTTATACAAAATTATTTCAGAGAATCAAGAGTTAAATGATCTTAGAAACGAGACGAAACCTGTGATTAAAAGATGATTACTTGAGGCCACAATTCATTTCCATTAACCCTTAAAGATTTTTTTATGAAAACCTTGGAGACCAAAGGTTTTTTTTCAATTTGAAACCCCCATAACTGTCTTAGTTAGCTCTTTCTGATTCATTTGAATACCTATGGTGTGGGTCTACGGCCATTATAAATATTTTCACTTATACAGTACCGGGATCGACTTAAGTCGTCACAATCTGACGTCTACAGACGTCAGATTCTGACGAGTAATGTCGATCCCCGCGCTGTAAGCAGCATGTTTTAACTCATTAACTCTGCATCAAATACAATCCTAACCTCTTTAATTTTATATAATATAATTTGAATTAAAAATATAATCAAAATAAAATTATTTATATTTACAAAAAGTCTCCCAAATTGATCAAGCAATTGTGACTGCTACTCATTGTCATTTAATGAGTTGATTAACAGAGCTTTACCTACAAAATAGCTTATAAACTTCAGTTGTGTGTGTGACATTTATTTCGTTTGAATTTTGCTTGAAAAAGAATATGAGCCTAGCAGCAGAAATAAACAGATTACATTTATGGTTTTGTCCTTGGATAAGACCAGGAGGCGTATTCAACCTTTGACCTTCAGATCAGGAGGTTGAATCTGGATCGGCGAGATTACACAATGATCCCTTGCTTCATTGCCCACGTCTGTCTTAGTTTGATACTTGCGAAGTTTTGTTTCGCAACATATTGCTATGCTAGATCTCGCACGCATTCAATTAATTTGATATTTTACCTCGTCCTACAGTCTGGCAACACGTTACGTCTTTGTGTACAAATGTCCTCTTCATCATCAAAGATAATTATACTTTATTTCCGGATGCAATATAGATTTCGTTGTTTTTAAATACCACAAATTATTTCGTGTCTTACTCAAATACCGCACAGATCCGGTAATTATAATGTTTAAATATATTTAAATTTTCACCCACTTGAGGTTGTGTCTCGCTACCGCGATCCACAACCGCAAGTGGGTGAAAATTGCACATATTTGGTTAATTTGTGGCCAATTAACATTACAAATCTTGATGTTTAAACAGTCATTTCATTCACAATACCAGTGATTTAATCGGCTAATACAACGAGTAAAAAACGACTATTGTCGTGATCAGCAGGATAAGGGTAAATGGCTTCCAGTCACTAAAGGTAAAGGTGCAGGTTTTTAGTCTGATATCAAGTCTGAAGACCTATCATCCGACTTTTTACATTTTAACTTCTGGCCGAAATACAAATACTGATGTTTTGATGATTTTAGCCTGATTGTGTCGCTTTAAATACCACACATTATTCAATCCACGTCTGACACATACTCAGATACTGCACAGATCTGGTAGTTACGATAACCCTTATCCTGCTATGTTAATGTATTTCAATTTTCATCCACTCGAGGTTGTGTCTCGCTAACGCGATCCACAACATCAAGTGGGTGAAAATTACCCATATTTTTTCAATTTGAGACCAAATTGTACAAATCTTGATGTTTAAACACTTATTTCATTCACAATAGCAGTGGTGTAATCGGCTAATAAAACGAATTAAAAACGATTATTGTTGTGTTGAGGGTAAGTGAATTCCAGTTACTAGTCACTAGCTCGTTTAGATTCGCATGTCCATGTCGTATGTATGAGTGTAATCATCAGCACAGATCTGGTGATTCTGTTAATAGCTTACAGTCACTAGGCATTCCTGGCCTGGGCCAGGGGGAATACCCTTACTATCTATACAACTTCAAACATGGTTCAAACCAAATAAAATGGCTCTGAATATGATCAAAACAGATTTATAAACAAAATTTTATTGATTTAAATGAGCTCTTCGAGGGTTTTAAAAGTGTTTGCTAGTATTTTTCATTAATTAGAAGCTGGACTTTCTATTGCATATTCCAGTTTCAATTAAAAAAAAGCACATTTATATATTTTGAAAAATAGAAATCTAAAAGTGATAAAAATGTCAAAGTGATTTAATTTAGCTCTTCAAGGGTTAATTATTTTCTAGTATTTTTCGTTAATTTCAGGCTTGAATTCTAACGCAAATTCCAGCTTTAATTGAAGTTTTTGTTTTATATATTTAAAAATAGAAATCACCCAAATTGATTGATTTTATTAACAAAGTATCTCATAAATTTTCATAACATTTTTTAAATGTTTCTGAAATTGTGTATGCGGTCCTAGCAATACAAGTGTTAATCAGATTATACAAATGACTTACTCCTCAAGATAAGACAGAAAAGTGCTTTAAAATGTACACGGACCTATCAGGAAAAAGTTGAGCAGATTATATTAATAGTTTTGTCCTTGGATAAAACCAGGACGCGTATTTGCCTTCTGACCTTCAGATCAGGAGGTTAAATCTGGATCGGTAAGATAGCACAATGATCCCTTGGTTCATTTAGAGGTTAAATCAGTATGGGTAAGATAGCTGGCTACATGACCCCGCCACAGCTTGGTTCATGGATGTTTTGCACAAATGTCAGCTAGTTAATGTTCTACACGTCTTACAATTTGTCAACATTCTCCGCCCCGTCTCGATTTATTGTAACTATAATTCATCTCTGTCAAATCCATGATGTCACATGATTGATTCGCGTACCATTAGAAATGCATGAGCGATAATTGGAAAATATACATTTTTAATAATAAGAAAATGCTGCTGCGCCGCAACGCACTGTGCAATGTGCAATAAATTTCGATAAATTATATCCCAAATGAAAAACTATTGTAGTAAACCGATATATAATAGAAAAAGTAACAAAAAACCATTATAACACTTTCTTGTTGTTCATCTTTTACCTTACATGATCTTTCAAGCATCGTTTAACCTGAGGATTAATAGAAACATTTTTACTGAACAACTCCTGAGATCAGTTTTCTTTCCAATATGAAGGTATTCGTAAGGGGCAGGCCATTTAATACCAGGGAAGTGGGGAGGGGTATGTTTTTTTTCGTAAAAATTAAATTACCCACAAAATTAGCCCCAAAAAATAATTTGCTTTATAAAGTGTGGTGAAAAAATAATTTGTTCATTTATGTGTGAGAAAAAAAAATATATTGTTGACAGCCAGCAGATCTTTCCAAATCAGCCAAAGAAAGGCAAAAAATATCTTGATCCGCTCGGTCAAACGTCTAATGCATATAGACCCTTGGTATTATACCGGCACGCTGGAATGAGCATGAGAAATAATACTTGCCTTTTAAATTATGAGATTAAACATGTCCTAGAAAAAAAAATTGTCTGTGACATCTCTGGAAAAAAATTATTTGTCTTTTATTAGAGAGAAAAAAATGTTATGTTTTCTTGTTGGAAGGAAAAAAAAGTTTGGTCCGCCCATAAATAGTATTAGTGATATTCTCGATGACAGTGCTATAAGGCCATTGGTTTTTATTTCTCTGTTTTAGATCAGGAAAAATCAAAAATTTAATGAGGGAGGGCGGTAAAAAAAAACATTTAGGAAAAAAAACATTCCACCTATTTTCGGAAAAAGTAAATGAGGACGACCAAATAAAAAAACATTTGACAAATTTCTGGAACAGTTGATGAGGGCACGAAATAAAAAAAATCGACCTAGTTTAAATAAAATTAATGAGGGCGACGAAAAAAAAACAAGCAAAAAAAAAAGCTGGAAAAAAGTTTTTTATTTCCTGAAATTAAATTGTTTTTTTTCGGAATTTTTTTTATCTATAAAAAACTAAATGTTTTTTTCGAAAATCGGCAACAATACAATGCGCGCGCTGGGCAGAAAAAACACATGTTTTTTTTGGTAATGCGCGGCCTAAATCTAATGCGCGCGCTCATCTAAAACAGAGAAAAAACATAGTGGCCTAAAACGTGTGTATGCTGTGATTAGCCTATGTAGTGGAGCAGCAAAATGAAATGAAATGAATCGGGCTTTAGGCCACCTTTGTGCACATATAGGCTAAACTGGGCCAGGAGAACCTCCTGAGGATGGTGAGATGATTGAGATGACACTGTCCTCCAGACACAGGATTCGAAATTCGAGCCCTGGCGGTCTGAGGCCGAGCACGCTACCTCTCGGTCACGGAGGCTCCCCACAATACTAACTTTCACACGTGGATGGGGAAGAAACATTTTTGTTTCTTTGAAACCGCCGAGACCGGGAACCGAACCCCGAACTCTGGCGTGAATGGCAGCGGTGCTAACCACTACCCTAGGGCCCCCGCCCAGTGGAGCAACAGAGCAGGTCAATTTTCGGGGTACCCAGTCACAAAAAGTAACATTATGTGTTATATACCAAATTAAAGCTTAGCATCCCTGGATTCAGAAAAGTGATGGTGCTAAGGCCGCAGCTAAGAGGGATTTTTGTAATCTGACCTTGAAGTATGGTACTGTCTATTCCGAAAAATGCATTATTTGCGATATTCTAGCATAAAAAAACCTAAGCAATCTGTCACAACTCCCTATGTAACATATATTTCATATAAAATCACAAATCAGATGACAATCAATTATGTTATCATTTCAGCCTCACTGTTTTATTTTTCAATTTATTTTCTCTTTGTTCCTAAATTTAGATTAATCTTTGAAACCACATGGTTTTGAAAAAACGCAATGTGAATGTTTCCCATGCCGTGCCTTTTTTATTAGTGGCCGGCAGTTTATAAGTTACCAGTTGCTGGTGTTGTACCAAGAAATCGATATATTAGCTAGCATAGAATACCTTAAAACAAAAAATTGTATATTTGTATGCCGTTATTACCATATTTTAAGCGACTCAGCGACGACACGTGTAGTCTATTGAGATTAAGTTTATTGGCGAGGGTACCCGTGTACCCACGGAAATATACTCCTATTTGGTGTATCGAGCTTATAAAAACCCCGTAGACAATGGTTAGCTATGTTAATCAGTTGCAAGCTGGAAATAGGTCCGACGTGTCATTTCTATGCAAATTTGCACCGCAATTATCGAAAAATGTATATTTAATTATAGCTCGGTCAATATCACAGATAACGATATAATAATGGTGTCTACATCCATATTTTGAGGGTCAAAGAAGACAACAAAACTGTTTTCAGAGTAATCTGATGTGTTTCAGAAAAATTTTAGCATGCAAATTATCGCCGCCATTACCGAAAAATATATATCTATTTATGGCTTGGTCAATATCCCAGATTACGCAACAAAAATGGTATCTACACCCATGTTTTCAGGGTCAATAAAGACAATAAATCCATGCTCGGAGTGATCTGATGTGTTGCAGTAAAAATAGTATGCAAATTATTGCCGTCATTACTGGAAAAATGATTTCACTTGCAAGGTCGCTCAACACGCCTATCATTGAAAACTGAACAGTTAAAGGATTCTGTGAGTTAGGGACCACAATTAAAATATTTTAAGATTGATCTAATATGTTTGAAAAACACTAACAGCGTTTCCAACATATTAGAAAATGATCAGAACCATTTTTGTTAATTTACTGTACAATTAGATCAGAAGATAATATGGCATAGGCCTATCATAGTTTTGTGGTTTAGCCTTATAACAGCCCTGAACTAGCCTAAACTACATGCATGATATGGATGGATATGCTTATTTCTAAAAAAGAAGGGTGGATTAAGACTAGTACACTTTGAAGGTTATCTCATCCACTACAAAAGTGATCTTGGTCAACACAGAAGTGACCACAGCCACTTTAAAAGTTGTCCCATCCACTGCAAAACTGATCTTGGCCACTGACGAAGTGATTACAACAACTTTAAAAGTTATCTCAGCCACTACAAAAGTGATCTTGAACACCGGAGGAGTTATCGCAGCCATACTAAAAGTTATCTCAGCAGCTACGAAATTGATCTTGGCCACAAACAATCTGATGTCAACCACTGAAAAAGTGATTTCAGTCACTAAAAAAGTGATCTTGACAACTGAATAATTGATAATAACCACTTTGAAAGTCATCTCATACACTGCAAAAGGGATCTTGGCCACAGAAGAAGTAATTACAACCACTTTAAAAGTTACCTCAGCCGGTACAAAAGTAATATTTGACACTAGCAGACTGATGTCAGCCACTTAAGAAGCGATCTTGGTCACTACAAAAGTGCTCTTGATAACATCTAATTTAAAAAGTATCTAAGCCACTTCAAAAGTGATCTTGGCCACTGAAGAATTGATAACAGCCACTTAAAAAATTATCTGAATTATTACAAAATGATCTTGGCCACTAAAAAACTGGTGTCAGCCAACGAAAAAAATATTTAAGCTACTGCAAAAGTGAACTAGACCACTGAAGAAGGGAGCACAGCCACCTAAAATGTTATCTCAGCCACCAGAAATGTGATCTTAGCCACAAACAAACTGATCTTGGCCACTAACAAACTGGTATCATCCACTGATATGGTTATTTAAGCCCCTACAGAGTGATCTTGGCCACTGACGGAGTGATCACAGCCATATTAAAAGTTATCTAAACCACTACAAAAGGGATCTTGGCCACATAAGAATTGATACCATCCTCTTTAAAAATTATCTGAGTCACTACAAAGGTGATCTTGGCCACTAACAAACACAATTGTCAGCCACCGAAAAACATATTTAAGCCACTGCAAAAAAGAACTAGGCCACTGAAGAAGTGACCACAGCCACATTATAAAGTAACTAAACCATTACAAAAGTGATCTTAGCCACTAAATAAGTGAGAACAGTCACTTAAAAAGTTATCTCAGCCGCTACAAAAGTTATCTTTGCCACTAACATACTGATTTCAACCACTGAAAACGTGATTTCAGTCACTACAAAAGTGATCATGACCACTGAAGAATTGATAATAGCCATTTTGAAAGTACTCTCATCCACTACAAAGGTGATCTTGGCTACTAAATAAATTATTTCGACCACTTTAAAAGTTATCTAAGCCACTACAAAAGTGATCTTGACACGGAAGATGTGATCAAAACCAAAATCTCATCTACTACAAAAGTGATCTTGGTCACTGACAAAGTGATCACAGCCACATTAAAAGTCTCAGCCACCATAAAGGTGATCACAGCCACAAACAAACTGATCTTGTCCATTGAAGAAGTGATCACAGTCACTTTAAAAGTGATCTCAGCTACTACAAAGTTGATCTTGGCCACTGAAGAAATGCTTACAACCACTTTAAAAGTTATCTCAGCCACTACAAAGGTGATCTTGACCACTAATCAACTGGTGTCAGCCACTGAAAAAATTATCTAAGCCACTACGAAAGTGATTTTGACCACTAAAAAAGTGATTACAACCACTTTAAACGTTATCTCAGTCATTACAAAAGTGATCATGGCCACGGAAGAAATGACGACATCCACATTAAAAGTTATTTCACCGCTACAAATATGATGTTGGTCACTGAAGAATCATCACCGCCACTTTAAAAAGTTATCTCAGCCACCACAAAGGTTATCTTGGGCACTGAAGAAGTGAGCAGAGACACTTTAAAAGTTATCCCCGCCACCATAAAAGCGATCTTGGCCATAAACAAACTAATCTTGTCCACAGAAGAAGTGATCACATCCACTTTAAAAGTTATCTCAGCCACTACAAACATGATCTTGACCACTGGAGAAGTGATCACAGCCACTTTAAAAATGATCTCAAGCACTACCAAAGTGATCTTGGCCATTGAAGAAGACAATAGACAATGCATTAACCAAACAGCTATTACAATGTAAATCGCTCTCCTATAAACACAAAACATTTGTATAAATGTCATTCAAATGTTTTGTGATTATTGGGTGTTTTTTTATGGATGCAATCAAAAACTACTTTAAAAACATATATTATTTAAAAACGTAGACAGGCAGATAGTTGACGGAGCGCGGACAGGCGCTTGCAGTAAATTCCATGAAACATATTTCGTCACCAACAACAACCATATTTATTAATTGTCAGTGTTGTTGGCGATAAAATATATGCTAAGCCATTTGAAAAGTTATCTCAGCCACTAGAAAAGTGATCTTGGTTACTGAAGAAGTTTTCACATCCTCTCAGAGATCAATAACATTTTGTTGTGACCGAAGAAGAGTGAGATGATGAGCAACAACACTGGTAATTTATTCACTGTTATTACATTTTTGTGGAGTAAACTTCATTGAAATTACTCGTTGAGGTGGATAGTTTCTTATTCAGGAACATAATCATATTTCTTTTTAATTCAGTTTAAATACAAAGCAATTGATTTGTCTTTTGTGTAGTATCTGAATTGACATCTGTAAGAAACACTTTATTGTGATATATAATAAAAAGTGTTTTATATTTGAAAAGATATAATTATGACTGTGCATACCGTAGCGTATAAACGTGCATGCACTTATAAGTGAAAATCGTTTATTTTGGAGATGTTTTGAAATGATTTTATGTTCAACTATAAATGCATGCACTTTTTTTCGAAAACTAAGTGCACCCCCATTTTCAGTGTCTCTGTCGCTCACTATGATACTTTAAACAACTCTGTCATCAGCTTGTGTCTTTAAAGATTCGGGTTTGTGATAATTCACATTCGAAATTGTATATTAATGTAAGATTTGCAGTTCATACATTATATATGATGCATCCCATGTTGAATTATTCCCATTCTAATCCTGTAGATCCCCATCTAAAAAAACAACTTGTTAAATCGATTTTAAAACTACCAATAAAAGATAATAGATCTATTGACAATGCGGAAAAACTGTGACAACTTCGAATTCTCGCATGACGAATTAAATGATATATATTTATATTGTTTCTTATGTATTGCATAAAATTAGGCCTCGTTAAATGATAATATGGTACAGATATAGTAATGTATTAATTAGGCTATACTATTATTTGTGCAAAATAAACGTTTATATGTTTTAATTTATTTGATAAATGTTGCGATAGCTTTGCCAAGATTATTTCATTTGAATATTTATGCATGTCGTGTCTTTTGAAATATTTGTGTGTTCGAATACAAGTAAATGCACTAAGTCCTGTTTTCGAAAACTACGTGCATCTTCGAATATAAGTACATGCACGTTTATTCTAATGCCAACTATAAAATATTATTGCGAAGACATTCGGGCCATCTGTACCTGTTCTCCATTTCTACCATAAATTATATTATTCTGGATATATGGAATTAGATACATATGTAGGCATATACTGTTTCCAATGCCAGGAAATGTGTAACGCATATAAACAAAACGTTGATCTAATGTTGGCTTATTGCTGGATCAGCGTCTGCTACGCTGTGCCAATATTAAACCAGTATTTAATATGTGTTTGTTGTTTATAGGATCGATACATTGAAATAAAATATCTGATTACAAATCCAGCAGGCAAAGGGACATTAACCCAACAATGGTTCAATATTGGACCACCGTCTACAGCGCTGGCCCAACATTGAACAGATGTTTCGTGTTTACCTTGATACATAATCAAAGGCTGGCTATAAATTATTGATTATTGAGAGCATTCAGTAGATACTGGAGGCAAATACATCTCTTTACTGGCGTATCAGTCATTTTGACATGTCAAATTTTGCTCACTTTTATGTCCTACGGTAGTGTATTTCAAGGTCAGATTACAAAAATCCCTCTAAGCTGCGAACTTAGCACCATCACTTTTCTTACTCCAGAGATGCTAAGCTTTAATTAGGTAAATAACACATAATGTTACTTTTTGTGGCTGGGTAACTCCTTAATTACTGCAGCTAGAGACCGCCTGCTACTGCACTAATAGTTGCAACAGAAGGATCAGCTGACGAGGTCGCCGGTCACAGCCCGAAACGAAATGTCTGTCTACAGAAAAATGATTTTAATGTGCGCACAATTATAAAGCTTTGAAAGGATATAGGCGTAGAATGAACCTAAATTAAGTTTTAAATTTCAATATCATACTGGCTGTTTCTTATGAATTAGGCTGATGACAATTCCCCATTTCAGCTTTAAATTATTTTGTGCCCAGATGATTTTTAGCCCTTACAGTGCGAGGATCGACTTAAGTCGTCAGAATCTGACGTATGTGGACGTCAGATTCTGAGGACTAAAGTCGGTCCCCGCACTGTAAGAGTAAAAATATTTCTAATGGCCGTGGACTCATGACATAGGTATTCAAATAAACCAGAAAGACCTGAATAAGAATTTTATGATGATTCTAAACTGAAAAAAAACTTTTGGCCTTGAAGCTTTTCATAAAGAAATCAGCGCTTTAAGGGTTAATTTCCGGGGGTTAAACGGGCATATCAAATGTATGCAAAGGATATTTGTAGTTACTCTATTTGTGTCGGGTGAAACAAATATCAATTTTTTTTCATAGCAAAATGTGTCTTTCAACAGAAAAAAAAAACAGAATATAACATTGTTATTTGAAAATTCAGGGACCAAAGGGTTAAAATAATTGCAATAGAGTATATTTTTTTTGCTGCGCTCAAATGGTTTTATGAGTTTAAATGTCATATTTGTTATTTTGCCAATGGCAATTGTTGATGATGTTGAGATATTAGGGATCAAAATTTAGCATGACATTTTTTAAATCAGCCTAGTCAAAATTATTAAAACCGGTCTCAAAAAACTTTTACCCAATTTCGGCATTTTTTAGATTCCTCAATTTCGACAAAACTATAACCAACAAATTGATTAATCTAGGTCCTATATAACATGCATTTGAGTTGAAGCAGACCCATCTGCTGATGTTTGTAGACAATAGTACAATTTTCTTACATTTATCTATATTTGTACTTCGCCTGACAAAAAAAATGAGATGAATCAGGCTTTAGGCCACATTTGTGCACATACAGGCTAAATTGGGCCAGGAGAAACTCTTGAGGATGTTGAGATTACACTGCCATCCAGACAGTATGGTATCCGAAATTCAAACCCTTGAGGTTTGAGGCCGAGCACCCTACCTCTCAGTTACTGGAGGCTCCCCCCACTACTGAGACAATAGTACAAATTTCTTAAATTTATCTATAATTTATATTTCGCCTGACAAAACAGGCCATCAAAAATTATTTATTTTTCAAGCAAAATTGCTTAAATCAAATTCTGATGCGTACAGTACTTTTCGTTCACTCCATATTTAACACAACATCTAATTTAAGCTTCATAATCCGTATCTAGAATAAACAAAAAATACAGTTAAGTTGTATAAATGTAACAATACTTGTTTTTATGCGGTACATAAATTTATTTCTTTAGTTATTTTAGACATCATCCTGACTTAGTGCTTTTGCTAAATAATAGAATGTCTAAGAAGATTTATTTTGACCTAAAATTAATATTGTGACGCTCAAGCTCTACCCCACCCGTCACAGGTTACGGAATTACCAGGAGTCGCATCGCATGTGGAAGGATGGCTAACAATTGAAGCCAGTTCAAAATTTATTATACACATAAAAATACAAATCACTCATACACATAGATCATACAAACATCCGGAAAATGAATGGTAGCGTGGCAAATATCATACAACTAGACTTACTAGTCACCGAGATATCACTCACGAAAACCTCATAGGCAGCCCAACCACCAGAATCACTTGTGGTATAGGGAACTAGCCTAAAAATACCAATAAACAAATGCCAACCACCAGAATCACTGGTGAAGTGGCATGTACCTCAAAACCAATCACTGAAATCACCAGCGATAAATGGCATACCAATAAATATATATATAATAACCTCAATCAGTCAATCACTGGAATCACCGGGGAAAAATGGCATGACAAAATAAATATTATACAACATTGTAAAAATCCCTAGCTATAAAAATACCCTAGTGTCAATCATTTGCAACAACCAGCTCTTTCCCTCCACGAGTCAGGACTCCATCCAGCATTTCCTCTCAGGCTGGTTCAGCTAACAAGTGTAAGATCACTACTTTGCGTACTTCGCGAATCTCAGGGACTATGACAGGCCTCCACTGCATGTCGTTCTTGACGTTTCTCTCTCTCAAATGTAGGCCCGGGCCTATCGAAATTCACGCACTTTATTAGCCCCACGCTCAGGTACTATCCCTGCGGCCTTCGCACCCTAGGTCCAGGCATCACACTGCAGTTGGCGTAAATATGAGACACTCTTCTGGCATTACACTCAGGGAATTCACTGAGTCAATTCTCGCGCGGATCCCTCGCCGTCCAATTCCTCCGTTAGGTCCTTGTATCAGTCTGCCAGGTTGCAAATAAGAGCCACTAAACCCCCAGCTCCTACACTATACATAGCCTACTACTATTCAATGAAAGTCACCCAACTAACCTTAACTTCCTCAAGAATAGACTATGTTTAGACCAGAAGTGCAGCTGAAAGTCCAAACATAGTCTAGCCTATCCTAAAGATCCACAGACAAAAATGTTGATAAAGGGTATAACAATGTTTCCAGAAATGTTCCAATCCCAAGTCCAGAAACTCTTACACAACACCACTATAAGAGATAAATTATCAAATAAATTAAATAATAAATGGCACAGGGAGGCCTGACGTAGCTTGCACGAGACAGGATCCTCAATTCAACTGAGAGATGGTCCTACTATTTATAGACTTTAACCTAAGCGGAAAACGGGGTTTTCGGGTTTCCGGGAATTTGGAATATCTGGTTTCCGGAATTACGGGTTTCTGGGTATTCGGGATTCCGAGTTAATCGGGTTTCCGGGTATTCGGATTTCCCAAACAAGGCTATCAACAGCCACTCCTCTCAGCTAGTCATGAAGCATAAAAAAATATGAATTTATATCATTTATACATTGTAGTCTAGACTATTTAAAATAACTAAAATATTAGGAAATAACATAATATTATTAAACCTAACACTAAAGTCACTGCTAATTCCCACATTCAAGCCAAAGACTACAATAAGGCGAACTTAATAGCCTAGGCCTAGTCTAGGAATAATACTGACTACAATAGATCAAGCATAAAGGTCTAGGGCAAATGAAAAACACTAATATCGTAGTTCAACACCCATTCTAACATAGAGTACACTAATACATCAATTAAATACTGACATAATAACAATACCTCAAAAATGATCGAGCCCCCTTTGGCAGGTGGTCGTCACAATATTGACACGCTTTAACCTATAATTAAAGCGACACCTGGTGTAGAAGAGAATACAACGCGAATCCCCACCTGGTGAGTAATACAGGCATAATCTTTTGTTACGCGTGGGCCTCGCAGCATTCATTAGGTGAAACAATGTATATATAAACCTATTTATTTTTTTTAATAATCAGGACATACTCTATAAATATAGAATATAAAAAGGGTGCTTAGACTTTTCACGTCGAAATGTTAGGTCCTAATCTACTCTTTGAGCGTTACCAATTCACGGAAACTAGCAAATGTAGCATAGGCCTAATTACTGCCAGCGTAGGGACTATATTTTATATCTATCTTTCCCAATTTTAATGTTTTTGGGGCAAGACATGGTCACCCGATCTAATTGAATCGGTATCAAAATGATATAAATATAATATTTGAACCCAAGCCTTTTGTAAATTGCCACATTTTGAAATGATCCCTTGCTTCATTTCTCACGCCACGTTTGTCTCAGTTTGTTACTTGGATTTTGGTCAACCCTTACAATACTGAAATATTTTGCATAAACCATTGCGATCAAAGGGGTTTTTCAATTTGAAATCTTCATAAATGCCATAGTTAGCTCTTTGCGCTTCATTTGAATACGTATGTTATGGGTCCACGGTCAGTAAAAATATTGTAATTCTTTCAGTGCGGGGATGGTCTTTAGACGTCAGATTCTGCCGTCTACATGCGGCAGATTCTGACGTATATTTAAGACGGCCTCCGCCCTGAAAGGGTTAATACTAGGTTAAAGGGACTGGCCCAGGCTAAAATCATCAAAAAATCGGTGATTTTATTTCGGGTTCTTAATATGACCATATGATGTAAGCATGTACATAGACTAGAACTGCAAATTTTTATAATTTTTGTGCTGCGCATTCACCAGTTAGGCTAGATATAGAGACGAAATTCCTGATTTGTAATTATTGACAACCATGTCAAAAATAAGAAATGCGGGAATTTCGTCTCTATAACTAGTCTAACTGGTAAGTGCGCAGCACAAAAATTATAAAAATTTGCAGTTCTAGTCTATGTACATGTTTACATCATATGGTCATATTAAGAACCCGAAATAAAATCACCGATTTTTTGATGATTTTAGCCTGGGCCAGTCCCTTTAAAGTCGTTTAAAGTCCCCCTTTATGATAATCATAAAGATGAGTTGATTCCCTTACCAATATGAACTTTTTTAAAGAACACATTTTATTCATTCCATGTATGAGACATACTGCGCATCAAGGACTTAGCCAGAGACCCATCCAGCGGTCTTTTGGACGGCCTATTTTCAGCTACCCGGTATGACTGGGCCGCCTAACTCATTTACTGCGCGAGGCCCAGTCACACTGACCGCCATTTTGTTTACACAGCCAGCTGTGTAAAAACGACACTCGCGCTGTCTACCAAAAAACTCTGATGCCAAGACATTGAGACGAATATTTCAAGAGCCTATGCAAACTAGGCAATTATCAGCAGGCGTTGTCTTGAGATCGTATTGGAACTATTACATTTAAAAATGGAGGTCACTGTGTCAGAGCCTTGCGATGTCATCAGGGTAATTTTCAGCCTGGACGCAGAAAAATATAGCCAGATTCCATCAAATTGCATTGTGGGAGGACCCCAGACCCCGTCTAGTACTGGCCCAACAAAAAGTAAATTTGGACTCCATTTTATGATTTCCTGGCTAAGGCCTTGCTGCGCATAACTATTATTTTTAAGGGTGTCCAGTCAGTTATTTTTGTTCTGATTGTGCAATTGATTAAGCCTTAATGCGCTGAAATATATTTTTGCATTAAACTTGAAGAGCAAAAGATTTTTTCAATTTTAAGTCATCATAAATGGCTTAGTTAGCTCTTTCTGATTCATTTGAATACCTCTGTTACGGTCATTAGAAATACATTGTAATGTGCTTTTCAGTACCATCTACTTAATATTTAAACGTATCTATGTGTTTAAGAAGTTTTATAAATTCATGTTGGTATCAAAATAAAAAACGATATAGACCTGTGCCTATTAACAATAATGTTAAAGGCACTTCACACCATTCCGTTCCTATGAATCACGACATTTGTGATCCCATATTTCTTAACAATAACTATTTACTTTATTAAAGCTATAGACCACTCTATTTATGTTTCTGGTTGTAGTTATACCCCGGTTGCCTCTATCTCTGTGATCAACGTGGTGCTTTCTGGGTACAGATGTATCCCGCTGCTCGTATAGTTCGAGTGGACTACTCCTTTAAACTTCTATGCTCGAATTATGAAATATATTTGATTTTTTTAAAATTATATTCCTTTCGGTTGGTTGATTATCAACGGTGTAGTGTTTTAGCTCCTACGACCGTCTTTCTTTGTTAATACAGCTCAAAATAATTTACAGAGCGCGAACTTACGATGACAGCTTAGTGTGAGAGTGTATGTTGCTAAGATAAAACAACACCATTTAAGTTGACTCCTTATATTTAATAATTTGTTAAATGATAGGAAGTTATATTAGCACTGTAAGTGTTTTAGCGATAATTGAGCTACTGATCCATAGGAACCACAAGATTAAACAAGGGCGCTTTTGATGTTCGACCAGCTGACAAAAACATTCGGCGTGCAACAATCATTTAATTACGCAGGATATGTAAAGGCTATGTGTGTCTAGTACAGATAGGCCTAGCATATAAATAGATACTGAAATAGGAAACAATTAATACAAGCGATACAAACAAACAGATTATCATATTTATAACATGATCATAATTCGAGAAGATTATAATTCGCTAGGCTGCATTTTATCAGAATGACTTGTCATATATGACAGGCCCTAGCGTACAGAAGGATTATCACCTGTATAGCGTGATTACACCTTTGCGATCCCAAAAAGTCTTACAAATTGCTATGTAAATATAGTGAAGCAAGACATAACAATTCCGTCATGATTTTCTGTATTAGTTACGCATATTAAGCGGATGAATTATCTGATGTATTTTTACGCCAGAAAGTATAAATTATATCCAGTTAATGGACTGTAAGTCACATAGGTTTATTCACGGCTGATCGAAATCCCGTTCACCGCTGCATGGCCTGATCACCCTAAACAAACGATACTATCACACTAGGAACGTAATGAAAGAAATATTTTTTGACTCCAAGTTCATCATAATGACTCCGTGTACGACTCACGAATGTCACTTCAAAACAAATTTAAAACAATTTTAAGGGAGCAAATTTCAAAATATGATAAATAAATAAATGTCACTTCGAAATCAATTTAAAAAAATTGAAGCTAGCGAATTTCGCTGTCTTTTATATTAAAGCATATTAAACAATATTGACAGTCAGAATCAGGGACTTTGGGTGTCATCGGGTTATTCACGGCTGATCGATTTTCAGTTTTCAGACTTTTTACAGAAAAAAATATATGTATAATATTTTTCCCATATATATTTTTTTATATGCATTTAACACAACCTTTTTTAATTGTGTGTGTTTTTTTTATTATATCATGACGTCATATTCAATACATTAGTTCAATAATCGACCTTGATATCAACACGTAACAAGGCATATCTATAAACAGACTGACAACAGACTGACTAGTATCTCTCCATAATTGGCTGGTTTCACAAATCGGACCGATTCCAAAATGGGACCACTTTCAGTCAGTCCGTTAGGTGGTCCGATTTCCGGGTCTCCACTGTAGTTTTTTTTCACTTATAGCGCGTGGGTTGACTTTAGACGTCAGAATCTGACGTCTAAAGTCGATTCCCGTGCTGTAACGGTTAAGAATATTTTTTTGTTCCTTTTATGATCCCTTACATGATCCGTTAATTAAATTAATTGATTAACGATTTCATAAGAGGTTAAATCTTTATTGTTATCCCAATTTCCAACTTTAAATTAACCGATAAAATATACAAGTATTTTTTTAAATAAAAATCTCTCAAATTATTTTTTTTACACTTACAACGCTAAAATCTTCTGGTATAAGCCATGAAGACCGAAGGGTTTTTTAATTTAATATCATTAGGCGCATTCGAGTGGCTGTTTTCGTTATCGACGTTATTTCGTTTTGTTATTATCCTACTCGAATGTCGTCGACGTAACGAGACGGACAAATTCAGCGTCAAATTTTCGTTGAATGACCTTTGACCTCACATTGAATTTTGACGAAAAAACGCCGATGACGAAAACAGCCACTCGAATGGACCAATTATAAATGTCTTAGTTAGATCTTTCCGCTTCATTTGAATACTCATGTTATATGGATCTACGGCCATTATACGGTTTTGATTCTTTCAGCGCGTGAATCGATTTTAGACGTCAGAATCTGACGTCTAAAATAGATCCCTGCGCTAATAGGGTTAAAGTTGTCTGGAAACGTATATACGGACCCAGCATCACAAGGGTTATTAACCCTTTAAGCGCTAAGATATTTTATATAACACATGGAGACCAAAGGGTTTTTTCAATTTGAAATCATCATAAATGTCCTAGTTAGATCTTTCTGATTCATTTGAATGCCTATGTTTTTTTTTGTTTTTTTTTGGGGGGGGGGGCATAATAAATGTTTTTACTCTTACAGTACGGGGATCAACTTTAATCGTCAGAATCTGACGTCTAATTATGTCGAAGTGTAATACTGATTTCTCCTTTAACCCTTACAGCACTGACTTATTTTTTGTATAACCCATGGAGAGTAAAAGGTTTTTTTAATATAAAATCGCTATAAATGTCTTAGTTAGTGCTTTCCGATTCATTTGAATACCTATGTTATGAGTCTACGGCCCTTATAAATATTATCACTCTTTCAGCACGCGGATCGACTTGTGTCGGTCTGCGCTCTGTAATGGTTAAGTCTGTTATAAGAGAAAACAGAAAATCGTATTTGACCTCCAGATTTAGAAGTTAAATCAGTATGGGTCAGAAAGCTTGCTGCATGTCCCCCGACACAGCTTGTTTTATGGATGTTTTCTCAGCTATATAGTCAATGTTTTCCACGTCTTACAATTTGTCAACATTTTTCGCCCCGTCTCGATTTATTGTAACTATAATTCATCTCCGTCAAATCCATGATGACACATAGTTGATTCGCGTAATTTTAGATATAGGCCTACATATTATAAACATAATATAATATTAGGCTACATAATATAAATATTAGGCTACCCAGTTCACGGTTGAGAGCAGTAGCGCCATGACTTGTCTGAATCTATAGTTAGGGGGTAGAATATTATAATTAGGACCAAGGAGGTTATAAGGGGGAACAATTAATGCTTGAATAAGAGATAATCAGAAGCACCCCACAACCATATTAAATACCATAGGTAATGTTTTTTGACTTACTTGCATCACGGTATATATTATGTATAACATCCTTGTTAAATCTTCATTCAGAATCAACACACGCCTACAGAGGTCAAGTGACAGTTGAAGGCGGCCTTACATCGTAAATGACAATTTATGAACGATGATTGGAATATATATATATATATAGCCTACATTTTTAACCCTTTAACCGCCAAATTATTTAATCTGAATTTTCACCCACTTGAAGTTGTGTCTCGCTAACGCGATCCACAACTTCAGGTGGGTGAAAATTATTCAGATTTTACAAAATGAAGGTCAACTGTTTTCAAATATTGCTGATTGATGTCACATTTTATCTTTAACATGTTTAAAAGGTGGTACTTAATGTGCTAATAAAAAATGAAAACCCGAATATATGCTGCACCGGCGGTTAAAGGGTTAATAATAATTTAAAAAATGTTGCTGCGACGAAACGCACTGTGCAGTGGCAATAAATTTTGATAAATTATATCCCAAATGAAAAACAATATATAATAGTGAAGTAACAAAAAGTCATATAACACTTTCTTGTTGTTCAAATTACACCTAAAATGATGTTTCAAGCATCGTTTAACCTGAGGATTAATAGAAACATTTTGACTAGCTGAACAACTCATGAGATCAGCTTTCTTTCCAATATGGAGGTGCTCGTAAATAGTAGTAGACCGAGGGGGTACTACAGCGTGGTCAAAATCTGACCTTGTCGCAATTCGCCTTATTGCTCAAAAGACATCCTGTCCCAATTTTAAAATTAACACTGAGTTTTTTGATTGGCTTATTGTTAACTACTACCAATATACTTCATGTTTTAATGGTCTTTTTGAGCTCTATATATTTGTTTATGAAACGTTAGGATTATCTGCTGTGATATTAGAAAATAGTGATTGCATTCGGCTGATAATTGCCTGAGAAATCGGCAAAATACATGCAAAATCGGGTGAGTTGGAAGCTCAAAAAGGCACCCTGTGCCAATTCTGGAAGCTCAAAAAAGACATCGTGTGCCAAAGCTGGAAGCTCAAAAAGGCACCCTGTTGAGCAGCAGAATGATTATTCCAATGTGCACACAGTTATAAAGCTTTGAAAGGATATAGAATAAACCTCAATTAATTTAATAATTTCAATATCATACTTGTTGGTTCTTTTTCATTTTGTGCCCATATTATTCTTAGCCCTTACAGCGCGGGGATCGACTTTAGTCGTCAAAATCTGACATCAGACGACAAAAGTCGGTCCCTGCACTCTAAGAGTAAAAAATTTACAAATGGCCTTAGACCCATAACATAGGTATTCAAATAAACAAGAAAGAGTTGTATGCTATTGTACAATCCTAGGTAAATAAATATGTTTGTACTAAATAAACCAGAAAGAAATGAAAAAGACATTTATGATGATTACAAACTGAAATAAACCCTTTGGTCTCCGAGGTCTTCATAAAAAATCAGCACCTTAAGGTTAACCTTCAGAGCACTGAGCTAAGATATTTAAATTTTCAGCCACTTGAAGTTGCGTCTCGCTACCGCGATCCACAACTTCAGGTGACTGAAAATTTGTGTTATTTGTGAAATTTAAGTCCCATCATATAATTATGAGTTTTTCAAGACTGAAAGCATATTTGACTTTTAACAACTGGTTATCAGGGGTTATACAGGTGCTGGTAAAATCACAGAATGTCTACTGTAGTCGACATCAGCACTTAAAGGGTTAATTTTCAGGGGGTAAACGGTCATATCAAATGTATGATATGCAAACGGTGTTCAATTCAGTGCGATATGGGAAAATACAGCACAATGAATAAGGTGTGAGCCTTTTTTCGAACACCTTATTCATTGGACATGTGCTATATTTCACCATATATATCGCACGGAAAATTACCAACGTTTGTATTTTCTCACACGATCAAGTCAAACATAACATAACTGTCATACATTGCAGTACAAACTACAGCTGGAGTGCTATATGGGTTGATACCGATATACGTCTCACAGTGAAAATCACTGCACAGAGTGTGAGAAGCAAAGGATATTTGTAATCCTTCTATTTGTGTCAGGTGAAACAAATATCTTTTTTTTTCATATCAAAATGCGTCTTTCAAGAGAAAAACAAATTATAACATTGTTATTTGTAAATTCAGGGATCAAAGGGTTAAAATAATTGCAATATAGTATATTTCTTTGTTGCGCTCAAAAAAGTTGGAGTTTGAATGTCATACTTGTGATTTTGCCCATGACAATTGTTGAGGATGTTGAGATATTAGGGGTCAAAATTGAGCATGATATTTTTGAAATAAGTATAGTCAAATTTATTAAAACAGGTCTAAAAAAAACTTTTACCCAACTTCGGCACTTTGTTAGAGACTACATTCCTCAATTTTGACATGGAATATATAAGACTTATAATCCTTGCTTTAAGCAACAAATTGATTAATCTGGGTCCTATATAACATGCATTAGTACAATTGTCCTACATTTATCTTTATCTGTATTTCGCCGGACAATTTTTTTTAAAAAATCGGACTTTAGGCCACTTTTGTGCATACACAGGCTAAATTAGGCCAGGAGAATGTACTGAGGGTGGTGAGATGACACTGCCCTCCAGCTCTGGAGGTCTGAGGCCGAGCATGCTGCCTCTCGGTCACAGAGCCTCCCCACAATACTGAGACAATCATACAATTTATCTATAATTTATTTGTATTTTGCCTGACAGAACAGGCCATCAAAAATTATTCTTTTAAGCAAAATCGCTTAAATCAAATTCGAAAAATAACAGCACTTTTCGTTCACCTTATATTTACCACAAACATCTAATTTAAGCTTCATAATTCGTCTCTACAATGAACAAAACATATAGTTATGTTGTATAAATGTAACACTACTTGCTTTTATACGATACGTATGTCGATGTATTCAATTACTTTAGACATCAGTCTGATTTAGTGCTCTCACTAAATTAAACAATGTCTAAGAAGTTTGGTTTTGTCCAAAAATAATTGTTGACACGCTTCAACCAAGTCATTAAGCGACACCTGGTGTAGAAGAGAAGACAACGCGAATCTCCACCTGGTGAGTATATACAGGTATAATATGTTGTTTATCGTCTCACACATAATACACCCCCATAGACTTACATGGATTACGGCCCATACGCGTGGGCCTCGCAACATTCATTAGGTGAAACAATGTATATAAACCTATATATTCTTTAATCATTAGGACATACTCTATAAATATAAAATATGAAAACGTGTGCTTAGACATGGGGTTTTTCTTCTATTTTCATGTGGAAATGTTAGGTCCTAATCTACTATCTGAGCGTTACCAATACACCGGAACTATCGAATGTAGCATATGCCCTGTTACTACCAGCGTAGGGATTACATTTTATATCTATCTTTCCCGATTTCGATGTTTTTGGAGCAAGAAATGGTCAACCAATCTTATTGAATTGGTATCAAAATGATATAAATATAATATTTAAACCCAAGCCTTTTGTAAATTGCCACATTTTTTTACTCTTACAGTACGGGGATCAACTTTAATCGTCAGAATCTGACGTCTAATTATGTCGAAGTGTAATACTGATTTCTCCTTTAACCCTTACAGCACTGACTTATTTTTTGTATAACCCATGGAGAGTAAAAGGTTTTTTTAATATAAAATCGCTATAAATGTCTTAGTTAGTGCTTTCCGATTCATTTGAATACCTATGTTATGAGTCTACGGCCCTTATAAATATTATCACTCTTTCAGCACGCGGATCGACTTGTGTCGGTCTGCGCTCTGTAATGGTTAAGTCTGTTATAAGAGAAAACAGAAAATCGTATTTGACCTCCAGATTTAGAAGTTAAATCAGTATGGGTCAGAAAGCTTGCTGCATGTCCCCCGACACAGCTTGTTTTATGGATGTTTTCTCAGCTATATAGTCAATGTTTTCCACGTCTTACAATTTGTCAACATTTTTCGCCCCGTCTCGATTTATTGTAACTATAATTCATCTCCGTCAAATCCATGATGACACATAGTTGATTCGCGTAATTTTAGATATAGGCCTACATATTATAAACATAATATAATATTAGGCTACATAATATAAATATTAGGCTACCCAGTTCACGGTTGAGAGCAGTAGCGCCATGACTTGTCTGAATCTATAGTTAGGGGGTAGAATATTATAATTAGGACCAAGGAGGTTATAGGGGGGAACAATTAATGCTTGAATAAGAGATAATCAGAAGCACCCCACAACCATATTAAATACCATAGGTAATGTTTTTTGACTTACTTGCATCACGGTATATATTATGTATAACATCCTTGTTAAATCTTCATTCAGAATCAACACACGCCTACAGAGGTCAAGTGACAGTTGAAGGCGGCCTTACATCGTAAATGACAATTTATGAACGATGATTGGAATATATATATATATATAGCCTACATTTTTAACCCTTTAACCGCCAAATTATTTAATCTGAATTTTCACCCACTTGAAGTTGTGTCTCGCTAACGCGATCCACAACTTCAGGTGGGTGAAAATTATTCAGATTTTACAAAATGAAGGTCAACTGTTTTCAAATATTGCTGATTGATGTCACATTTTATCTTTAACATGTTTAAAAGGTGGTACTTAATGTGCTAATAAAAAATGAAAACCCGAATATATGCTGCACCGGCGGTTAAAGGGTTAATAATAATTTAAAAAATGTTGCTGCGACGAAACGCACTGTGCAGTGGCAATAAATTTTGATAAATTATATCCCAAATGAAAAACAATATATAATAGTGAAGTAACAAAAAGTCATATAACACTTTCTTGTTGTTCAAATTACACCTAAAATGATGTTTCAAGCATCGTTTAACCTGAGGATTAATAGAAACATTTTGACTAGCTGAACAACTCATGAGATCAGCTTTCTTTCCAATATGGAGGTGCTCGTAAATAGTAGTAGACCGAGGGGGTACTACAGCGTGGTCAAAATCTGACCTTGTCGCAATTCGCCTTATTGCTCAAAAGACATCCTGTCCCAATTTTAAAATTAACACTGAGTTTTTTGATTGGCTTATTGTTAACTACTACCAATATACTTCATGTTTTAATGGTCTTTTTGAGCTCTATATATTTGTTTATGAAACGTTAGGATTATCTGCTGTGATATTAGAAAATAGTGATTGCATTCGGCTGATAATTGCCTGAGAAATCGGCAAAATACATGCAAAATCGGGTGAGTTGGAAGCTCAAAAAGGCACCCTGTGCCAATTCTGGAAGCTCAAAAAAGACATCGTGTGCCAAAGCTGGAAGCTCAAAAAGGCACCCTGTTGAGCAGCAGAATGATTATTCCAATGTGCACACAGTTATAAAGCTTTGAAAGGATATAGAATAAACCTCAATTAATTTAATAATTTCAATATCATACTTGTTGGTTCTTTTTCATTTTGTGCCCATATTATTCTTAGCCCTTACAGCGCGGGGATCGACTTTAGTCGTCAAAATCTGACATCAGACGACAAAAGTCGGTCCCTGCACTCTAAGAGTAAAAAATTTACAAATGGCCTTAGACCCATAACATAGGTATTCAAATAAACAAGAAAGAGTTGTATGCTATTGTACAATCCTAGGTAAATAAATATGTTTGTACTAAATAAACCAGAAAGAACTGAAAAAGACATTTATGATGATTACAAACTGAAATAAACCCTTTGGTCTCCGAGGTCTTCATAAAAAATCAGCACCTTAAGGTTAACCTTCAGAGCACTGAGCTAAGATATTTAAATTTTCAGCCACTTGAAGTTGCGTCTCGCTACCGCGATCCACAACTTCAGGTGACTGAAAATTTGTGTTATTTGTGAAATTTAAGTCCCATCATATAATTATGAGTTTTTCAAGACTGAAAGCATATTTGACTTTTAACAACTGGTTATCAGGGGTTATACAGGTGCTGGTAAAATCACAGAATGTCTACTGTAGTCGACATCAGCACTTAAAGGGTTAATTTTCAGGGGGTAAACGGTCATATCAAATGTATGATATGCAAACGGTGTTCAATTCAGTGCGATATGGGAAAATACAGCACAATGAATAAGGTGTGAGCCTTTTTTCGAACACCTTATTCATTGGACATGTGCTATATTTCACCATATATATCGCACGGAAAATTACCAACGTTTGTATTTTCTCACACGATCAAGTCAAACATAACATAACTGTCATACATTGCAGTACAAACTACAGCTGGAGTGCTATATGGGTTGATACCGATATACGTCTCACAGTGAAAATCACTGCACAGAGTGTGAGAAGCAAAGGATATTTGTAATCCTTCTATTTGTGTCAGGTGAAACAAATATCTTTTTTTTTCATATCAAAATGCGTCTTTCAAGAGAAAAACAAATTATAACATTGTTATTTGTAAATTCAGGGATCAAAGGGTTAAAATAATTGCAATATAGTATATTTCTTTGTTGCGCTCAAAAAAGTTGGAGTTTGAATGTCATACTTGTGATTTTGCCCATGACAATTGTTGAGGATGTTGAGATATTAGGGGTCAAAATTGAGCATGATATTTTTGAAATAAGTATAGTCAAATTTATTAAAACAGGTCTAAAAAAAACTTTTACCCAACTTCGGCACTTTGTTAGAGACTACATTCCTCAATTTTGACATGGAATATATAAGACTTATAATCCTTGCTTTAAGCAACAAATTGATTAATCTGGGTCCTATATAACATGCATTAGTACAATTGTCCTACATTTATCTTTATCTGTATTTCGCCGGACAATTTTTTTTAAAAAATCGGACTTTAGGCCACTTTTGTGCATACACAGGCTAAATTAGGCCAGGAGAATGTACTGAGGGTGGTGAGATGACACTGCCCTCCAGCTCTGGAGGTCTGAGGCCGAGCATGCTGCCTCTCGGTCACAGAGCCTCCCCACAATACTGAGACAATCATACAATTTATCTATAATTTATTTGTATTTTGCCTGACAGAACAGGCCATCAAAAATTATTCTTTTAAGCAAAATCGCTTAAATCAAATTCGAAAAATAACAGCACTTTTCGTTCACCTTATATTTACCACAAACATCTAATTTAAGCTTCATAATTCGTCTCTACAATGAACAAAACATATAGTTATGTTGTATAAATGTAACACTACTTGCTTTTATACGATACGTATGTCGATGTATTCAATTACTTTAGACATCAGTCTGATTTAGTGCTCTCACTAAATTAAACAATGTCTAAGAAGTTTGGTTTTGTCCAAAAATAATTGTTGACACGCTTCAACCAAGTCATTAAGCGACACCTGGTGTAGAAGAGAAGACAACGCGAATCTCCACCTGGTGAGTATATACAGGTATAATATGTTGTTTATCGTCTCACACATAATACACCCCCATAGACTTACATGGATTACGGCCCATACGCGTGGGCCTCGCAACATTCATTAGGTGAAACAATGTATATAAACCTATATATTCTTTAATCATTAGGACATACTCTATAAATATAAAATATGAAAACGTGTGCTTAGACATGGGGTTTTTCTTCTATTTTCATGTGGAAATGTTAGGTCCTAATCTACTATCTGAGCGTTACCAATACACCGGAACTATCGAATGTAGCATATGCCCTGTTACTACCAGCGTAGGGATTACATTTTATATCTATCTTTCCCGATTTCGATGTTTTTGGAGCAAGAAATGGTCAACCAATCTTATTGAATTGGTATCAAAATGATATAAATATAATATTTAAACCCAAGCCTTTTGTAAATTGCCACATTTTAAAATGATCCCTTGCTTCATTTCTCACGCTACGTTTGTCTCAGTTTGGTACTTGTATTTCAGTCAACCCTTACAATACTGAAATATTTCGCATAAATCATTGAGATCAAAGGGTTTTTTCAATTTGAAATCCTCATAAATGCCCTAGTTAGCTCTTTGCGCTTCATTTGAATACGTATGTTATGGGTCCACGGTCAGTAGAAATATTGTAATTCTTTCAGTGCGGGGATCGTCTTTAGACGTCAGATTCTGACGTATGAAGACTGTCTCCGCCCTGAAAGGGTTAATACTAGGTTAAAGTCGTTTAAAGTCCCCCTTTATGATAACCATAAAGATGCTTTGATTCCCTTACCAAAATCAACTTTTTTTTTAAGAACACATTTTATTCATTCCATGTCTGAGACATACTGCACATCAAGGACTTAACCAGACACCCATCCAGCCGTCTTTTGGAAGGGCCTATTTTCAGCCTGGATGCAGACAAATATTGCCAGATTCCACCAAATTGCATTGTGGGAGGACCCCAGACCCCGTCCTGGCCCAACAATAAGTAAATTTGGACTCCATTTTATCATTTCCTGGTTATGTCCTTGCTGCGCGAAACTATTTTTTTTTTTTTTCCAGACAGTTATTTTTGTTCTGATTGTGCAATTGATTAACCCTTAAAACGCTGAAATATTTTTGCAAAAACATGGAGACCAAAGGGTTTTTTCAATTTTAAGTCATCATAAATGTTGTAGTTAGCTTTTTCTGATTCATTTGAATATCAGTGTTACGGTCATTATAAATAGTTTGTATTTCACTTACAGCGCGTGGGTTGACTTTAGACGTCAGAATCTGACGTCTAAAGTCGATTCCCGTGCTGTAACGGTTAAGAATAATTTGTTTGTTTCGTTCGTGATCCGTTACATGATCCGCTGATTAAATTAATTGATTAACGATTTCATAAGAGGTTAAATCTTTATTGTTATCCCAATTTCCAACTTTAAATTAACCAATAAATTATACAAGTATTTTTTAAAATAACGATCTCATAATTTTTTTTTCACCCTTACAACGCTAAAATCTTCTGGTATAAGCCATAAAGACCGAAAGTTTTTTTAATTTAAAATCATTAAGCGCATTCAAGTGGCTGTTTTCGTTTTGTTTTTCGTTTTGTTATTATCCTACTCGAATGGCTGTATGATTTTTTTCCGTCGTCGACGTAACGAAACGGAAAAAATCACCGTCAAATTTTCGTTGAATGACCTTTGACCTCACATCAAATTTTGACGGTTAAATATCGTAGACAAAAACAGCCACTCGAATGGACCAATTATGAATGTCTTAGTTAGATCTTTCCGCTTCATTTGAATACTCATGTTATATGGGTCTACGGCCAATTATACAGCTTTGATTCTTTCAGCGGATCGACTTTAGACGTCAGATACTGACGTCTAAAATCGGTCCCAGCGCTAAAAGAGTTAAAGTTGTTTGGAAACGTATATACGGCCCCAGCATCACAAGGGTTATTAACCCTATTAAACATGAACTTTGTTGCATCGTGGGGGTTGAAGGGGTTAAAGCGCTAAAATATTTCTATATAACCCATGGAAACCAAAGGGTTTTTTCAATTTAAAATCATCATAAATGTCTTAGTTAGCTCTTTCCGCTTTAATTGAATACCTATGTCATGGGTCTACGGACATTAGGAATATTTTTATTCTTACAATGCGGGGATCGACTTTAGACGTCAGAATCTGAAGTCTGGAGACGTCAGATTCTGACGTCTTCAGACTGTCCCCGCACTGTAAGGGTTAGGTCTATCATATATAAGTTTTGTCAGCAGAAGAGAAAACAAGAAGATCGTATTTGACCTCCAGATTTAAAGGTTAAATCAGTATGGTAAGATAGCTGGCTGTAGGCCCCTATGTCCCCGCCACAGCTTGGTTTATGGATGTTTTGTACAAATGTTAATGTTCTCCACGTCTTACAATTTGTCAACATTTTCCGCCCCGTCTCGATTTATTGTAACTAGAATTCATCTCCCTCAAATCCACGATGTCACATAATTGATTCGCGTATCATTAGACATACATATAATAAATATAATATAATATTAGGCTACATAATATAAATATTAGACTACCCAGTTCACGGTTGAGAGCTGTAGCGGCATTGACTTGACTGAATCTATAGTCAGGGGGTAGAATATCATAATTGGGACCAAATCTTCATTCAGAAGCAACACACGTCTTCAGAGGTCAAGTAACAGTTAAAGGCGGCCCTATAGCATAAATGACAATGTATGAACGATAATTGGAAATTATATATATTATGTGAACCTCAATGACCATGACCTCCTTTGTTTTCACCGAGCTGGCTAATACAATGAAGTATGGGGGAGGATATTATTTAACCTTGTTTTCACCGAGTGACGTCACTGCGTTTCACAGAAAGGAAGTATGGGGGAGAGGGTCTTATATAATCTTGTTTTCTCCGATTGACGTCACTGCGTTTCACAGAATATATATATATATATATATATATATATATATATATATATATATATATATATATATATATTTAATAATAATAATAATAAATACTGTTGCGCCAGAACACACTGTGCAGTGGCAATAAATTTCGCTAAATTATATCCCAAATGAAAAACTATTGCAGTAAAACGACATATAATAGGAAAAGTAACAAAAAGCCACCTACCACTCTCTGGTTGTTCATCTTTTACCTAACATGATGTTTCAAGCATCGTTTAACCTGAGGATTAATAGAAACATTTCGACTGAACAACTCATGAGATCAGCTTTCTTTCCAATACGAAGGTGTTCGTAAATAGTAGTCGTGAGATTCACGATGGCAGTGCCATAAAACGGTTAGTTCTTAAACCCCCAAATCCCACACCCACGACCTGAGAATCCGAGGGGGGTTAAGTAATTACTTAAACCCCTCGACCTTAATATCCGAGGGGGTTAAACCTGAAAGGATATAGAATAAACCTCAATTAATTATTGTATAATTTCAATATCATACTGGTTGGTTCTTATGAATTTGGCTAATGACGATTCCACATTTCAGCCCTCAATCATTTTGTGCCCAGATTGTTTTAGCCCTTACAGTGCGGGGATGGACTGTAAATTTAAATTTTCAGCCACTTGAAGTTGTGTCTCGCTACCGCGATCCACAACTTCAAGTGACTGAAAATTTGTGTTATTTGTGAAATTTAAGTCCCAACATATAATTATGAGTGTTTTAAGACTGAAAGTATATTTGACTTTTAACAACTGGTTATCAGGGGTTATACAGTGCTATTTTCAGGGGTTAAACGGTCATATCAAATGTATGATATGCGAACGGTGTTCCTTTCAGTGCAATATGGGAAAATACAGCACTCGTCCAATGAATAAGGTGTGAGCCTTTAGACGAATACCTCATTTATTGGACATGTGTTATATTTCACCATATAGCACGAAAAATGAACAACGTTTGTATTTTCTCACACGATAAAGTCATATATGACATAACTGTCATAGGTTGCAAATATCAAAATATTTTCATATCAAAATGCGTCTTTCAACAGAAAAACAAAATATAACATTGTTATTTGTAAATTCAGAGACCAAGGGGTTAAAATAATTGCAATGACATTTTTGAAATCAGCATAGTCAAATTTATTAAAACAGGTTTAAAAAAACTTTTACCCAACTTCGGCACTTTTTTAGAGACTATATTCCTCAATTTAGAGCAGACTATAACCAACAAATTGATTAATCTAGGTCGTATAATAACATGCATTTGAGTTGAAGCAGACCCATCTGCTCATGTTTGTAGACAATAGTACAATTTTCTTACATTTATGTATATTTGTATTTCGCCTGACAAAAGATGAAATAAATCTGGCTTTAGGCCACTTTTGTGGACATACAGGCTAAATTGGACCAGTAGAACATCCTGAGGATGGTGAGATGACACTGTCCTCCAGTGTCAGATGGGATAAGAAATTCAAACCCATGTGGTCTGAGGCCGATCACGCTACATCTCCTCTACATCTCGGTCACTGCAGTATCCTCAAACTACAGAAATATCACAATTTTCTTACATTTATGTATATTTGTATTTCGCCTGACAAAACAGGCCATCAAAAATTACTTTTTAAGCAAATTGCTTAAATCAAATTCGATGAATACAGCACTTTTCGTTCGCTTTATATTTACCACGGACATCTAATTTAAGCTTCAAAATATGTCTCTAGAATAAACAAAAAATATAGTTAAGTTGTATAAATATAACAATGCTTACTTTTATGCGGTAAATATACTTATTTACTTAGTTAGTTTAGACATCATT